>JALPQD010000510.1:512500-887500 GCA_023101885.1 Typhlomys cinereus
T
The DNA here is from genome assembly GCA_023101885.1 of Typhlomys cinereus. NCBI lineage: Eukaryota > Metazoa > Chordata > Mammalia > Rodentia > Platacanthomyidae > Typhlomys > Typhlomys cinereus. The sequence continues at coordinate 512,502 of JALPQD010000510.1, forward strand.
GCGGTTACACCTGTTGCCTGGTAACCAGCGAATATAACCTTCCTGACAGAGAAGCGATTAACCCGCTCTAATAGGACCGTGATCTGCGGAGTTTCCTCAATCTGCACTCGCTCCCCAGAGCCCTGAAGGAAGCAGTGATGGCGTCACACAGAGTGCTCGGGGGACCTGGACGGGGGTCCACTTCAGCGCCACGGTAGTCAGTGGGCAAGTGGACGTGTCTACACTGCCCAGACCGCAGCTCTGCCAGGACAAGTAAGACAGTGCTCTGACTTTGTTTCCCGAGGGTGTCTGCAGCTGTGCTTTTCTGGGCTGCTTCAAACATCACAGACAGGATGCGTGAGTGACAGCCACTTACAAGTCCTGATTTATAATTCTAAGCTTCACGGTCAGGGTTGAGCAGGGTGGCCCCAAGATTTCTGGTTCTCTCCTTCCCTCCCCCCCCCCTCTCTCTGTCTCTCTCTCTATTTCACACACACACACATCTTCCAGGAGACACAGATCTCAACAATGATGTATATGAGAAAAACCAGTAAACTTATGGCAATGAGCAAACAACTCTGAAAGGAAACGGTCTTTACTCCTTGATTAAAGATAGACGAGACACGGCACTGAAAAGCAAGATCTGCTGTCTTTAAGAAACCACACCACGGGCAAAGCTACTCAAACACAGGACGGTCAGAGGTCAATCTGCCATGAAATGGAAGCTAAAAACAAGCTAAGTAGCTGTTCACTAGCTGATGAAGGAAAATTCCAGTCAAAGCTAACCACGAGTGGTAAAGAAGTCACTAACATACCAATAAAAGGGACCATCTGTCAAGACTGGACTTGTGACCCCAATAGGTAAGTCGTCCAGTCTAAAAACCAATGAAGAAACTTCAGAATTATCTGCGTCATAGGTCCAATTGACTCGCAGACGATTCAGAATGTTCTGAGTAGCAGCTGCAGAATGTGTTTTCCTCTGCAGCCCATGGGCCTCGCCTAGGCCATAAAACAGATCTTGACAAAAGCAGGGGCTCCAAATGATTCCGGGTCTTATTAGGACATCATGGGATAAAGCTAGAAATCTGCACCACAGAAACTACGGAAGTATCTATAAACTCAGAACGACACATTCTTCAATGACCAGAAGGCCACTGAGAAAATCAGGGAGTAAACAGAATGAAATGGAAGCAGAACTTGTCAGAACCTTTGAGATACAGCAGAGTCCGCTATAAGAGGATCGTCTTCAAAGCAGAGTTGGAAAGGTCGCAAAGAAATACCTTCGCTATACCTCGGGGCCTCAACAGGACAAGAATGAGTCAAATTCACAAGCACTTGGCCGAAATGACAGTAAAGACCTGGGCAGAAATGAATGAAACAGACTCGAGGAACAACCCAAACACGGTGCAGGGCTGGCTCTCTGCAAAAGTCAAGTAGACCGCAGCCCCTACTCCAGCCCCTTTGCCATTTTTCATGAATTTTCCTTGTTGTTCCTCTTTCTTGTGAGTGAATGTTTGGCATCATTTTTTCTGCGATGTTCTGTACCTTAGCTGCCAATCACTGCGTGTGTCGCACAATGAGACTTGCCCGTGCACCTTGGCTAGGCGGCCCCCTCTTCTCGATGACATCATTTGCTCCCAGGCTCAAGCGTTCCCGGGGAGTTGTTTTCAAAATCCCCCAGTGTTCCACTTCTGACAGTGGGCACGCAGAGTGGGGCCTTCCCCCAACTCCAGTCTGTCCTTATAACCTGCAGCACCACTGGCCGACCTGCTCCACTGCCCCTTTGTCCAGCTGTGTACCCGCGGTTCCCAGCAAGTGCGTCGAATGCAGGTCTCCCACGACCCTGTGTCTCTCTCCGCTGCTGTGAGACTCGCTCACACCTTAAGGGGAAAGGAGAGATTTGTTTGGCTCGCAGTTTCAGAGGGAATACAGTTCATTATGGTGGGAAAGTACAGCAGGCAGGAGAATGCGCAGGCGACCCAGGTCACATCCATCCCAGAGGCTGGGCGGGTGAGCCACAGGCTGCTGAGCAAACTAGGGGAAGCAGGGCGGGGCTATGCAGCCTTAAGCCCCGCCCCCTGTGATACCTTCCTCCAGCAAGGCTCATTTCCCAAAGGTGCCACGAACTCCCCAAACATTGACACCGACCAAGGATGCACACCCACGAGTGGGGGGACGCTCACCTCTCAAGTGACGCTGCGGCGGCCCTTCCTGGGGTCTACCTGGAGCACCCCTAGGACTGAGGGCGCAGCTGAGCTGCAGCCTCCCCAGCTGACAACGCGTGCACGTGCTCCCTCCGCCCCTCGGTTGCTGCTGAATCCCCTGGGCGTGTCGATGTCGCCCACACGGCTCAGGCAGCCCTGAGACCTGTGCCTGGCGGCGGTCATTCAGGTGGGAAGCAGACTCGGGAGAAGAGCCGAGCGAAGACCCCTGCATGTGAGTCCAGGGCTCCTTCCCGTAGACATCGGACTGTCTCCACGTGCAGGCATGGAGGGGAGAGCACTCCCCCGCGTGAGCGCGGCGGTGGTAGACGGACTCCTCCGCGTAAGCGCGGCGATCGTAGATTGGTGACGTGGGGTGTCGCAGGAGCTGCCCATGGCCGAGCCCCAGGTGGGACGGGGACTTGGGGGCCGGTTGGCTGAGCAGAGACGTCTGAGCTTCATTCAGCACAAGCTTGTGACACTCTCCGACCTAAGGCAGCCAGACTGAGGACACCGTGGCTCTCGGGGCTCCGGCGCCCTGGTGTCTGTGTAGCCCCGAGGTGCAGTGGAGCTGGCTACTCCGTGCTGCCTTTAGTAGAGCTGGAACCTGCACGCTCCCAACCTCCTGAGTGCTTGAGCATCTGTTGACTTTGAATTGCAGTACTGTTTGCTCAGTAGCTCTGTGGTAGTGAATGCTCAGTAGCTCAGAAGGGCCCTCATGGCTGAAATCAGATCCCAGACTCGGTGGCAAGGACTCTTCTCGCGCTCTCCCCTCCCCAGTGCAACCTGGCATTCTTTCTGCCAGTACAGTAACATCTGGAGGTGAGCATGGCAGAGCCGCGGAAGCCCAGCCGGGCCCTCTGGGTGTGGGTGCTGATCCCGCTGCTGCTATTCCCGCGGTCCCTGCGCCACCTTGACTTTGGATATTTGAGCAGAAACATTCTCCGGGGACTGACACTTCCCAACCTGAAGCGCTCTAATAAAGTCCCTCTGCCAGCACAGTTGTGTTCTGAGGGTGGCGCGTGTGGCTGCCTGTGCCCGGTTGCTCTATTTACAGGAGGAATGCAGGAGACAGGATGAGCTCCTTCCCACGGGAGGGTGTATCGCGCTCATACCTGCAGCCGTGTAGCTTTGGTGGCTACACGGTGCCCGTGAAAGATGACTTTATCTTATTCTCTGCGGAGGGGACGCGATTGGCATAAGCCGATGCCACAGTTGTCTGTACTAAAGGTAAATCACGAATGACAGTGACTCCGGAAGTGGGAGGAGTCTGTCCTAACGGGTGATCACACCCTCTCTGGTCCTGGCCTCTCTAAGTGGAGACATGAGCTCCACCCCTGTGTCTTCTGTCTTCTCTTCTGCACACGCTCTGTGCTGGGTGCTGGATATTGGATGCTAGGTGCTGGGTGCTGGGTGCTGAGTGTGACCGGACAACTGTGACCCTTGTTCTTCATTCCCGCAGAGAAGTAAGACAACACGGCTGAGGTTCCAAGCCGGGACTGGACCACCGTCAGAGGGCTGCAGGAATGTGCCATCCCAACACCGGGCACGGCATACAGCTGCATGGAAGAGGACATGTGTGTTCACAGGGCGGCGTGGGAGGGAGGCTCATGGGAGAAACGAGGCTGGCCGTGGAGAGCCACCTGCAAGCCGGGCCCTTGCCAGACGCTCCCCTGCTCACGGGCAGGAGGCCGCACTGTCCTGTATTCCACAGCACTGCCGGGTGACACGGTGCTGGGCCACCTCCCGCCCAGGGGACCTCGCCATGTCGCCACATGGGGGGCCCTTAGGCTTGGGCAACACTGAAAGTCAGATCTGGACGTCAGGGGACTGGCTGAAGCTCCACAGCCTCCTCCTGGAAGGTCAGGAGGCAGCAGAGTCTGAATCAGAGGTCCAAGGTGGGACAGGCGGTGACCGTGGGAGGAGCTCGTCTCAGTGGTGCTGTTCTCAGCAGACCCCCTCTGCTTCTTCCTCTCTCTCTCTCTCTCTCTACACGTGTGCGCGCACACACACACACGCGCGCACACACACACGCACACACAGCATTTGTGCTAGGAACCCCGCAGCCAAGGGCTGAGTGCAGAAGTTGTTCTGAACATTCACCGGCGCCCACGCCTCCACTCGGGCAGCTGCGCAAGGCTAACGCAGACGCTGGGCTCGCCCCTCGGTGAACCTCTAAAAGCAGGCGCCATGGCTCCTCATAGAAAGGCTAGTTGATGCCATCAGCCGCCTCTGATGCTGGGAGCTGTCACTGAACAAGTGGCGGCCAAGCCTGTCCCCAGCACGGACACGACGTCCACGCAAGGCCACTCCAGGCAGGCGCCTGGTAAACAGAGGACAGCGGCGGAGGGCCCGGGGGACAGTGCGCACAGGAGAGACCGAGAGAGGCCCGAGGCCTCTCAAGCTGCCGGTGGCTTCACCTTCCTGGGACCCCAGACTCCTGCGAGGGACTGGTAGGAGGCCTGTGCGCCCCGTACTTGAGGAAGCGTTTTCTGGCGGCCATCGGAATCCCTTGTTGCCACTGTCCCAGCAAGCGCAGGATGGGGGGTGACAGGCCTGGGGAACTCAGGGACACCCGTGTCCAGCGGCACCTGAGGTGCATAGAAATTCACTTGTAAAATGTCTCTGCACGTGTTTACTGACTGTGCTGCGAAGCCACGCCGTGCTGGCTGAGGTCCGAGCACCGTGGGGGGGACTCGCTCCGTCCTCCACGGCGCAGGTTCTGGAAAGCAAACACTGCTTTTCACAGCTCGGCGGCAAGCACCTGACCTCACTGAGCCATGTTATCCAGAGCTAGAAATGAGTTTTAAGCATGTACAGAATTTTACAGCCAGAAACAAAGAATTAGCAAATGTATGGAAGGATGGGGCCCAGTGCTTCCCCCGAGGGTCTCACAGGGCTTTGGGGGTCACATGGTATCTTCTCATCTCTACAGTTACAGTCTGGCGAAGAACTTGGAAAAAACACACATCACCATCATTATCAAATTATAACTTTTCCAGGTGAGATCATGGCAAATCCAGTATCCACATCATTCTCCACGTCCACTGGAAACCCTCACAGCTGGGCAGTGAGATCTGCGTGCCAGTTTTTCCCCTGTGGCTGGTCCTCCAGGTTGACTGCGTGATCGCTGGTGGCAGGATCATCTGTAAGGATGACTACACATACAGCATGTGCATGTGTGTATGTGTGCATACGTGTGCATGTGAGGATAGCGTGATGAACAGGACTGAATGCTGCGTGCGCCTACACCAGCACGTGTGCACGCACGTGTGTGCACATATGTGTGAGCATGTGTGTGCACATGTTATCCGTGTGAGGACAGTGTGGTACAAATGACCGAATACTGTGTGCTCATACACAGGAGGTGTCAGAATGGGCATGTGTGTGCACATGCGTGCACATGTGTGCAGGTGAGGACAGGGTGGCGCATATGACTGAATGCTGCATGCTCCTACCCCAGAGGTATCCGAATGTCTTTTCCTCCATCTGTCAAAGGCACTCAGGCTGCTACTGAATCTCGTCTACTGTGACTAATGCTTCAGAGTATACAGGAGGGCAGCAGTCTCTGTGAGGTGCTAAAAATATACTGTGGATCTCAGGTACAGCTGATTTTATAAAGCGCAGATGCAGGAGCCTGGGGGTCACTGGTGTGGGAGGAGCTGGGGGCGGCACTGCCACTGGGCTGGGTGAGGGGCTGGAGGAAGCCGCAGAGTGAGGACAAGGGTAACCATGGCTGCGTTCTCCAGGGAAACCTGCCAAGAGGGAGTTTAGGTGTTCTTACTAACAGGGGTGCATATGCACCCCCACATACACACACACGCACATGCACATACCACATCACAAATATACGTGTATACATGCACATACATGCATGCATAGGGAAGCACGCGTGCACACACAGAGAAGCCCATAAACGCATGCATGAATGTGTGCACACACAGACATACATGCACACGCTTGTGTATGCATGTCCCAGGGACATGTCCCAGGGATGCCAGGGCCCTGATCCAGCTTCCTTCAGACAGAAGGCTGGGGGACCCGAACCCGTCCTCTCCCCGGGCCATCATGCCAGCTGCGACTGCCGACTGCTCTGCTTGGCTTCTCCCAGAGCCCCATGCCCCCTCTTGGCTCCTGACTTCTCCCGGCAACTGTCTCATCTGTTTCTGGGCAGAGCAAGACATGGCCAGAGGGCATGCTGGGAAGGCCATACCTTGTTCGCCCACCGCCAGGATAAGAAGAGATTCCCGTGAAGCCCTATGCCTGGTGAGCTGGACGGGTCATTGAGAGGAAAAGGCAGGTCCCGCGGGGCAGAAGCGGCTGGTCCCGATAACTTTGTTCTCTCTGGCCGAGAGCACCTTGCGCTTCAGCTGCTTGCGGAACTGTAGATCCCAGCATGCACCTCGCCGTCGTCCTTGGCTTTGACATCAGTGAGCTGCACTCATTCATCTGTCTGTCCATTCCTTTCCACCCCACTGCTATTTTAGGCCCTCAAAGGCTGACATACCCACTGGCCCTCGAAGACCGACATATCCACGTCCACTCTGCCCACTCACGTTACTGACCCCAGAGGTCAGCAAGCTTTACGTGGGCACATTCTTGTCGGCTGTTGGCTACAGCACCCCCACATCTGCTGCTGGAGGGAGCCCGCAAGTGTCACTAACACCCGCACCGGCAGGCAAAGCTCCGCACGGGTGTGTTGGGTCCTTGTGCATGAAAACAGGGTGTGGCTTAATTCTTCCTGCACACACCAGAGGCTTCTGGGAGCATTCTCCACACTCAGGGTCACGGGGTGTCTGCAGAAGGGGTGGGGGTGGCCCAGGGGACAAAGAGTGGAAAGAGGCTCCTCACCCGCAGGCCGAGTACCTTTGTCCAGCATGGCTGTGATGTCTTGGGGGAAATGCTGTGACGGGTCCTCCGTGACACGTCGGTCAGCCTGCAGCCCACTAATAATCCCGCATAACACTATTCCCACACCGAGAGAGTGGCCAGATTTTCAACAGTGCCATCCAGAACTGCACAGCTGAGGTACAAAAAAGCCACAAAATTCCTCTTAATGTTCTAAGTGAGTTTGCGATTTCCTAATGGGTCACTGCTCTGGGCCGCACGGCCCTCGAGCTGGACACATCTAGAGGAAGAACAAGTAAATTCTGCGTGACTCCCAGAAGCTTCATTATGCATATGCAAATATCCCAGAATCTTAAAAAATAGGAAACATTTATGATCCCAAACATTTTGGATAAGGGTACTCAGCCTGTTTGGATTAGGGACCCTCCACCTGTTCAGCCTGTTTTTGAGTTTTGTCTGGGGGACCGTAGGAGCCCTTGGCATATGAGTCAGGTTTCCATAGTCCTAAGAAAATTGACTTCTTGGGTTGATGTTAGCTATAGGTTCAGAGCTCTGTTCCTTGGGCCTTTGGCAAGAGCCAGTGGAGGAGGAAGCCAGCAAGGGAAGAGAGAGGAGGGGAGCCGACCCCCTGCCCCCTTCTTCCTCCCACTAGGCTCCACCTTCTTAAGGTTCCGCCACTCCAACAGGGCCACAGGGGGATCAAGCCTTTTGAAGTTGCACCCTTAGGGGACATCCAAGACCTAAGCCATCCGACGCCCATTCAAGTGAGATCTACCTTTAGAAGACTGAAACTTGTTTCCAGGACAGCAATCAAACAGGCGCGTGAATTCACGGTGCTGTGTGATGGTCCTGGCCACACCCTTGGCCTCATGAGCTGCTTGCATCAGCAAATGTGCCGTTGGCTTCTGAGGCCAAAGACATCCCAGGAGTGATTCTCCCAGGACCAAACATCATGCCAGGACTGTGGAATGCCCTGTGCCGGTTGTGACTACGGGTCCTCAAGCCAGTCTGTGAGTCCATCACTCTGGATACTTCTCAGCCTCCGCACAGTGCCCTGGGCAGTCAGACAGTGAGTTCTAGACTAGGCCACACACTGTGGGCACTCGGATGATTCTGGCTGGCTGCCGGATGCCACTTCTTGGTCAGTGATGAGACCAGCCAGAAACCGAGGAAACCCACGGAATCAATTGCTGCTGTAACACCAGGCATCTCAAGGCACTCTCTGTTATAACCTCCAAATAAAACCAAACCTGGATCAAAATTTATTTCATGTCAGGATTTTATCTAGTTGTAAACCCTACCAGGGCTGGCGAGCGCAATGACATGAAATTTATCCGCACTGCAAGACAGAGTGCCAGAGAGAGGCCTGCGTGTCTGCCGGCTTCATTTTAGCACCAGTACATTGGGGCTGTGGTGTCCCCCACCCCGTTCCCTAAACATGCCAGGACACATGGCTTAATTCGATCGTGTCGCCTGCGCCCGCCACTGCAGTTAAACACATTTCCCAGGCATTTTGAGTCGTACTTTGACATTCCAAACTTGCCTGGGTTTAGAGATGTTTCTCGGTCTGAGCAGACCTGCAGAGGCCTGGGGTGGGCGACCTCAGCCGCGGCTTCCAGACGACGCCAGGCAGACACGCGGCTGGTTGGCTAAGTCCTTGACAGCACTGGGCACTGCCCTCCACTGTGAGGTGACGGCCCAGCAAGACTCCTGTGCAGACCAGCGACCCTCTCTCTGGTGGGGCACATCACCCCCCCAGACTACCAGCAGCCCCTCGAGCCTGTGCTGACTCGGAGCAGTTCTGCCCAGAGACGAGGCCTGCGCCTCCCCTGACAGCCCCTAAGCCCAGGCTGGGACGTCACTGTGAAGACTCGGCTGAGCCCCAGGCAAACCTCAGGCGCGCAGGCTGCTTCCCACCTGCAGGCTGCTGCTTCCTGCATGCAGGGTGCTGCTTCCCACCTGCAGGCTGCTGCTTCCCGCATGCAGGGTGCTGTTTCCCACCTGCAGGCTGCTGCTTCCTGCATGCAGGGTGCTGTTTCCCACCTGCAGGCTGCTGCTTCCGAATGCAGGGTGCCGCTTCCCGCGTGCAGGGTGCCGCTTCCCGCGTGCAGGGTGCCGCTTCCCGTGTGCAGGGTGTTGCTTCCCGCGTGCAGGGTGCTGCTTCCCGCGTGCAGGTTGCTGCTTCCCGCCTGCAGGGTGCTGCTTCCCGCGTGCAGGTTGCTGCTTCCCACCTGCAGGGTGCTGCTTCCCACCTGCAGGATGCTGCTTCCCACCTGCAGAGTGCTGCTTCCCATGGGTGCCGCCGTGCCCTCAGCTCCAGGCCAGCCAGTGCACATGTGTGCCTGGGAGCTGAGACAGGTGCAGGACGTGCCAGGGGTGGATGCAGCCCCCATTCCTGCAGGATGGCCCCCCACCTCTGCTCACAGCTCACACAAAGCACTCACGCTGTCACGCTCCACACAAAGGAAACCTTCCAAGCTAATGAGCAGTTGGAAGGCCAGCTTGAGCCGGTGATAAGAAAATTACCTCCTAGAATGTTCGGCCAATACACGATTACGGTATATTTAACAACTCAGTGGTCCCCGAACAAGCCAGAGCTGTGAGGCCAGTTAAACATCCCTGGGGGGTGAGGCAGCCTGAGTATCATAAGAGAGAAGAGAGCATGCTTGCCAGCTGACCGCAGGAGATCATGCCACATGCGGAAGGAGTGCCTGCCACATGCAGGACAGCACGCTGGTCAGCCTTACAGTGGACAGCACGCTCGTCAGCCTTACAGTGGACAGCACGCTCGTCAGCCTTACAGTGGACAGCACGCTGGTCAGCCTTACAGTGGACAGCACGCTCGTCAGCCTTACAGTGGACGGCACGCTGGTCAGCCTTACAGTGGACGGCACGCTCGTCAGCCTTACAGTGGACAGCACGCTCGTCAGCCTTACAGTGGACGGCACACTGGTCAGCCTTACAGTGGACGGCACGCTCGTCAGCCTTACAGTGGACGGCACGCTGGTCAGCCTTACAGTGGACAGCACGCTCATCAGCCTTACAGTGGGGAGCATGCTTACTTGCAGCCTCATGCCAGCCAGCTTTAGGCAGGAGAACGTGCCTCGCAGTACCTTGCAATCTTCATCTAACCTCATGAGATGATCTCGGGAGCGCGCAGGTAAAATGTAGTGACACAGGACAATAGACACACCTCAGGTCTGGAGGCATGAGTGAGACGCCTGCAATGTGAGACACCCACACTCACCGTGAGATGCTCGTGCTTGTTGCCTCGGGACAGGACAGACGTGGATGTGCCATTGAGGCTGCTCAGCGCTCGGCCCTGAGAATAAAACGTCCCTGGAGCATCATGCAGCCCGTCCCTTCAACTGTGCTCACAGCTCGAGGTGACCATTCCTGCCCTGTGCAGCTACTTGGACGGGAGCCTCGGGTCCCACAGTGGTCTCCAAGCAGCTCCCCAAACAGCCCTGCTCTCGCCAGCAAAGAGCCTCAGGGGGGCCCAGGGAAGGCACAGGCATGTCGAAGGTCAGGCCTCAGAGAGAATGCTACTTACTGCAGAACTCACTGCTTCTTAATTGAAAAGGTTCGCATTTGATTTCAATATCAAGTGGTCAATTAAAATAAAACACAAAGTTTAAAATAAAAATTTTATATCCCCATAGCCAGGATAATCAAAAAGCAAATTGTCTTCGTGCACACATGCACAGACACACGCACACTCACACATGCACAAACACACATACACACAACACACGTGCACACACACAGGTCTGTGGAGATTCGTGAAGCAGGACAGATGAGTCCCAGATCTGTCTCTGAAAACAAGGACATTCACAAGCGGCAGAGGAGCTGGGCGGGGCCAGGCAGCTTCCCCTGGCCTGGAAGTTGAGCTCAGCATCACCGGTAGCCAAGACCCACAGGCGCTCTCCGCAAGGAGAACCTGCAGCCATGCCAGCCTTACACCAGGTCCCGCCGGTGTTTGGAGAAAGAATAAAGGAATGGCTCCTCCTTCTGACAATGCAGTTGGGGTATGAATCATGAGTTTTCCATCAAAGGACTCCACTAGGACAAAAGTTTTACTCAACGAGATGTTGGCCTCTCTTATTTAGAAAGTCAAAATGAAAAACCACTGTCTGACAACCACAACATGAAAACACGTGCAGTGAGCGGTGTCTCCCAGGGCTGTGCTTTACCTTCTCTGAGGAAGGGGCCGGAATCGTGGAAGGCTCAGGAGACTACAAAGAAACCACTTTGGACATCTGCATGCAGAATCTTTCTCCAACCTTATGTTTTGACTACTTTTAAGCAAACACAGGTGGAATTGCTAGGCCAGGTGAGGTGTGTATGTTGTGTGTGTGTGTGCGTGCATGCGTGTTTGTGCTTTGAGGATGCTTCCAAGTCCCCAGCAAAGATGTGTGTGAACTCCAGCTCCTCCACATCACGGCTCACACTTGGCGCTGTCCTTTCATCTCTCTAAACTTTATCTTTCCTGAAGAGTGCAGGATCTCAGTGTAGTCTCCATGATTTAAATGTGTTTGTATGTGCATGTGTTGCATGTATATGTGTATGTGTGCATGTGTGTGTTAGTGTTTGTGTGTGTGAGTGTATATGACTGTGTGAATGTATGTGTGTGTGCACATGTGTGTGAGTGTATGTGTGTACATGAGTGTATGCATGTGTGTGCACATGTGTGATTGCATTGTATACATGAGTGTATGCATGTGTGTGAATGTGTGTTTGAGAGTGTGTGTGCATTTATATGTGAGTGTATATGAGTGTGTATATGAGTGTATGTATGTATGTGTGTGTGTGAATGAGTGTGTATGGAGCGTGTGTGTGTATGTGTGCGTGTGAATGACTGTGTATGGAGTGTGTGTGTGTGCGCGTGTGAATGAGTGTGTATGGAGCGTGTGTGTGCGTGTGAATGAGTGTGTATGGAGCGTGTGTGTGTGCATGTGTGTGTGTGTGTGTGTGCGTGCATGCGTGTGTGCACGTGCGTGCGTGCGTGCATGCGTGTGTGTGTGTGTGTGTGTGTTTGAGAGTACGTGCGCATGTGTGTATTCTGGGACTACAGGCAGTTCTTCCAAACCTGTGGGTCTTGGAACAGGCAGGGGCTGGTCAGCAAGGTGCAGACCTAGTTAGGAAAGGCTCCAGGAGCTACGGCATGACTCACTGCTGCGAGTGGCTGCTCGGCTCTGGCCCTGCATATTCTAGACAAAGCTGACAAGTGACAAGCCCCAAGGAACCAGAGTCCCGCACTGCCTCTCCTCTGTCGGGCCCCACAGCATCCATTTTTCCTTCAGCGTTTCAGACATCCTGATCTTGCACGAATCGATCTTGTTCTCTTCCTCTGTCGTGAGGTTCTGTCACCAGGTCGAATCCCAACAGCTCCAACTGGTGGTGGCCTGGACGGAGAAGCTCTGTGCAGCTGTGGGGAGCACGAGCCCGTGGTCTGGAGCGTTGGACAGCATCGGTAGTGACCGGTGACTTGCAAGGTCCCTTGATCCAGCAGCCCACAGCGAACCCATCTGAAGACTCTCCACAGTGCTTGGGAGGGGAGTGTCAAACCTGGCCCATGAGGTGAAGCCACGGGGCCTGGCAGGCCATGGGAGGCTGCCCCCCACGATGCTTGACCACAGTTTCTCACCGGGCTCTCTTGTCTCGACAATTTTCAATCAGTGCTACACACGAGGGAACGAGATCTGTATAAGCCTGCAAGATGCTGCTTCCATAGGCCTCGTTCAGAAGTTCTACAGTTCCCACCAAAATAACAGAGAGAGAGAGAGAGAGAGAGAGAGGTGACACATTCTCTTCTCCACAAATCAGTCAAAAGAAAATTGCAAGAGCTACTTTGTATTCAAAGAGCCTTCTGAAGCTTTTAAAAACAGGCTGTAATAAGAACAATGACTGGTGTACACAGGTTAGCAACACCAGCGCATAAATCCAGAGAACAGCTAACGTACCAGGCGCGGGCTCCTCCCTCTAATTCAAGCCCTCCATTTCTCCATTAAGCTGCTAACTAGGTCATTAGCAAGGGACCTGCAGCTCTCTCGGCCCACGCCTATCTGCCACCAGCTGCATCAGGGGCTAGAAGCTGGGACTGACGGGCAGCAGGCCTGCCGGGGGCTCCTCTGCCTTCCCTGGCACGTTCGGGGAGGGCACTGTGATCTGTCTGGGCAGGCCGTAAACAAGCGCGTTGTGATTTTCTCTGGAGAGATGGATGGAGTCTGCTGCGCCTGCAAGGTTGTTGGAGGTGTCAGCGCAGGTGCCGGGAGAATCAGTTATCTGAATGTGCAGATCAAAGGTCAGGGGTGGTATTAATGCCCAATTACAGTGGGAGGGGATGGACGCGATTACTGTAAGTAATGAAGCACTGGCACGTGTGTGCTAAGTGTGTGTCAGTGTGTCGTGTGAGCACGCCCATTCACACGTGTCAGGGGGTCAAAGTCGTCCGCACTCCTGAGCTGTGAGGTAGGCCTAGCGTGGGGAGCTGGCAGGCGTGAGGGCGGGTCAAGGGCACATGCGTGGCCGTCGCAGAGCAGGGATGGCTTGTGAGTGAGGGGCCATCTGATTGCGGGCAGAGTGCACCCACGTGGGCCAGCTGTGTGGGGTGCTCAACAAGCCCCCAGTGCCGGTCCATTCGATGTCTCGCGGCACCTGGAGGTGCTGGAAGGGAGTACTGGTGACTCGGTGTGCCCCAGGCCCTTTGGGTGGGCACCACACGTCTCCACCTGCCCAGTAGGAGTCTTTCCTGCACCAGCGACTTGTCTCTCTGGGGTAGACCACATAGAACACTGACTATCCCCCAAACCTTTCCAGAACAGGGGCCGCCTCATTAGCTGCCGGACTTTTAGAGGGCACGCACGGCGAGTTTAACGATCGCTGTGTCAATACTCATAAAGTTAGGGCCACTTCTGCCCACCTCGGGCCTGGACAGCCATTAATAACGGACTTGTTTGCCCCACGCCTGCTCTCTTCTATCTCTCTGCCGACATGAGGCTAGTCAGCATCTGCCCGCTCGGCACTTCTGTCCACAGAGGTGGTCAGCAGTGGACAAACCGACCAGGTTTCTTCATTCCTTCCCTGAGGACACTTGTCTGGGTTGGTGTGTTACTGTCCTGCGGCTAACCTCAGCTGCGTGTTGTCCAGCTGGCCGTCGCGAGAAGCCAGGGACACAAGTCTGTGACCTCCGTGCCTTTGCTCTGCAGGGCCGGAAGTGCTGGAGAGCAAGGCTCTGGGGACAAGGTGCTGTGGGAAAAGCTGCGTCCCGTCCTTAGCACTGTGGCGAGAGTCCACTGAACACAGGCAGGACGCTGCCTAGCACAGGGCAGGCAGAGGCAGGCACTACCCTGCGGAGAGCCCAGACATTCAGATCAAGGGACTGAGCTCAGAGAAGGAACCCAGCAGAGTGGAAGACAGATGTCAGGGGGGCGAGTCACTGCCAGGGCTGAGGCAGAACACGGGGAGCGCCGAGCTGGGGAGCGCCGAGCTGGGGAGCACCGAGCTGGGGAGCACCGAGCCGGGGAGCAGGAAGCCAGGTGTGTAGCAGAGCTGTGGTGAGATCCCTGAGTCACATCCGCTGAGGTCACATACGCTGAGGTCAGATCCCCATCTGAGCATCCTTAGCAGGAGGTGATGGGAGGAGCCCCATCCTGTGGGAAACCAGATTCAGAGGTAGCTGTGTGCCCTCCCAGCGCCTACACCAGCTCCTCCTCCTCCTCCTCCTCCTCCTCCTCCTCCTCCTCCTGGCCTCCTGACCCCGGTCCCTATTCCTCCTGGAGACCAGCCCCCTCCTGGATCCCCAAGCACTGGGTGTGGTCCTCGTAGCACTGAGAGAGGAAGAGGAGCAGAGGATGTCACGAGGTCGAGAAGAGGAAGGTCCTGCTCGCAAGGACCACGACCCGCGTGCGCATTTTCTCCTGGGGACTCACAGCCGCGGTGGGGGAGTGTGGAAGGGCAGGGGCGATTGTCAGCCCAGTCATCCACCTCTCCATGCCCAGGCAGCACCAGGTCAGCACGAGGGCGGCAAAGGAGCCGCCGCAGCCACATGGCCGCCATGAGTTCTCGTGTTCTCAAGGCAAAATTTACTTTGGAAACGCCGCCCACTGCTCGGAGACGCCGGATGCGCCACTGGAGTGCGTCGTCTTCTCGATGTGTTTGTCATTTGGACGAGGCAGTCGCTACTTCCCGCGGCTGGCCAGGTCCTGAAGGAGGCGGAAATAAATCAGCAGGACGTTATATATTTTGCACGGTGTCGAGCAGTGCTCCCACGGTGGGGCTGAGGGGAAATTGATTTGCTTCCTTTTCCAACTAGCAGATGTGCAAGTGCATCTTCCGAGCCTGTTGGGGGCCAGCACGGAGAAAGGGACCTGGCCTCCTGTCCTGGGGGATCCAGTCCAGCGGGGTCCCTCTGGGTGTCTGGCCCAGAGACCTGGGGAAATGGCCTGAAGCTTCTGAGCGATCCTCACCATCCAACTCCAACTCCAGCTGCCCCCAGCTGTGCCCCCTCAGGACCTCCACGAGGTTGGCCTTTCTTCCTTCTCCCTCCCTGGAAGCCAAACAGCTCTGCCTGGGTCCTTGTTTGCTTCGTCCACCTTTCCCCGTCGACTTGACCAGACTCTTCCTTTTCTTCGCCCAGCACCACCATGTGTTCAGGGTGGAAAGACCCCACACACTTGTGCGGAGAGCTCGGACAAGGCAGCAGATGCTGGATGGAAACCTGGAGAGGCACCTTGCCAGTATTTACCCCGTTCGCTGTGGGCACGTGGGGTCACCGGCGGAGGCAGGGCAGAGGCTTAGTCTCCTGTGAGGACTATATCTGTCCTGCCAGGCTGGGCTGCTCCTGCATAGCGATGTCTTTCTAATGGTATCTGCTCTTTGCTCCTGATATCTGAAAACGTGGCCCGCAGCCTCTGATCCCTGAGGCTCAGCGTCTCTTCTGCTTTTAAACAAAGCTGCTGGATCATCGTCTTGGTTTTTATTGTCTCTTGGGCACCTGAAGTCCTAGGCAACCCCCATGTCCCTTCAAGAGACTACTGCTCTAAACACAAAAACCACATTCCTGTCTGGGACGTCTCCTTTCTGGACACTGATGTAGATTATGTCTAACTCAGTGTATCTAGTGCTCAAATGGCAGCCCGTACCTGCCTGCCTAATTCTGAAGGACGCAGGTAGGCATTTGAGACTCTGCCCAGCCCCATCTTCAGCAATATTTGTGTAGCTCAGAACTTCTGCCCACCTAAAGACTCCACAGTGGGACTAGAGAGATGGTTCAGGGGTTAAGACTCTGCCTTGCAAGCAGAAGGTCTTTCACATAAAAATGCCAGACAGTTTGGAAATTCACAAATTCTAGAAAAATAGAGGTGACCAGAGCCCAGGTCACCACCCCTCAGGCAGGCCATGGCTGCTATAAGGAGGCGGCTTCGCCATGTCTGGGTCATATATAAGCACAAATGTTCATTCGGCTAATTCAGAAACACGTCTCCAACCCTGCAGATGAATGTTCTAAATGCTTGCTCCGTTTCTCAGCGTCTGTGCAAAGCAGCATGGGAAGGGTCAGAAGGCATGGAAGCCCACAAGCCACTGAGCCGATGGCTGTGTGCCAGCCCTTCCCTTTCCCTTCCTGCACAATGACCACGGGAGCAGAGAACCTTGAAGAAAGGAGCTGAGCTGAGTTGGGCATTTTCCTTCTGTCTTGAGATATTACGCATTCAAGAGATCACGCCTGCAGCCACGTGTCTGTGGTCATGCTACGGAGCAGGATCCTTGGGCGCATCCCGTGCTTCTGTCCTCGATGTGGCCTCCCTCTCACTCACCCCCTGAACCTCGTGTTTCCCATTCTGCCCGTGTATTGAGAGTTTCCTGGCAGAGAACTACACTGAACAAACACGGAGCTAGTGTCCAAACGCCTGTGATCTCTAGCATGTCTGAGAGCAGATTTCAGTTGATGTCTAACGCGTGGGATCCATTGCCTCAGGACTATTGCATGAGACGACCCCCTCAACCCCTGGGTGCCTCAGGGTGTGTCTCTGCGTGCAGGGCCGCTGGGCGCCGCCTCCTGCAGCGTGCTGAGGCTTATAGCTTCGCTATCAGCTTCCTGCTCTGTGGCTGAATGCGTGGCTCTTTGGGGTGGATTAGCCACTCTTAGCCCTGTGATTTTTCCTTATTAATTTTAGGTTTAACTTGTAAAGTTCAGTGAAAAACCCTGTTGAGATTTAGATAAGAATTGCATTGGAGAATTAGACCAATTTGGGGTACGTTCTCAGATTCTGAAATATTTAGTTTCATTGTCTGTGAGCCTGACACCCCTCTCCACTCACTTCTGCCTCACCTAAGGCCTGACAAGGAAGCATAATAATTTTCTCATAACAGAAGATTCACCTCCTTGGTGAACTGTTTTGATTTCTTAGTGATATTGCCAATGATACGTGTATCAGTTAAACTGGGTGTCTCGTGCTGTGCATCAAAAGACCCCAAATCTCAGGGGCTGAAAAGAAAAGGCTTAATCCTCTAACGGTTACTCTGCCTTGTTGCTGATAAATTCATGACCAAGCAGCTTAAGGGACAAGGAGTTTTATTCTGATAATTCTTGGCTATAGTTCCTTGTCCTACTTGGCAGGAGAGCGCATATCCCTCTCAGAAGCCGAGGAAACCAGAGGCACAGGACTTCTGAGAGAGGGATACCCTCTCAGCCAGACCAGCATGTCTAGCCAAGTGTGCAGAAGTATGCCAACTTCCCTAACAGTTCCTTCTATTTTATTCACCTGCAAAAGGATCAATCCACCCGTCATGGGCTGGGTCTGCCCTACGATCAGTCAGTCCCCTGCAGGCTTGCTCAGGACTCCCCTCAGTTACCAATTCTTCACAACTGTGCCCAGAGCTCAGTCCTCAGTGGCCAAGTTGACACCTGTATCTGTGACACTCCAGGCTACAGTGGCTACCTGGGGTCTCCTCTCTGGAGACCCAGCCCGGCCCTGCAGGTCCTCAGAGGACTGCTGACCCTCCTAACACTGACCCTCCATTTCTGACCCCACACTCATTCTGAATCAAAGTATTGGATATTGGCGTAACGCCAGCCGAGCCGTGGGGTGTGTCTGAAGTGACGTCCCAGAGGCCTCGGGAAGCCGCCACCCTGCTGGACTTCTGTCCCTGTTCACGTGCTTCTCCCCGGAATCTGCCCTCGCTGCATGTGGCGCGTGTAGGAGAGGCAGGTCTCCCCTGCTTTGTGTGGATACAGCTCAGCATGTGTGGAGAGAAACACGGTAATGGGGCTTCTGGGCAGATGTGACAAAGCGACAAGGGCTGCCGTGGCTCCAGGAACCCTGGAGAGAAGCCCAGGCTGCGGTGCTGTGGGGAAGGATGGGCACATGTCCTCTTGTTTCCCTTCAGTGACCTGCTGGAGCTGACCAGTTCTTCCCTAGAAAGAGACAAGGACCCTGGTGTCTGTGGCGGGGCAGGACTGGGAGAGACACCAGCTGGTCATCACTTGGCCCAGTGGACGCTGCCAAACCAAACAGTCACTATAGAGAAGAAGCCACCCACGTTAAAGGAAGCCATGCACCCCGAAACACCCCTTGGGCTCTACCCAGGAAAAATAAAAGCAAGTCCAGGTGAAAACACAGCCAAGAATGCATGTAGGGGTGGGCAGATGGCTAGCGGTTAAAGAGCTTGCCATGCAAGCCAGAAGTCCAGAGTTCAGATCCCCAGATCCCATGTAAAATACCGCATGGCCTTATCAGAGAACTCTGGGTTTAACTGAGAGACCAGCCTCAAGAAATAAGGTGGAAAAGCAATTGAGGATGACTCCTGATGTCAACTTAGGGCCTCTGCATGCATGCACGCACACATGAACACACACATGCATGCACACACGAACGCATACATGCATGCACGCACGCATGAACACACAAACATGCATGCACACATGAACACACACATGCATGCACACATGAACACACATGCATGCGCGCACACATGTGCACACGCATGCATGCACACATGAACACACATGCACTCACGCACACATGAACACACGCATGCACACACATGAACACACATACATGTGCACACATGCACACACATGAACACACATACATGTGCACACATGCACACACACATGAACACACATGCATGCATGCACACATGAACACACATGAACACACACGTGCATGCACACACATGAGCACACGTACATGCACACACATGCATACACACATACATGCATGCACACACACATGCATGCACATATACATGCATGCACACATATGCACGAACACTTGGACACTCCACACAAATTCATGTCTGCGCACACGCATGGAAATAAAAAAAAGAAAAACCGGATTATTGTGGCGGTTTCATTGATCCACATCCAAACCTGAAAACCCATAGTCCTGTCAGCAGAGTGATGCACAACTGAAGTGTGCGATGTGGCATCGTGGAGCTCTGCTCAACAGGTGAAAGGAGGCTGCAGACACATGGCACAACTCTGCTCGGCCTCAGAATGCACTGATCAAAATGAACCAACGGCAGAGAACCATACACAGTACGCCTGGTTATAAGAATTGTCCAGAGGTGGCTCAGGGGTTAAGCCTCTCCCTTGCAGGCGGAAGGTCCTGAGTTCGGATCCTAGACCCCACGTATAGACGCCGGGAGGAAGCGGGGGCGGCCTGTGTTTCTGGTCCTGGTAGAGCAGGAGCCTGTGAATCCCAGGGCAGAGTAAACAAGGAGGAGGTGGAGGCATCCATGGTGGTTCCCGAATTCGCCCGTGGTTCTACACACGCACACACACACACACACACACGCACACACACGCACACACACGCACGCACACACACGCACGCACACACACGCACACACACGTGCGCGCACACATGCACAATTGAATAAATAAAAACATGTTTAGAAAAATAAAAAAAATAAGAATTTTTCAGAAGAGAAGGGGTTGACACAGAAGACTTAAGGCTGGCAAAGGAAGAGAAATGGCTTTAGCATTCACACGTGGCTCAGGAGTTTGTGGAGTAAAACATCTAAATGTAGATTGTGATGATGTTTGCACAACTCCAAAGATTTAAATAAAGTACAGTTGAATTCACACTAGTGGATTTTATTATAGTTACCCTATGCCTTAATAAAGCTATTAAACATGCGTATGTAAGAACACATTAAGCATGCATATGCAAACTACAACGCACAATTCATCAGCCCAATCCAGGTGTTTATTACCCAGATGAAACACAGCAGATGTTCCCTAAGACCCGTTTGTAAACCTTGCAGCAGCTTTGATCAGAACAGCTAAAGACTGGAAGCCGCCCAAATGCTACTGACCAGCTAATGTATGAACAGGTTGTTGAGACCCACACAACGGAATACTACTCTGCCATAAAAACTCTCAAATGTGATCATCTAAAGAAACGAGGCACAGAAAGCCATATAGTGTGGGGTCCCATCGATGGCTTTCTACACAAGACTCACTCTAGGCAGTTGGATCAGATTACTGGAGTGAGAGATGGGTCCGCACAGAGAAGAGGGGCTTTGGGGACCTGGGTGCATTAGGATCCTAGTGGTAGCTGCTGTGCACATTTGTCCAAATGCTTGGACAGAGCATCTTCAAAGCTGGACTCAAGAACCTGTGGCTAAACCTGCCTGAGCTCAGAGCCCACCTTGAGGGCTGCGCTTGTCAGGGAGGTACAAGCCCCATGAAGATTGCCCACATCCTTAACCAGGGCACGGTGAGGGCTGAGGACTCACAGACCGGGGTCTTGGGAGTTGTATGAGTACTGTCTGTAGTAGAGGTGTGTGTGGGCCACAGACAGCAGCGGAAAAGAAAGTCACTCTCTAAAAGTAATCTGCAGAGTAGCATGAACTCACCAGTGTGGACACCTAGCCAGGAGCAGGACCCTGCAGAACTCGGAGTAGTGTGCACGGAGACACCTAGCCCGGACCCTGCAGAACCCTCACCAATGACATGGGAATAAAATTGGGGAAAGGAAGACATGATTTACCCATAACCTCATTTCCTTCCATGAAATGGCCTCGTCTGCTGCAGACCTGGGTCCTGCTTATCATTTTCTAAAATGAGGCATGAGGCCCCTGCTGGCCCTGAGAGAGCTGCACTGCATCCTGGGACACAGGAGAGCAGGTGGACAGGCTGCACTGCATGCTGGGACACAGGGGCAGGTGGACGGGCTGCACTGCATGCTGGGACACAGGGGCAGGTGGACAGGCTGTGCTGCATGCTGGACACGGGGGCAGGTGGACAGGCTGCGCTGCATGCTGGACACAGGGGCAGATGGACAGGCTGCACTGCATGCTGGGACACAGGGGAGCAGGCGGACGGGCTGCCCTGCACAGGATCACTTCATCACTTCGGCATTGAGGAGGTGCTGCCCTCTGGGCTTCCCCAGCACTGGCCGGAGGACGTCAGCTGTCCGTGACCTTCGGCGACCGCCAGCGCTCTCAGGACTCTGGCATCCGTGCAAACAGCATCCTGATAAGACGTTATGTGAAAGCGAAGAGATGTCATTGCCTCTGAACATTTATCTCTGAATAAACTGGAGCTGAGCAAACAGATGGCTTAACTACACGGCAGTGATTTTCGTTTGAGTGCACCAAGCTTCCTCAAACAAGAGACTCAGAGAATTGGTTCAGCCTAAAGAAATATATAACTAACTGCTAACAGTTCAGAAGATAATTTAGCAAATGTTTAGCTAACAATTTCTCACTCAGTTCAAGAGATGAAATGCTAAGCCGGAGAATGGTACCCACTGAAGTCTGGGTGCAGATCTGACGAATTCTGCCCAGCGCCCCAGAATCTGTAACTTCTCCACACTCATAGTCAGCCCCAGGGGGTCCCGGTAGCATATTGAATTTAATTCTCAGAGTTTCTCCCTCTCTTGTTTGGCAGGTGACGTGTATGAGGCACCTGTCAGGAGGATATTCTTCTAGGCGGGACACGCATGCAATTGAGGCTGTCAATCAGGGTTCTATGGAGACGTCCTCCCGCAGGGGAGGGGTGACCACCACTGAGTCAGTTTGAATGGGCGAATGTCAGGTGACAGGAAGTGGGAGGACCTACAGGGGGTGACTGGGATGGTGTGTGTCTGGAGACAAGAACACGCCATAGTGCGTAAGCATCTTGGCACCACCCGCCATGTCTCTCCAGGTTAGCAAAGGCGAGGGTTGGCCATCGGAAGAAAAGATTTGGTCAAGGTCTACTGGGCTTCCTGACCTTCTCTCAGCCCCCCGCCTCCTTGCAGCCCTGTGAGTGCCCCATAAATGCCCCCGTCCCCTCCTCTTAGCTTGCCTGCCAAATCTTCAGTCTATTTGGCAGTCATTTTCTCTCAGCAATTTTCAGTCTTTCCATCCATGAACATAGGATGGATATTCTTACTGAGCTGCTGCTGAGCTGCCGTCTTATTTCAACTACGTTATGTGGTATTCAAAGTACAACTCCTGCACTGCTTCTCAATGTTGTTAGACCTCTAAGTATTTTATTACTTTTGACACCTTATCAAATGCTTTTATTAAATTCATTTTAATTGCTTATTGTTATTGACTAGTGACACAAATGAATTTTCTACGTAGATCTTATATCCTGCAATATCACATAGGGTGGGGGTCCATCAAGGGTTTTCTACAGAATTCTTGGCACCATTTTCATTAGCTGTGATAGGTTTTGCTTCTGAATTCCTCAGAAGTTGCATGTCCTTCATTCTTAATGCAATAGGTTAATTTTTCTCATTTATTTACAACATGATGGATCTCATTCGTTTTCTCATATAATTGCCGTGTCTAGAAACTCCAGTATGACTGGAAAGCACAGAGGAAGGAACAGACGTGTCCGTGGACCTGAGGGGAAGATCCCGTCCCTTGATGCGGCATGGGGTACTGGGCGTGGCTTTGCACGTGCGGTCGTCACATCGAGAAAATCCCCTTCTGATCCCCTTTGTTGAGTGCTTCTGTTATAGACGCGCTTAATGGAATCAGATGCATCTTACGCATATTTAGTTTTGAGGTGACTTTGTGCTCTCGTCCTTGATTCTTTTATGTGATGTTTCCTGCCATACATACGGGCCTGTAATCCTGGCTCTGGGGAGACCTTGGCAGGAAATTGTAAGTTTGAGATCAGCTATGGGCTACGTAACAAGATCCCGTATCAGAGAAGGAAGGGAGAAGGGAGGGAGTGTGGAAGAGGGACGGAGGGAGGAAGAACAGTGTGTGAGCATGGAGTCCGCGATGAGGGGTTTTGGGAGCCCACCTTGCATTCTGCGGTGCAGCTCACTCAGTCCCGGCATTGCGTCTGTTCTGTGGTCTTGGATTTTGGAGTCACCTTCCATGAGACGCGTGGATCAGAGTGGTCTCTTGGAAACTGTGTGTCTGGCTTTGATGTCAGGATGCAGGAGCCCAGGAAACACTTGGAATAATGGCTCCTACTCTTCCACTTTGGGGAGCATTGGAGACAAGCTGGCAATCACTTGGAGAAAACCCGCAGGGTGTCATCCGACATAGACTCTTGGAAGGCCCACTGATGCCACCCTGGCCTGGACTCGTGGAGAGCCCCCCGCGCCATCCGATGCCACCCAGCCTGGACTCGTGGAGAGCCCACCAGTGCCATCCGATGCCACCCGGCCTGGACTCGTGGAGAGCCCACCGTGCCATCGGCTCTCCTTCCCAGATGGTTTTTTGCTGCTGTTGCTGCTCCACTTGTTACTGGTCTGCTGGGTTTCCCATCCCTTCTCCACTGTCCTGGACTGTCTGGACTCTGCCGCACTTTCCCATTCCTTCCCCGTCTCTGTCATCCTCGTCTGGACCCTCAGGCGCGTGTCTGCTTCATCCACCTTACCTAACCGCTGAGACGGTTTTCTAGAAGAGTCTCCTTGTCATCCTCTTGGGTAGTGTGACATCTAAGGGCACTCACTCTATCCATGGACTATCTTCTCATCCACACATTCAGCAGCCAGATATGAGCAAGTCTGTTTTGGGCTCAGACGTGTCCTTCCGATAGTCACATCCAATGCTTGCATGTCCCTCCCGATAGATTATTAGCATATGGTGAGCTTGGCGCTGCCTTTGCTGTCCCATCTCTCCTTGCGTCCTCAAGGACACAAGCCTCGGCGGTGGTTCTGACCTTACACTTGCCCGCGAGGGTTTCCCTTCCTGCGTTTGGTGTCTCTGATGTGAATGCTGAGATTCTTGCCATTAAAACACAACTCATTTTTTTCTGCAAAAGTTCTTCTGCTGGCTCATTATTAATTCTGTAGTGTGTGGATCGTCCTGTGCCCCAATTGCTTCCAAATCCCCCGTCATTGACGTCACTGCAGTTGGGAGGTTGTGGAGCTGGGTGTTTCCATGGCGAGTCTCTCAGCAACCAGAGCCCTCCGCGGCTCACGCCCCAGCTTGTCTGCGGCCCTCCACTTCCCCCTGGAGCCCAGAACGTCGAGGGCCTGTCACCCAGACATCCAAAACTGCCAATGTGCTCCGTGGGTTTTGGTCCCAGGCTGGGCTCTTTGGAAACAGGTATTGAGATAGGTTTGGGGTGAAAGATGTCGGTTACATTGTGCGGAGGGTGAAATGGATGGTAAGGAGCCCAAACAAGCTGGGCAGGCCTGGCGGGAAGGCCGAGGCGCAGAGGTCATGGCTGACATCCCTGCAGCAGCCCTGCTACGGGTGCTGGCTGGGGTCGCCTGGACAGCAGAGCCACAGGACGGGCCCCTGGACAGCTGAAGGGGCCCTGCGGGGCGCTGGACAAGAGCTTCTTCTTTGTAGGAGGTCATGAGGGTCACCAAGGCATCCACCACGGAACGCCGTGTCCACCACAGCCACGCCGTGTCCACCACGGAACGCCGTGTCCACCACAGCCGTGCCGTGTCCACCACGGGACACCGTGTACATCACAGCCACACCGTGTCCACCACAGGACACCGTGTCCATCACAGCCACACCTCGTTCATCACAGAACACCATGTCCATCACAGCCGCACCGTGTCCACCATGGGACACCGTGTCCACCACAGCCGTGCCGTGTCCACCACGGGACACTGTGTCCATCACAGCCGCACCGTGTCCACCACAGGACACCGTGTCCATCACAGCCACACCTCGTTCATCACAGAACACCATGTCCATCAGCAACAACACTGTTTTTCATCTCTAATGTGCTGGAAGATTTCCTTCAAGTAAAGGGAAAATCACAGGAAATGTGTTTTCTGAACAAGGCCAGGTAAGGCGGCTCACACCTCTGATCCCAAGGCTTGAGATACTGCAGCGAAAGAAGGTCACGAGTCTGAGCCAGTGTGGGCACACGGTCAGTCCAGGCCAGCTTTGACTGTGGATAATGAGAGATAAAGTCTCAAAAGAAAAAGAAAGAAAATTCCCTTTTAGTTAGAAGAGCACGGTGACAAATTTTGTCTTTAAAAATTCAGTGGTACCTTTTAAAGTCTAGGGTTGGATGACCATCCCTTCAAGACGAGTCGTACCTTTTTGCCATGTGCTCGTGGGTTGGAATAATATAGCCATAGAAATTCCTTCCCTCTGTCCGAGCACCAGTCTCTCTGCCGCTGCCTCCCTGCACAGGTGCCTTTGCTCCACCGGACGTGTCCCTGCCCCCAGATGTGTCCCTCCCCCTGGACGTGTCCCTCCCCCCGCCGGACGTGTCCCTCCCCGCTGGACGTGTCCCTCCCCGCCGGACGTGTCCCTCCCCGCCGGACGTGTCCCTCCCTCCGGACGTGTCCCTCCCCCAGAACGTGTCCCTCCCCCCAAACGTGTCCCTCCCCCTTGAACATGTCCCTCCCCCTTGAACATGTCCCTCCCCCCCCGGACGTGTCCCTTCCCCTTGAACATGTCCCTCCCCCCGGACGTGTCCCTCCCCCCGGACGTGTCCCTCCCCCCGGATTTGTCCCTCCCCCCGAACATGTCCCTCCCCACGAACGTGTCCCTCCCCCCAGACGCATCCCTCCCTCCAGGCACATCCCTCCCCCGGACGTGTTCCCCCCCCCGGATGTGTCCCCCAACATGTCTCTCCCCCCAGGGCTCTCTGGGGTGCTGTCCTTCACACCATTAGACCGGCCCCTCAGGGAGCCTCCTGACCACTCTGTCCGACCACCCACTCTGGCCTCTGCTAGCCCTTGAGAACGCTCTTCCCTCCCATCTCCTCCTCCACGGGCTCCCCGCCACCCTCCGCACGGGTGACTTCTAGAAGGCGCATGTGCGCAGCCCTTTACCGGACATAATGGAAGCAGAGAACCTGGGCATCACCTTGCTCTGCGGCTGGCCTCCTTTCTCGGAGACCCCGCATTTCCCTCCCTGGAGACGACCGAGTCCTGAGAGTCTCTGCAGGGGAGATGCCCCACTGTTCAGGCCGCGGTGGCCTTGTGGAGGAGGACGGATCCACAGTCCTCTCCAGGACAGAACTTCCACGTCCTTGGCCTTGCCCGTCCCTTCCAAAGCCCTGACACGTCCAGGTGCTGAGGCTGGTGTTGCAAAAATGCGTTTTGAGGATCTTAGAGGAAGCAACTGGAGCATCGGGATTTGAGCTAGCTCAGCGGCGAGCTTCTCTCCAGCTTCTCCCTTCTTCTTCCCTCTGCCGCCGAGCATCACTGGGAGCCCTGTCCAGTGGCCTTCCGTGCCCATCCCTTCCCCTGCAGGGGTCACCATGCTGCACGTGCCTTGCTGCCCACCTGTGGCGTGCACGGAGACAGTGGGGTGCACCGGGGTGGTCTTAACTGCGGCAGGAAAACAGGGAGCCGGGCTTGGGGGTTCTGGACGTCAGATCTGTCTCCCCACTGTGTGCGTGCAGGCCGCACCACCCCAAGTGGGCACGTCCAAGTGAAAGCTGGTCAGCCGACTGCGGCTCCGGTCTCTCCAGCCATGGTGGATTGGTTGTAGGTATTCTCAGCTTCAGTGGGGAGAAGCTCCTGAGATGTTCGGGACCCTCTGGGCCAGAGAGTGGCTGGCGGACCTGGGAGCTGGGTTTCTCTTGCTGGCCCATGGCCCCCATCAACAGGCCGGCTGTGCTGGTGGCCGTGGAGGGTGGAGGAAGGAGGCTGATCATGTTTCTCCATTTACAGGACACCAGGAGAAAATATGATCCACTTGGAAAAGAATCGAGCAGGGTAAAAAAATCAATTTATCATCTCAGATCTTCCCCAGTATCATTTCAACTGTCTCCAGGCATTCGATGCTCTGGGCAGAAGATTACTTAATAAAAAATCCTACGCTAGGATGTTGCTCCGCTCCCTCCCTCCGCAAGGGCTTAAGAAGCACACGGCTGGGACGCATGAGAAGCGGACCCGTGGGGCTGTGCTGAGCTCCGTGGCTGGTGCTTTGTGCGTGGCGGCTGCTGCGCGCAGGGAAGTCTGAACTCGAGAGAGGGCACTGCCCGGCCTGGCTTGGTGGCAGCTGCTTCCTGACTGGACGGTCTGCTGAGGCAGCACTTGTCCCTCCAGACAGGCTGGATCGCTTGATTCCAGAGCCGGCCGAGTTCCCTCCCTGTACCAGCCACCTCAGTACAAGACAGACCAAGCTTTCTGAGCGCAGGACAAGAAGGCCCCCTCATCTTTGGGTGTTGCCATGGTGACCCAAGCCTAGGTGGGAGGCGGTGTGGGGGAAGTTCCTGGGCGCTGTCCCTGATTCAGAAGAGAAGTGTCGTTTCCTTCCTCACAGAGGACAAAGCTCCCATCCGCCCCTTTATGCTTAAAGGCGAGCACTGCCCCACTGCCTCGCGGCTGGCAGGAAGCAGGGCGGGGTCATGGCTTTCCCCAGGGACACAGACCCAATGCCAGGACGACTGAGCAGGGCAGGCGCTGGGAATCAGTTTGCAGAGGTGGCCGCGTGTAGGAGGGGCAGAAGGGCTACAGAGGCTGCCCAAGTCCACACCCCACAGCCCTGTTCCCAGGACTGGCACTCCAGCTGGATGCTCCTGCTTCCGCTCGGCCTTTTCCTCCAGAGGACCTCACAGGAAGGGAGCAGCCCCCACGGTTTTGCTCTGTTCCCTCCAGCTCAGGAGCAAAACCATAGCA
The DNA here is from genome assembly GCA_023101885.1 of Typhlomys cinereus. Taxonomy (NCBI): domain Eukaryota; kingdom Metazoa; phylum Chordata; class Mammalia; order Rodentia; family Platacanthomyidae; genus Typhlomys; species Typhlomys cinereus. Next base: position 540,544 of record JALPQD010000510.1, read on the forward strand.
TGCAACCAGGAGACCCCTAGCTGCTCCCAAGGGCACCCGAAGGGGGCGATCTCGACCAGTGCTGGGGAGGCTGGGTGAAGGGTGCCGCAGCCTGAATCCTGCTGTGCTGAGCCCCAGCCTCTACCAACCACAGGACTAAACTTTGCCAGACTAGAACTTATATATTTTTTAAAATTAATAAAGAGCATGCTGCGGAAACAGGTGAACAGATGAATTCTGAAAGCGGATCTTCCCCAGAGAGCAGGTGGGGGTGGGGGGCTTTTCCGTAAATTATGGAAAGTCCTTTGGTTTTGGTCCTGACTCGCACGGTATGTGTGTAGGGTAAGGAAAGGCCAGCGGGCATCTCACTACCTGCATGAACAGCGCGCTTTAGACGCCGACTGCCTTTCATGGGACCGGCCACGTGGGTACCGCACAGAGGAGTGAGTCATCAGGAGTCAGGGTCGGAGGATCCGCACACCGTACAAGTCACCGGGCTAGACGCCAGGTAGAGAGAGCCTGGCTGCTACACTAAGGGCGTTTCTGCTTTTATGTTTAGCTGTCTTGTCTTTACAGACAAAACTCAAATCCAAAGAGAAGTCCTGACGCCCCTCCGCAGCGTGAAGTGGGAGGAGCCTCTGAGCCGGGCTTGTCCACCATCTTCCTGTCCGCTTCTGTCTATCACTGTCCACACGTTCCCGTAGGCACCGTGCAACCCAAGCGAGCGCACACTGTGGAGCAAATCCCGGCACACACGACTGTGCTGAGCCCACCTTGTGCTCCTAAGACCCGGCACCTAAGGCTCGTAGAGGGGTCCTTGTCCCAGGGCAGGAGAAGACCTGCTGGGGGAGGGACTTCCGCCCAGGACTGTCCAGAAGCAAGGAGACGGATGCACTTGAGCTGGGCAGGGGAAGGGGAGGCGGGGCCTACTGCGTTCCTGGAGAGGGCGGGAGAAGGTTCTCGAGGAGCAGCTCACAGGGCCTGTTGGTGGCGCTTCTGTCGGCTGCTTTGACAGGAGCTTGGCTTTCCTCCGTCTGTGCTGGTCTGCGCCTCTTGTCTCCCTTCAAGGTCAAAGTGGATCCACCCGTCATAGGAGCCGCAGCTCTGATCCTGAAGACCTGTGTGTTGCACCTGAAGCCAGGCAGCAGTGACACTCCAGCTGCCCGCTGGCTGCCCGCTGCTGCTGGCCACGCCAGCGCAGAGCAGAGGGCCGACAGAGTGCTGGGCAGACAAGGACTGTGGTGCCAAGCAGGGATGTGTCCAGGGCAAAGATGACGTTCAGGACAGATGGAGTCTGACTTGTCCACAACCTTGTCCTAGCCAAGAGCGAGCGCGATGTCTCCATCAGGAGCAGGTGTGTGGGCCCCGGAGCCCCCCACGTGTTTGCCGTCCCACCTAGAGGTTCCCCTCACAGGCTGGGCTCAAGACCAGCCCAACCCAGGACAAGCTGTTCAGCAGACAGACAAGCTGCTCGCAGCCACCGCGACTGCCTCGGAGGACTGGAGGACCGTTGGCTTCAAGGTTGTGGACTTGGATGGAAACTCAAGCTGCTTCCTGGCCAACAAGCGCTAATTGTATCTTCCTGGTTCTCGGGAATGACAGCTTGCAACTCCTCACTGTGTGAAACCAGGCTCCAGGCTCAGAGACTCAGCAAAGGCTGGGTCTCACCACCTCCTCGTCCTCTCCTCCCCATCCTCCTCTTCCTTTGACTCCACTCAGGACAGTACCCATAGAATGACCCCTCCTTTGAGACGCTTGGGGAGTGTCCTCGCAAGTGGAAATGTGTTTATCCAAAGACCCGAGTCCCTGTGTCTCTCAGCTTTAATTAAAGATGTGTGTAAACAACCTAGTGATTGTCGCAAATGCCCCATCTACAGAACAGGACCAGCAAATAATCAGCCACAGGTATACCTGGGAAATCGCTTTCCTTTGAACATTGCAAATGGGACCAGGATCTGTGACTTAATAGAAGATGTCGGCTGCGTAAACTGTTGAGTGCACAAAAACCTATCGCCTGGATTCCCAAAGCTGTGTGGGAGCCAGGGCCAACTAACAAATAAGCCGATTAACACTGGACACATTTGAAAAACAAATACCAGCGGCCACCTGTTTTCCGGTGACAGCTTTATGCCACGTCGTGAGTTTCCAAGCAGCCTGCAGAGCGCCTCCAAGTCTGTGCACAGATGGCACTGACGGCAGAGCCAGCTTATTATGCTGTGTCCAGGGCATCCCATCCCAGCTGCCCGTGCCAGCCCACCGACACTCAGTAAGGTCAGTCCTAAAACTCAGAGTGGTGCTGAGGTTTAAGTCTTCGGAAGGTGTCATGTTTGGAATGTGTCCCCCACAGTCTCATGTGTTTGGGAAGGTCATGGCACCTTGGAGAGGTGGAGCCTTGCTGGAGGAAGGCGGTCACAGGGGGTGGGCCTTGAGGTGGACGAGTCCCACCCTGCCCCCTGGAGAGGTCTGGGCTGGCAGCAGGCAGCCTACAGCTCCCAGCTGTAGAATGGATGTGACCGTGGCCTCCTCCGGCTTCTGCCTTCAGCCCTGCTGCTTCTGCCATGACAGGCTGCATCTCCCTTCTGGAACAGTGAGCGAATAAATCTCCCTTTCTCCCTTACGTGGCCTGGCTTCAGACACATCTCACAGCAACAGATACGAGTAACCGTTACAGAAGCGCTCCTGATAATCTCCGTCCACCCTTGATACGGGTGAGGCCGGCTGTTCCATTCAACAGCTGCCCCCAAGGCTAAAGATTTCCGTCATCTGGATAGAGATGAATACTTGGAGCGTCAATAGCAGTTGCTATGGAGTCGATTACACCTACCAGAGACAAAGGGCGACTTTCACAGCAGCCTGGTATGGTCAGGAGGGTCCTACGTATGTGGTCAGCAGAGATGTGTGGCTGGATGAAGGGAGCGAGTCCACTAGTGTAAACAGAGAGACCAGTGCAAGTCCAGCATTACCTAGTGCTTAACTGGGATCTCTACAGCAAGTAAAGCCGAGCGCGCCGCAGGCCGAGCGCCGCCGGCTGCCTCTCCACATGCACTGGTGGCCCAGCGTGGTCTGTAGGCCCGATCTTGGAAGACGTTTCCACGTGGACCCGTCCACGTGGTCAAGCTGCCGAGACTATGGTGAGTGACGCTCACTGACGCTTCAGTGCCCGTCCTGGGGAGCAGGTTCCTCTCCTTGAGGGGCATTCGAGTGAAACAGTCCGTCTGGCGTCTTGTCCATGTACCGTTGGATGCAGAGAAGGAATCATGGCAACTCTGAAACATGCTGTGTGGAGCACACCGGGACTGCCCGCAAGGCAGGGCTGCTCAGGCTCCCTCGGCAGCATGGGGTGTGCTGACACCCCCCACGAGAGAAGGGGTCGTCAGAGCTGAGGTTCCAGACACCTCGACCTTGTGCCCAAGCCCTTTTCCACCCAGGTTTCCAGCTGGCCAGCAGACAGGGAAGGTAAATGCGGCCCCTTCCCCTCCACACCCTGAGGTCACCACGCCTCCGAGAGTTGGTTTTGCAGGGCACAGCTGCTGCAGAGAATGGTGGTGCTCGGTGCTTGGTGCTCAGTGGTTGGTGCTCGGTGGTTGGTGCTCGGTGCTTGGTGCTCAGTGGTTGGTGCTCGGTGGTTGGTGCTCAGTGCTCGGTGCTCGGTGCGCTGAGCATCTCAGTGACTTCCTGACTCCACCCACCTTGTAAGCAGTGGGCCTTGGAGTTCACTGCTCACCTCCTTATCCTGGTAGCTGGCCACGGCAGACACACACCTGAAAGCCCCTGAAAGCAGGTTGATGCTTTATAAATTTCATGGGGTTCCTTCAGCCCAGTTCCTTTGTGAGCGGCAGGAAATGCTTTGATCCCCCCAGAACACACTGATCGGGCTTCTGCTGAACACGTGCTCTGCTGGCGCATCCCAGAAGCTCGTCTGTTTCCAGCAGCCTGACCATGTGCAGAGCCATGGTGCCATGGGCAGGGCTACCCAACCCTGCGGAAGCCGTCCCTTGTGCATCTGCCACAGGCCTGAGCCACACTCCGGTCACAAGCCCCTCACAGACCTCACTGCAGGAGACAGCAGAGGCCAGCTGTGTACTCCCCACATTCCCAGTGACCAGGTGGCCCCCACATTTGACCCTTGCTTGGCCGGTCTCAGGCCAGGAGAGAGACTGTGCTGCCCAGCTGCTCGGGCAGGACCTGGGGACCACAAATGGCTCTTGCATTCTGTCTAGAAGCTCTTTTGCCTTTTTCTCTCATACCTCATTGCTGGAAACAAGCTCAAGGTCACCCCTCCAGTCTTCAAATAAACAGATAACTTCCGGCAATGGTCACACCCACTAAAAGCACCTCAGGGGAGACAAGCAATTAAGAGTCTCCTTAATCCGTAAAAGCTGCAATAACAATCACCCTGTTGTAATGGTGGCATGAAAGTCAAGGGGGCAGCCAACGCTTTCCGATTGGATCTAAGGCCCACTTTTCAGCAGGGATCACATCCCAGTGCAATAAACAGGAGCGAGAACGCATAAGAAGGGAGAAAAAGGGCCCCGTGGGGGTAGGATGCCAACCATTAGGGTTAAGCTATGAAACCACCTATCAAGCTGCCTTTTAAGCATTTGCCATGGTCCCTAGACAGTAAGAGTGCTCAACGCTCGGACACAAAGCTTCCCTCTGCAGCAGAAGGTGTTCTATTAAAACCAATCCCAGCTGGCAAAGGCGCAGGAAATAAAGGATGGCAGACGGCTCCGTCAAACAGGACATCAACCCACCCGCCCACCCAAGGCTCGGGAAGCAGCGCAGAAGGGGGAGCGTGAGAAGGGCAGGAGCGCAGCCAGACGCGATCCGGGCACGAGAGCTCTGCTGCGTCCACGAACACGCCGCGGCTTCATGGATTCCACAGGACCGACATGGGATGAGTCGGTCGACACCTCACCAGGACAGAGACTCACGTGGCCGCACTTTCCTGAGACTGCTGCGGGGGAAGGGAAGATGCTTCCTCGGTGGTCTACCCGCTGGGGTGTGACGCATGCTCCAGCAAAGACTCTGACACATGCCGTCAAAGGCCCGAAACCAAGTGGACTGCGAACTCAAAAAACAAAAAAGATAACAGGGGAGAGACTGGCGAGGAAAGGGAAGGAAGGTGGGAGGGGATTAAGGCGCAGAGCTGTTGCACACTCACGCATTCGCGCACTCACGCATTCGCGCATGGAGCAATGGAAGAATGTTTACAACCACTAGCAAAGCACAGATAACTGCATGAAACTGTGGTGCTGCTCAGCGCTGAGACCAAAGCTCTGCACACACGTCAGAGCTGTGTCTAGCCACTTCCGGGGAAACTGGGACATCAGGTCCCACTCTGGAGGCGTGGCCTCCTGAGCTACCTCGGACGTCCACACAGCATGGGGGGGAAGCCCAGGCAGGCCAGGGCCCCCCGGGGGTCCCATCATTCTCCCCAGGACCAGCTGAGCTTCCCCAGCTCCAGGACCCTACTGCTTCGGGGGTGCGTCTCTCCCCTCTCCCACGCCTCCTACCAACATGAGCCTGCCCCCTCGGTGTGGGAGACGCCTCGCTGAGGCCTGCACCTGGTCCCCAGCATGCAGCATGTCGGAGCATGGGATGCTGGTCGCCGGCAGAGCCAGCCTGCCTGCCTGTGGGGTCTCTGGTCTCTTTCCATGACGCATAGTGTGTCTGCTCCCCCACATCATGGGCTTTTGTCTCTAGAGAGCTGAAGTGTTGGGGGGCCTCCCGGTGCTCCAGCAGCACTTTCCAGAACACACATTCTAGAAAAGATTTTATGCTGCGCTCGTCAGGTTCAGAGGCACATGTAAAGGGGATTAGAGGACCAGACCCTGCAGGGGAGACTGGAGTAAAGACCGCCTAGGAGGCGAGGATAGGTGCCAATGCAGCCCATGGGCGGCACTAAGCGAGGACCAGCCTCTAGAGACAGGTGCTGCCAGGCCAGCTCCCTTGTGGCCAGTATGCCATGAAAGCCTCTCATAAAAGAGTCTGCAGATGCCCTCAGAGGAACCCCCTGGTCAGAGGTCACTGAGCACTGAGTCCTGGTCCCCCCTCCACTCCTCCCAGGGCCACCAAATCCTCGGCCTCAGACAGTCATGCGGAGGCACAGTATGGCTGGACCTGTCCCTGAGTGTGAATTGTGTGAGGCAGAAACGTTCATTCTTCCAAGGGATGGAGCCGAGTTTGGGATGTGAAGAGTAATTGGGGACCATGATCCCACCACAGGAAAACAGCAGCGGGAGTACTGTTGTGGGGGAGCCAAGGGCTGGGGTCTGGGGGTCTCCTGTGCTATAGGAAGAAGCCCAGGGCTGAGGTCTGTGCTCGGGTGGGAGGGTCTCTTGCAGCTGCCATCACAGAAGACCACACACTTGGAAAAGCAACAGAAGTCAAGATTCTGTGTTATCTGTGCAGGCCGGAGCTGTCGGGCGGCTGGTTAAGGCCGGGGCTGTAGGGCGGCTGGTTAAGGCCGGGGCTGTGAAGGCAGCTGGTTCAGGTCTCTCTGAAGCTCCTGTGACTCCCGGTCATCCTCAGCATCCCTCTGACCCCCCCATGTCTGCACAAGACCCCCTCCCTATGCGCCGTCTTAAGCCTTCTCTCTCATAACACCACTGGCCTTTGGATGCGGAAGCCTCTGAAGTCCAGCGTCCTCTCATCTCAAGATCCTTGGCTTAGTTGCAATTGAAAAGCCCCTTTTTCCAAATGACTTGCTTCTTGGTTCAGGGTCAGAGTGTGGACACGCGGCTTGCTGGGACATCATTCAGCCCCTTTAGAGCCATGACTGACTCTTCAATGCTGAGTGCAAGGCGGAGGAGGCGACGTGCAGATGTGGGAAGATACAAACTCTTTAATAGAGAGCCGCGTTTTCTTAGCTTGTATGTGTATGTGTCGTACAGCTGTGTGTATGGTGTGCACATACACGTATGTGTGTGAAGGTTCATATGTGTGTAATGTGCACATACACGTATGTGTGTGAAGGTTCATATGTGTGTAATGTGCACATACACGTATGTGTGTGAAGGTTCATATGTGTGTAATGTGCACACCATATGTGTGTGAAGGTTCATATGTGTGTAATGTATATTTGTATGACATGGGTGTCGCATGTGTAGTATGTGCAGGTAGTGTTTATATAATGTGTGTGTATGTATGTGTGTACATGTGTGGTGTGTACAAAATGTGCATGTGTGTGCATATAGGGAGTATGGGAGGCAGGAGATGGGAGGTTGGAGGTAGGAGGGTGGCGGGGGGTGGGAGGTGGGAAGTGGGAGGTTGGAGGTAGGAGGGTGGCGGGGGGTGGGAGGTGGGAAGTGGGAGGTTGGAGGTAGGAGGTAGGAGGTGGTGGGAGGTGGGAGAGGGGAGGTGGGAGGTGGGAGGTGGGAGGTTGGAGGTGGGAGGTGGGAAGTGGGAGGTTGGAGGTGGGAGGTAGGAGGTGGGAGGTTGGAGGTGGGAGGTGGGAAGTGGGAGGTTGGAGGTGGGAGGTAGGAGGTGGTGGGAGGTAGGAGGTGGTGGGAGGTAGGAGGTGGCGGGAGGTGGGAGAGGGGAGGTGGAGGTGGGAGGTGGGAGGTTGGAGGTAGGAGGTGGCGGGGGGTGGGAGGTTGGAGGTAGGAGGTGGCGGGGGGTGGGAGGTGGGAAGTGGGAGGTGGGAAGTGGGAGGTTGGAGGTAGGAGGTGGCGGGGGGGGGTGGTGGGGAGGTGGGAGGTGGCGGGAGGAGGAAGGTGGGAGGCAGGAGGTGCTCTCTCCTCCCACAGCCCAGGTCTGCAAGCTGTGACTGGGGAAGCTGAGAGAAGGAAGGAGGCTGGCGGCGGCAGGGGACGCTCCACTGCACTTGTTCCCCTCTGGTGGTGACCTTGCCCAAGCTCTGCCCCGCCCCACACAGCCCCGCACATTGCCCACAGGAAGGAAGAAGGAGCTGAGCAGTGGAAGCCAGTTAATAATTTACGCCCGCAGGAATTCGGCATTCCACTCAGTATTCTATTTGCTAAATTTTAAAATGAGAACAAAACACCAGAAATGAGCCAATCTCCTTATTCTAATCACAGTTCTGTATTCCTCTGTGTGGCCTCCTGTTAATGTAGAATATGTTATAATGTTGAAAAACCAAATAATGCCATTCAGGTTATAGGTCTCAGATGAAGTATCTGGGAAGGAAGGAAGCCTGGAATATTAACAGTCAAGAGCAAGCGCAGACTTCCACAGCCAAGCTGAGGGATTTGGGGCGGGCGACCAAGGGACACTCTGGCCTCAGTGTCTGTCTGGATCAGCATCGTGTCTGCATTCTGTGCACACGGCCAGCATGCTCAGACGCATGGGAGAAATGCCAAGGACCCGATGAACATGTAGGAGGTGGGAGGTGGGAGGAGGTGGGAGAGGAGAGGGAGGAGGAGGTGGGAGAGGAGAGGGAGGAGGAGGAGGTGGGAGAGGAGAGGGAGGAGGAGGTGGGAGGTAGACGCAGTGAACTGTGCGGGAATCTGCCCCAAGCAGACCACGCTGGACGGCTTCCGCATTTGTGTTCCAGCTAATGGCGTGTTCACTCCGTCTCCTATTCCTTAGTTCTGCTAGACTTCGTCAGACGCACAGGCACATGCACACACACTTATGCACTCATGTGCACACACACATATGCACTTGCGTGCTCACACACATGCTCTCTGGCTCCTTTTCCTTAGTTCTGCTAGATTGCATCAGCACAGGCACGCGCACATGCACACGCACGCTCGTATGCACGCACACGCATATGCGCACACACCCATCTGCACATGCGCGCTCACGCACATGCTCACAGTTAGGGTCCCCGTGTGCCATCTAGCAATTACTCTGAGACACTCTTGTCCCTTCGGCCGCCTCCCTGCTGAGGTCAGTTCTGCACGGAGCTAACACCCTGGGGCTCCCAGGATTCTGACCCTCATTGTCCTGGTCGCACAGGTTGGCAGTTCATGGCTATGTTCGGCCTCCTGGATCTGATAACCACCCTTGTCCTTCTCCTCAACAAGCTGCAGACAAATTCTCTCTTTTTTGGAATTTGCATAAAAGAATTTATTTTACTTTTGTTTTGGAAAGGACTCGCTGAAGATGGAATTGCTTCTGGCTGTTTTCCCTCCTGGGCGTGAAGGCAGGTGGCTTTCCATTGTCTTCTGACCGTGGAGACTTTTTTCAGGATCAGTCTACATCACATTCCTATGTGTGCCTGATATGTGACATAACGCAGCTCTTTCACGTATTTGTTTTTATTTGTTATTTATTTACTTGCTTGTGTTTATGAGATAGGAAGGGAAAGAGGAGAATGGGGGGAGGGAAGGAAGGCGAGAGGGAGGGGGGGGCATTCGCAAGGGCATGAAGCAAGGGTGAACTGAAAGGAACCATTCTTCCAGAAGGAAACTTTTGGAAGTCAATCCTCTCTTTCCACCAGGTGGGCTTCTGGGTTTGCAAGCAGGTACCACTGGGCTCTCTCACCATCCCTGTATTTCTTTTTCTTGGGGGGGAGTTGCTATTGTTTTTCCAACTTTCCTCTCATTTGCTTCTCAGCTCTAATAACAGGTTTTCCCCACCTGCTGGAGATTTCCAGACTTGTCTTCAGGGCTTGGCTTTTACATTTTGAACTTCTTTGTCTTTTCTATCTCTCAGATTGGATCACTTCTATCGATCTACCTTCAGGTCTGCTAACTTTATATTTCTGCCTCTGCCTGTTAAGCTCACCGCGAGTTTCTCACCCAGTGCTTCTGCAGCTTTTCTGAACATTCCCACCTGGCTCTGCACCTCTGCCGAGTGCCTTCTGTTTCCCATGACATCACGCATTCTCTAGGCCCTCAACATGTGTACCCAGCCACTAGTGGCAAGTACCACAGACGTGGGATGGCGCAGTATTCAGGACTCCCTATAAGCCTCGACATACATACCAAGTCATTGGTAACAATTAGCACACGCATGTTATTTCAAAGTCGGTTAATGATAACTGGTTTTTTTTCTCGAATTTGGCTCACACTTTCCTCTTTATAACTATAATGATGAAAGGAGTCTGAGGAGGAAGGACAGGACAAGGAGGAGGAAGGGAAGCAGCAGGATAAAGGTGAAGAGGAGAAGGAAGAAAAGGGAGAAGAAACAGGAGCAAGAGGATGGGGAGAAGGAAGAGGAACAGGCAGAATATTAGCAGCAATTAATAATAATTAGTAAGACAGAAGATTCAATAAACAGAAGACTGCAGGAGACTGAGGAGAAGAAAAAAGGAAAATAGGAGGCCAGAGCCAGAGTCAGCAGCTTCTGCAGGCTCACTGCCCGCGGCCCTGTGCTCACCGTCCCCAGCTCTGCGCTCGCTGCCCGCGGCCCCGTGCTCGCTGCCCCCAGCTCTGTGCTCGCTGCCCGCAGCCCCGCACTCGCTGCCCCCAGCCCTTCTGGCCCCACCCACTGGGCTCACTGGTCAGCGTCTCTTTGAGCAGCCTGTGACTGTATCCCCCACGCTTCCCCTGCATAGGGAATCATCACATCTCAGGAAGGAGCGAGTTCTGAGAACACTAAGATGCTGGCTTCTATGATGGATGGTCACAGTGGGAAGCACAGTCAAGAAAGAGACTTTTTAAATTTTTTATTTTTTATTATTATTACTTATTCAATTGTTCATGTATGCATGTGTGTGTACGTGTGTGTGTGTGTGCATGTGTGTGTGTGTGCATGTGTGTGTGTGTGTGTAGAACCATGGGCGAATTCCGGAACCACCATGGATGCCTCCACCTCCCTCTTGTTTACTTTGCCCCAGGATTCACAGGCTCCATCCTACCAGGACCAGAAACTCAGGCCGCCGGCCCCCCTCCCCCCGCCTCCACCCAGTGTTTATACATGGGGTCTAGGATCTAAACTCAGGACCTTCCACCTGCAAGGCAGAAGCTTAACCCCTGAGCCACCTCTCTAGCTCCCAAGAAAGAGACTTTGACATGGAAGCATTCTGGTGAATTTTTGAGTCAAAAGAGGAAAAAATTCACAAATCTCTAGACAGAAATTGAAATAATTGTCTCAACAACAAAGCTCAAGCAGACTGTGAGGCTTCAGTACTGTGCCAAAAATAAATTCAGATTTTCTACTAAAATCTAGAAGGACATGATGCTGAGTCCTGAAACCTTGGTTTGCAGTCCTTGCATGTCTGAGGAAAGGAGTGGGAAATTGCCCCTGTGCGACGCCTGCTGTGAGAGCTACTCAGCAGCGCCCTTCAGATAACCATCGTTCTGAGAAAGGTACATCTCAGGCAAAGTGAGTCAAACACGAAGGGCAAACTCAGAACCCGGTGTCACTTGAGAGGCAGAAGGCGTCTGCACCATCTGGGCTCACAGAAGAGCCCAAGGACACGTTAGATCAAACATCCCCCAGCAAGCGCCTCTGTGAGCACTGGACAGACGTGAGCCCGTCTAGGTTGTCCCGTGTGAGCACTGTGCAGACGTGAGCCCGTCTAGGTTGTCCCGTGTGAGCACTGCACAGACGTGAGCCCGTTCAGGTTGTCCCGTGTGAGCACTGCACAGATTTAACCCTGTCTAGGTTGCCCCCGTGTGAGCACTGCACAGACGTGAGCCCATCTAGGTTGTCCTGTGTGAGCACTGCACAGATATGAGCCCGTCTAGGTCGCCCTGTGTGAGCAGTGCACAGACGTGACTCTGTCTAGGTCGTCCTGTGTTAGCACTGTGCAGACGTGAGCCCATCTAGGTCGTCCTGTGTGAGCACTGCACAGACGTGAGCCCGTCTAGGTTGTCCCCATGTGAGCACTGCGCAGACGTGAGCCCGTCTAGGTTGTCCTGTGTGAGCACTGCGCAGACGTGAGCCCGTCTAGGTTGTCCTGTGTGAGCACTGCACAGACGTGAGCCTGTCTAGGTTGCCCCGTGTGAGCACTGCACAGACGTGAGCCTGTCTAGGTTGCCCCCGTGTGAGCACTGCATACATGTGGGCCTGTCTAGGTTGCTCTCGGATGGGCAGTGCGCAGGTCCTGGCAGAAGGAACCTTCTGCGATTGCCTCACACTGCACGTGAGTTCCGGATGTCTGCAGCACATACTCACTGCAAATCAGGGCCATTGGGGACTGTGAATGATGAGGACTTGGGCTTGGAGGGAGCCTTGTAGGACACCCGACGATGACATCTTGCCTGTTTCTCTGGTGGCCAAACAATGAAGAAGGTGAGTCATAGCTTATTGACTTGGAGTCGTCGACTTAGTAGTTTTCTTCCAGCAATAATCTTTGGTCTTAAAATGGTACGATCTCATTGCATCTTCCGGCCCTGACTCTGAGGACAGTCAGAGAGATCATGGTTCTCTGTCCTATCAGAAGGCCAGGGGCTCCCTGCAGGGCTCTGAGAAGCTGACGGATCCTGAGCTCCCGCCACTCCCAGGTGGCCCGCAGGAAATGTGTGAGTACCGGTTTAGTGATGTTTGCCCAGCTGCTGGGCCTGCTCCCTGCCATTCTAGCAGGCATCCTTTCTGTTCAGTCCTTGGTACAGCATGAAATAAGAATCTGTTCTGAGAAAGGTTGTTTTCCTTCAGTGAGTCGATATGTTATCAGTTATCATATTAAATCACATGGACTCTGACCTTAAGGTGCTAAGCTGTGGAGTGGTTTGAGATGTTGGGAATGAAACACAAGGAGACTCACAGAGGAACGTGTCTAAAAACATTGCGATCAAAGGGAGATTAATTCCATGTTTGTGGCTGCTCTGAGTGTTTTGTGCTGTCAGTCCCCGAGGGAAGTTGGGGTAATGTTCCACCAGAAAGGAGGCCCGGGGAGCCCTGAGGATGCCACCTGCCGTGTTCATTGTTTTGGAGATGCCCAGGTTTGGGGAGCTGCTTCCTGGGGCCCCATCTGTCAGGGCCCCACTGCCCCTTGAGTAAGTACAGAATACCCACGGGAGGGGCTCAGATGTGTCTCAAGCAAGGTGGCAACCTCACCAACCTATTAAAACAAGACATGTCGGCGGGGGGTGTGTGTACCTGTGGAGGCCCAAGTGTGACATCAGCAGTCATGCTGGATGGCTTTGCCTCCTCATTGCTTTGCTCTGGGGTTCCCAGGTCCCATCTTTCAGACCCAGAGTTGCAGCTCTCTGCCATATCTACCCAGCATTTCTACACAGGATCCGGGGATCTGACTGATTTGCTGTACAGAGTTAGTGACACTTTATGAATCTATTTTGTTTAGTGGCTGGAGAGACGGCTCAGAGGTAAAGGCCTCACAAGCAAAGGACCCACGCTCAGCTCCCCAGATCCTGTGTGCTTTTAGGGACAAGCTGGCGGAGCAGACCCACAGGTGACAGGGGCTGTCCAGAGGGCTGCCGGACACCTGGGTAGCTCAGCACTTAAACTGCAGTCCAGGTCACTTGGAAAACACCTGCAGACGTAGCAGCTCACTTAATGAGAATCTGAATTAGATGGATATTCTCTAGGGAATGTGCCTGGATGGCAAAACCCCAGCGCAAGGTTTGGCGCACAGCCATTGCAAGCGTTGTGTAGACTGTGTAAACCGCCTGTGGTTCCCATGTTCCTGACATCCCACCACGATCCCTGAAGACCATCAGAGATGACATAGAATCACCGTTCAGAGCACCTTTCCCCAGCCTAGGATGGACCCCCACACACGCACCCCGCAGTGAATTTATGAAGGGGGACTGTCCACAGCATCTTAATTCACTGCTGGCAGGGAGAGTAATTAGCATAATAGCCTTGGAAAACAGTTTAACATTGGCACCAATACGTTCCACTCCAGAGACATCCACTCTCAGATAAATACATAAAGGTAATTCTCCCACATAAGCCACCGGAGGCTCGCATTCATTCTTAGCAACACAGTCACCCTGGAGAATGCCCGGAAATCAGCGCTGTGCCCACAAGCAGCAGGATAGAGCAACACACTGGGGCGCGGGCACCTGGTGACATCTCATAAAATGGAAATGAATGAGTGAATGCAGCGTTACGCTCAACACGACTTCCTGCTGGCACCGCACGCTGGGCACACATGCAAGAACGTAACATGTTTTGAAAGGTAGAAGCAACGCGAAAAGCACACGGCTTTATGAAGAACGAGACACAAACAAATAAAGAAACAAGCGCAAAGAAGTTGCATTAAACACAACATTCACTTGGGCTGAAGCTTCTACAGGCAAGAAGCTGATGCTAATTTTCATCTTCAATGGTGGGTTCTGGGCTGGAGCGAAGGATCTGTAAGCAAATGTTTGCTCCATTAGCATAACGACCCAAGTTCAAATCCCCAGCGCCCAGCTCTAGATGCACTGAAACCAGCCCTTACGTCACATTCAAAGATCCGTCAGTACCACGGGCAGATCGACCCCAAGCTCGCTGTTCACAGAAACATGCTTTTCCAAGTGGCATGTGGCTTCTCAGCCTGCCACCCCAATTATGAAAAAAGCTTGGGACGCCCAGCTCAGCTTCTGAAGAGGGTTCCAAGCAAATGTTGCGAAGACCCTCTTCCTGCTCGGTGACTTTGTGTTGAAATTGCCCAGTGCCTCTTGAAAGGCGACTTGGGTGGAAAGGTGCATGAGGATCGGGGCTTGTGTCCTCGGCATCGGCAAACAGCGGGGCACAGTGGACATACCTGCGCCCAGCGCTAGGGAGGCAGAGACAGAAGCACCCCGCAGCTCGCTGGCCAGTCAGGGCCGACTTGTTGGGGCCCCAGGTTGAGGGAGGGATCTGGTCTCAAGAATAAAGTGGAGAGGGACAGAGAACAACTTCTAATGGGAACCTGTGGCCTCAACACACACAGCACATGTGTGCAAATGCTTCCGAACGCACGCACGCGACACACAAAAACATTTTAAAGAAAAATCTCAATTATGAATTCATAGGCACTTATTATAAAGATAACCAAGCACAAATACAATAGGGGAAATGCATGGATTCTAGTAAAGTTCTTCCGAGCCAGTATCTGTGGCTCTGGGACCCTCCTGCTGCCCCCTACCTCATGGCACCTTCATGCCATGACGCTTGCCAGAGGTAGAGGGCGAGTTGTTGCCTGAGTGATTTAAATAAATGACCTCATTGGCTCATATAGACACTAAAATAGCCATATTAAGATTATCAAAGTGCACTGATCTATGAGCACCACCAGAGATTTGGAGAGCAGACACACACATGCACAAGTGCACCCACATATCCAGTCATCTATGATTGCTTGCTTTTTCTTTACATTTTCCTGTGTGTGTTGTGTTACATGTATGCATGTGTGGGCACACATGTGCAGAGTTACATGTGTGCTTGTGAATGTGGAGGTCTGAAGTCGGTCCCAGGAATCATCCTTGATCGCTCTATGAATTCTTTAAGTCAGGGTCTCTAACAAACCCAGACCTTACTGACAGGGCTACTCCTACCACCTAGTTTGCTCTGGAGATTCCCAGTCTCTGCCTTCCAAGGCGAGAATTACAGACACTCCCATGCAGCATTTTACCTGGAATCTGGGGATTCAAACTCTAGTCCTTGTGTTTGCACCGCAGGTACTTGAACTGCTGAGCCATCTCCTAGTCCTATGTCTGCTCACTCACGCTCCTGAGGGCCCCTCATGATGGGTGGGGCTGGTGTCAGCCTCTCTTGGCTGAGAAGGAAGCGTTCTCAGATGTGAGGTCCAGAGACAGCAGCTGATGGTTCGGGAGTCTTTTCCAGAAGCCCCCACTGTGGGAGTCTCATGTGGCTTTGACTCTAGACACGTGGTATTCATGTCTCTCCCTGAGCTAAGACTTGCTGCCCACCCCTGCTTCCACATCCTGCATATTGACAACTTGATAGATGAAGAAATAAATAACATTTCTAGGGAGAAAATTAATTTTGAAAGTAATTAAAGATGATTAGCTTCTGGTTGAATACAAAAGAGGTTTACTTACTGCAGAATGTCACCCTGAGGGTTTGAAAGCCAACCCCCAGGCTTAGAAAACTGAAAAGGACTGATTCTGAATCTGAATAGCACACACACAGAGGCGCACACGCACGCACATGCACACACATGCACACACATGCACACACGCATGTGCACACGCATGCACACGCATGCACACACATGCACACATGCATGCGCACGCATGCACACACATGCACACACATGCACTCCCACATGCACACACGCATGTGCACACACATGCACACACATGCACACACACGTGCACACACACGCGCACACACATGCGCACACAGTCAAATACGCAAACAAACACATACTCTTGTGCACGCATACACTCACATGCAAGTGCACACGTGCTCACACACATGCACACACACATGCATATACACCTACATGTGTACACACACATGAAACCCATTATTATGTATAATTGTGAAAAACACTCTTGAAAAGTGCCAAGAGGCCCAACTGAAGATAGAGGTGGCGAAGCTGCCTGTGTTTTGCCAGCAGCACAGACCAAAAGGGGGTTGTGAGTGTCTGGTGTAACTGGGGACCCGCCCCAAGGTCCTCTCACAGAAGGCTTTGGAGAAGCAAGCCACTGTCCTGGGAGCAGCCGAATAGCCAGGAGCAGATGCGATCTCATCCTTCAGGCAGAAGAAGTCAGGCCCAGTCTGTCCACACCAGGGAAAGCACCAGGCCCAGATCCAGGAGCTTGGAAGTCGCCGCCTCCTCCTGAGCCCCGTTCTGGGGCACGGCAGCGCGGATCACAGATACTCCCGTTGCAGCTGCCGCATGGTTGATGACAAGTCACCATCCAGCAGCTTAGGGAACAAGAGGGTGATTGTCTCATGATTGTCCATTACAGTTCTCAGTCCAGCTTGACAGGAGAGCTCACGCCAACACCAGGTTGAGGGAACTGGCTACACCATCTCTACATAAGGGCTGAGAGAGGGACGGTCCCTACTTGCCAGACCAGGATGTCTAGCTAAGTGTACACAAGGCTGCCAACTCTCTCAACCAGCTCTCTGTATTTTATTCCAGGGCCTAATCCCACCCACCTGGACCTTCCCCATCAGCTAGACAATCTCCTGCAGGTTGCTCTGGGCCTAACTCAGCCACTAATTCTCTATGAATGTGCCCAGAGCTCAAACTCTCAAGTGTCAAGTGGACACCTGTGCCTCACTATGACACCCGCATTGTGCCGTAGCTGGATCCTTGACACCGTAGAAGGCAGGGTAGCAGCGTGTGCTCCTGCGCACTGCATGCGTGTAGACACGTTACTCGGACCGACAGACTGCAGGGAGGACATGCCTCACTGTGTGAACACTGAGGCACGTGGAGCCACAGGGGTCTCCAGGATCCTGGCCAGCCACAGGCACCCAGAGCCTCCTGCCGGGTGGAGCAGAAGTCAGACTACAAGCAGCACTGCCCCAGTTGTTCATGGCACCATGCAAAGGCCTCGGGCTTCTCTGGGGCAGCTGGAAACCTACTCGGCATGTTCATTTAGAATAAAAAAACAGCCTAATGGCTCAAGTGTCACCTTGTACTGCAAGCCCACGCTAGCCCCTTCAGAGATCAGATCTGTAGCAGAGGTCACTGTAGCCACGCGGGCAGCCGGAGCCTCCTGCATGTGAGGTCTTTACCAGCCCCCTCTGCTGCAGATTGCTTGCAAGGTCTGGGTACTGCAGACTCTCCCTTTAGCTACTTTGCAGTTGATAAATGGATTTTTTTTTATTCTGATAGATGAAGAAGAATATGAAAGAGCTTTGAAACCGAATCACGGGGGCCCAGGGCGGCTGTCAATTCCCCTCTGTCTTCTTTCGTCTGCAGTTACCACCTCCCTGGCAAAGGTTTGGTGGCCCTTGTGGAGACAATGTCTTCTGAGCCCCGACCCCAGCGAAGCTCAGCCCTGCGTGAGGCCTCACAGAGCCCTGCTGCTGCCACTTGGGGTGGGTCCTTCACTGCCCCGTGGCCGTGTCCTTCACTGTGGCTGCAGATGCCCACGTGGCCGTGGCCGTCCTGCCGTGTGACCGTGTGGCTGTGTCCTTGCTGCCGTGTGGCCCTGAGTTGCCGGGGCCTCCCCGGCTTGCTGCCAGTCCTCGCGGAGTCTTCCCAGGTGCTTGGCAACTCCGGGGAGGAGATGGATGCAGCAGCCGGGATGGCCACGGAGCGTTTCCCTCCTCTGCCTGCCGGGGAGAGGCACACGGGCGGCTGCAGACACCCAGCCCAGCACTTCATTATTTCTCGCTGACAGTTCCACCCCATGCCGGCTACACTCGGCAAAGGGGCCCAAACTGTTGCTTTGTCATTTTTCAGACCACAGGAGCTTCCTGCTTATCATCCAAGAGATTATTCTCTCTCACTGCCGTCTTCCTGGAGCATCGATTAGTGACAAAATCAAGGCTCGGGAGGAAACATTTAGTTTCCATTCAAAGTGACACTTGGGGACCCAGCGGCCTCTCCACAGACCCGAGCAGATGCAGGCAGGAGCACTGAGGGGTTGAGACTAGTATGAGACAGGCCTAAGACACACTCCCCGGATGTTTGCTATGTCTGGGACCCATCCCGAGAGGAGCCTCGGAACCCAACTAGGTTACAGGCCTTACGACCCTCAGACAAGCTCCTGGCTCCTAGAACCATGCCGCCTCAGCAGGAGCACTGAACTGTGAGCGCGGCGGCCAGCTGGTTTGTGTGTGTTCACGTTATGCATCTTAGATGGTCCCCTGGGGCAGCCGCCTAGGGGAGCTGAAGAGACCGAGCGGCTGCTCCTCCTTCCACCAGCACGAGCATTAACAGTCCAGACCACGGGCCAAGCAGACCTGGCTGCGACGCAGCTGGTAGAGGCTCGTCAGAATCCTTTGTACCTTGAACTCCCCTTGCACCCCAGTGGGGTTCACATAAAGAGAGACTCCTTGCTCAGCACCTAAGCCCGCAGCCTGGGTCTCCATGATTATTTCTTTGCTTTGGGTCAACTGCCTAGTGTGCCAGTCGATTTAACAGGGCTGTAAGGAGTCCAGGTTGGTTGGCTCTGTTGCTTTGGGAGAATGTGGTATTTATTTGTGACTTTAGTAGATCAGGCCTCATGTGTACTCAGCAAGTGTTCTGTTTCCACCACAAGTTCCATCCCGGGCGGGCTCTATGCCAATGGCAGCAGCTTGTTACAGTGGGGGCGGGGGGATTGCAGTAAAACCCCTCAACTCAGGGCCAGGAAACAGAGAGGAGGAGGGACGGGCTGGTGAGCATCTTCCGAGACAGCCAGGAAGGCCGAGGGGCCTTGGCCCCACCTCACCAAGCTCCAGCACCTCGCCCACCTGAGACCAACCTTTGCGCTGCACCTCTGGGGACCATTTCCGATCTGAGCTATGGACCCGTAGGGGGCAGGGCCACAGTGCGGCCAGGCCCAGTCTCCAGGTTGGCAGGAAGCAGAAGTTACCCAAGCAAGACATTCCAAGGCTTGGGAGGGAACAGCTATTAGTTTGGACATTCGTGAGAGGGGATGTGGTAGACCTAGGGACCTACTCTGATGTAGGAGGGCTTGTATTATAAAAATCAAACGGGGCCGTGGTGTCTTTCAAAGGAACGAAGTGGTTCACACACCACAAAACAGTGCTTTTTTTGGTCAGGTCACCTCTGCCCACAGGAACGTCTGCTCCCTGACTCGCCCTTGGCACGCTGAGAGCCACCGTGGGTGGGCACCTCTTCCAGGACGGGGCCGGCCTCTGGTGTGCAGAGTGCTTTGGTGCCCC
This sequence comes from Typhlomys cinereus, assembly GCA_023101885.1. Lineage (NCBI taxonomy): Eukaryota > Metazoa > Chordata > Mammalia > Rodentia > Platacanthomyidae > Typhlomys > Typhlomys cinereus. The sequence goes on from JALPQD010000510.1 coordinate 560,134, forward strand.
TCAGCTGCAGGCTGTGCGTCTGTCGCCACGCTGAGGTCCTTCTCTCAACGCTGATCCAGGGGACACCTGCCTACCTTCTCCCAGGAGCATCTGTGGCTCCGACGCCCCCGCACGTGCTCTGACGGCTTCGTGCTGACCCTCAGCCTCCTGCTCGACCCTCGCTTGCTCATCACTGCTCAGCGCACGTTGGTGCCCCCAGCTTCTTTACTTCTCGTGCAGCCAGAGGTGAGTCTCCACGGTCACCCACCTTCCTTGGTCTTCAGGCTCAGCACTTCCTCTCTGCCTAAGCCACCCCGTTGGTGCATGGTGGGTGCCATGATTGGGATATAGATTGAGTATGACCCTCTGGGTTCAGGCATGTCCTCGGAGAAGGCGGGTCCTTCTCGAGTTAGGGACGCTACCCTCGGGAGGAAGGAAGGGAGACCTTGTAGGACCAGAGTCTCATGAGAGATAATAGGCCAAGCCTGACCCGGCCCCGGCCCCTTTGGCTTCCGGTCCTCTCCAAAGCCAAGCCAATGCTTCGCCATGCCTTTACCTCGAGGGCCGTCGGCCTAATAAACCTCTTTTCTCTGTGATGTTGTTCAGCGTGTATGTGGCATTAGAGTTCCAGAAAATGGACTGACGTCAAGCATTTCTAGTTCTCGTCTCCCATCAAGCTCCGTAGAGATGCTCCTCTCTGGCATTGCCTCCCAGGGCCTGTTAAGGTCACAGACACCCTGAACATCTCTGAAGCGTTGCACGCGTGGAGAACACAGGGTTGGGAGATGCTCAGGTTAAAGCTCCTGCCCGGCAAAGCTTCCTGAGACCAGATCCCAGAGCCGACAAAAGCTGTGGGCTGGGAAGGTGGCTCAGGGGTTAGTCTTTGCCTCGCAAGCACAGGGACCTGAGTTTAGATCCCCAAATTCCACGTACGAATGCTGGACAGAAGTGGTGGCGACCTGCATGTCAGCCTTGGAAGGCTCTGTGAAGCCCCAGAGCCAAGCACTAAGGAGGCAGAACAATCCAGAATGACCGTCGAAGTCGCCCTCGGGGCCTCCAGAGGCACGTGCTCAAGTGGCCTCTCCCACGCATAGTCGCATCCACCCACCCACACCCACGAAAGCCGCTGCTATTCCTCCAAGAACTGGGCACTGCCAGCCCATCGTCTCCATCCGGACGCCCAGCTGAGTCACGTGTGATCCATCGATTAATCAGTAGAGCAGCGTGGGCAGAAGCAGCCCAGAGAAGCCCCCGGGAAAGGACCAGGACCACAGAACCCATCGCACAAAGACCCGAAGGACACAGCGGACGGAGCACTGCCCAGGGCTGCAGGGTCTGGAGCCCACCGGAGAACCGGCCACTGTGGGGCCCTCAGGAAGCTGAGGATGCCCCCTGGGTGGCTCCGCCCCTCACACTCCCTCCCCCGCCTCTGTCTGATGGACTCAGGGGAGGCATTCCACAGGGGACCCCAGAGGATCCACCGAGGCGGGCGGATGTGCCCACGTGGCATTTTCCTCCTGTGTTCAGAGCACCACGTGCTAACCCCGCCCTCTCAGGGGCGAAACGACATCTGGGGAACAGGGTCTCTGTCAGGACTCAAGAGTCACTGAGGCATGCCCCTTGGTTCTTGGCAGCCACCTCTTTAGAGCGGACCCGAGCTCAGGGGCGGCGGAAGGCATCCCAGGGGTCCCTCCGCCTTACTCGAGTTTCCCCGCAGAGTTTAACTTCCCTCCCCCTGTTGCACCCACGCCTCTGCCTTCAGCAGGAACTCTGTCCTCAAATGCTGGCCCATGACTGCCCTGAGCGTCCACCGAAGCTCTCTGGGAGTTCACTGGCCGACCCCAGGGGACTGCAGCAGAGACACGGCGAGGCTGGCGGGTAGGGAGAGAGACACGGCGAGGCTGGCGGGTAGGGAGAGAGACACGGCGAGGCTGGCGGGTAGGAAGAGCATCTCCCACGTCTCTGAGCTCGTCTCCCCCAGCTGCATCTGTGCAAAAGCCTTGTTTCCTGTCACGCGTGTGCCAGACAGCAGCGGGAGGGACAGCCTACCCTTGGGACCCTCAGTGACCTTCTCTTCCCTTGCCAAATGAGCTTCAGCAAGGTCTCGGCTCCAGGCAGCTGCGGTCACCTGGCACTGACCTGTCTCCATCCTAAGCTCAGAGCTGAGCAGCTTCCGTGCTGCTCCGGCACGTTCTTTGGCAGCTCTGACCGCCCTTTGTGGGGCCCCGCTGCCTCCCAGGTCTCCTCCTCCCTCTGCAGGGTCCCTGCTGCTTCCCAGGGTCTCCTCCTCCCCCTCCCTCTGCGGGGTCCTTGCTCCTCATCCCCAAGGGTCCTCCTCCCTCCCTCTGTGGGTCCTTGCTCCTCCTCCCTCAGGTCTCCTCCCCCTCTGCGGGGCCTTGCTCCTCATCCCCAGGGTCTCCTCCTCCCTCTGCGGGGTCCTTGCTCCTCATCCCCAGGGTCTCCTCCTCCCTCTGCGGGGTCCTTGCTCCTCATCCCCAGGGTCTCCCCCTCCCTCTGCGGGGTCCTTGCTCCTCATCCCCAGGGTCTCCTCCTCCCTCCCTCTGCGGGGTCCTTGCTCCTCATCCCCAGGGTCTCCTCCTCCCTCTGCGGGGTCCTTGCTCCTCATCCCCAGGGTCTCTCTCCCCCCTCCTCCCTCTGCGGGGTCCTTGCTCCTCATCCCCAGGGTCCCTCCTCCCCCTCTGCGGGGTCCTTGCTCCTCATCCCCAGGGTCTCCTCCTCCCCCTCCCTCTGCGGGGTCCTTGCTCCTCATCCCCAGGGTCTCCTCCTCCCCCTCCCTCTGCGGGGTCCTTGCTCCTCATCCCCAGGGTCTCCTCCTCCCTCTGCGGGGTCCTTGCTCCTCATCCCCAGGGTCTCCTCCTCCCTCTGCGGGGTCCTTGCTCCTCATCCCCAGGGTCTCCTCCTCCCCCTCCCTCTGTGGGGTCCTTGCTCCTCATCCCCAGGGTCTCCTCCTCCCCCTCCCTCTGCGGGGTCCTTGCTCCTCATCCCCAGGGTCTCCTCCTCCCTCTGCGGGGTCCTTGCCCTCCTCATCCCCAGGGTCTCCTCCTCCCTCTGCGGGGTCCTTGCTCCTCATCCCCAGGGTCTCCTCCTCCCCCTCCCTCTGCGGGGTCCTTGCTCCTCATCCCCAGGGTCTCCTCCTCCCCCCTCCCTCTGTGGGGTCCTTGCTCCTCATCCCCAGGGTCTCCTCTTCCTCCTCCCTCTGTGGGGACTCTCTACTCTTCACACCCCCAGAGTCTTCCCAGGCACTTCTGTCCAGCCCTGCCCTCTCCTTTCCAGCACCCCCACCCCTTTCCCGTCCTGCTTTTCCCCTTGATAGTGTTCCTGGACACGCCTCCCTCGGTGCTCATTTATCTTGTTTGCAGCTGTGTCCCTAGGGATGGACAGCTCTGTTGGTCGGTGCTGCTCACGGCTCTCCCAGCACTTACCGCTGCTTGCGTGGCTGCTCACAGGAGATGGGGTGCCTCAGAGTGTGGCCCCGAGGGCCCCAGCTATTGCTCCTTGAGTTCTTCCTGGTGAGTGGAAGCAAGAACATTGGACGGTGGAGTAAAGTGTTCTCTGTGACTAAAGAACTCAGAAACGGCTTGGAAAGAGGGCAGGAGTGAGGGGCAGAGAGAAAGAAGAGGGCAGGGGACCAGAGAGGTGGCTCAGGGGTTAAGCCTCTGCCTTGCAGGCGGAAGGTCCTGAGTTCGGATCCCAGATCCCACATATAGACGCTGGGCAGAAGCGGGGGCGGCCTGTGTTTCTGGTCCTGGTAGGGCGGAGCCTGTGAATCCTGGGGCAGAGTAAACAAGGAGGAGGTTGAGGTGGTCCAAGGTGGTTCCCGAATTCGCCTGTGGTTCTACACACATACACACATACACACACACACACACACACACACACACACACACACACACACATACGCACACACACACACGCACAATGAATAAATAAATAAATAAATAAATAAATAAATAAATAAATAAATAAATAGAAGAAGAGAGCAGTAGTGAAGGGCGAGAGAAAGAAGAAGAAGGAGAGGAGGAGGAGGAGGAAGAGGAAGAGGAAAAGGAGGAGGAAGAAATACAGGTAGAGGAAGAAGGAGAGGAAGAAGCTGCCGTGGAGTGACCGACACCATCACGAGTGGATGCATCTGCCTCTGGCTGCAGAGCCCCCTGCAGCCCATGCTGGACTTTCCTGCAGTGTCCCTCCCTGTGCGCCCTTCTAGAGCTAGCTGGACTATGCCCTAAAAACCATTCAGGGAGGGAGAGGAGGGGGTGGGGATGGGAGGGGCTGAGGAAGCAACAGAAAATGCTAAGAATGTTGGATGCACCAGACAGAAAACCCCCATAACATTAATACACCAAAAAAGGAACAAGAGTAGACATTCTGTGTACAGGGGAGCAGACAGAGACGAAGACAGGTCAAAACTAAAGATGCCCAAGATGCTGGACGTAGAACCAGATGCGATTAAACTAGAAGTAACAGGTGTGCAATGCTTGATGAGTTGTGGGTCAGGAAGGCCTCAAAGGTCCCCCAGGTAGCATAACCTTTACCATCGCCCTTGGTTACCTCCAGAAGCTTGCAGTAAGACCCTATTACTGAAGAGACAACACACATGAACCACAGGATAAAGATGCCAGACGCTGTCTTCTGATGTGGCGGGACTGAGGCATCGTGGAGTCACCGCCACTGTTACCCACGAGACCCGCGCGGAAATCGTCCTGTCAGCACTTTGCCGTGGAAGGGAAACATCTCCAGGGGCTGCACAGCTCCCCAGAGACGGACGGAGGTTGAGACCAATGGAGGAAACGCCAGACGCACTTGTGAAAAGACCTGAAAATAGGAGGGAGTCTGATGGTGTGAGGGGTTGTAATAGGAAGAAGGGGGTGGGATTAGGGATTAAGGCGTGAAAATATAGGTTCACTGTATTCATGTACAAGACCGCAAAACAATAATAAACAGTGGGGGGGGGACACAGCTCTTCTCATGAGCCCACCCTGTGCTAAAGGAATGAGGAGACTCAGGGACCACCCTGTCCTCAAGACAGGCCCCCAGGGCTCCCACATGCCCGGTGTCCAGCCTTCTTTACTCCACCACAGTTGCACACAGGGACACGATCCCGGCAAGGAATCCACGCAGCTGCGTGGGCCCAGCGGCTGCCTGGCCCAGCCCGTTCCCGGCTCTTCCTTGCTGGCACACGCGCCTGGTTTGCACAGCCGGGCGGCAGGAAGGACCAGCAGAGGCGCTAGCCAGGAGGGGCTGGCAAGCATTGGCGGAGGGGGAGGGGGGCAGTTTTGACAAGGAGTCACTTTTGATTTGTAGGGGGCACGTGTGCACGTACACACACTCACAGGCTTACACACGCACATGCACACTACACATTAATGCAGAATTGTGTTGTTGAAACAGTTGAAGAGCCACCCACCCACTCACGAGGCGAGGTCCAGCCCCCAGCAGCATCTTGAGGATGAGCACCGCATGCCCAGTGTGGAGGCTCCCTAGGCAAGCTCGAGGCCAGGGCTTGCGGACTTCCTGAGGAAATGGCAGGGAGCCTCTTCTTCGTATGACTTGGGGTTCTTCCTGGGGTCGGGTTAATGCCCGCTGACAGGCACCTCTGTTGGTCCACGCGAGTCCTCACCTGCCAGAGTCCAGGGCAGAAGCTGCTTCTTAGACTTCCCAGCACTGCCCCTGGAGGAGTTAAACCCCCGAGGGTCCCCGTGGCCACACGTGCAAGAGCCCAGCTCTGCTCTCCCGACACAGGGTCACTTTGATGTTTAAGGCACAATGGAGGCTGCGTGCAGCAGGGCAGACACCCCCAGGACGGCCGCGGGCCACAAGGCCAGCAGAAGCAAACCTGCGGAGCGCCTGGGCTGCTGCTGGGATCCCCCCTTCCCCCCAGCCCAGCTCCCGAAAGGACGGCTAGGAACGGTCCAGGCTCTGTGTGCTCTCGATACAAGTCTGGCCTCAGCAACGGAGACAAAGATCTGGACTCCTCGTGTGCTGGCTATGGAGAGCAGGAAAGTGCTCAGTACGCGGCTAGCAAGGCTTCTCAGGGCCAGAACCCGGGACCCCCGGCTCAGCCCGCAGCCCAGGGCCCCCCGGCTCAGCCCACAGCCTGGGACCCCCAGCTCAGCCTGGCCACCATCCAGGGACTGTGGATCCTGCGCTCACAGTGCAAGGGAGACACTGCAGAGCAGATGATGGAAGTTTGGAATATTAGTGCTAATGGTGTCAAAGGTTCACACTCAGACCCCATGCTCCTAATTTTAGACCCTGCGTGTGTCTGAAAGAGGCTGGAAAGCCACAGGCACTATGGCAGCAGGCTAATGATTCAGCTGTTCACCTTCCTGGCGGCAGGAGGCATGTGGAGTGGGTACGAGATGCCACATGACACACACTCTGGACGGCCGGATCCAGAGTCTGAGCTGAGAGCAGAATGCATCTGTTCCCTTGACCCGTCCCAGGCATCCCTGTCGGGCATAGGGCGACGGGCCAGATAAAAGAGGAGACTGACTCTCTTTGAAAAGAAAATGAAGCCCATTGCTCTCCAGTGCATGGCCAGGATGGGCCCTGGAGGGACACTACCTGACTCCCCGACCTGACGCCGCCTAACCGCACCTGGCTCCACCTGACACCGCCTAACCCCACCTGGCCCCACCTGGCCCTGCCTAACCCCACCTGGCCCCACCTGGTCTACTTTAACAGTGACTCCCCTGGACACAGGACATGGTTGTGGGTGACACTAGGCTCCTCATCGCCCTCTCACCCTTTACCAGGCCTCTGCCCCTTGGCTGGCACTTTCCTGGCACCGCTGGCTTACTCAGCAGGGTCACCACCTCCATTCCTGAAGACCCCTTGCTCCGGGTTCTGACCGGCTTAGAACAAGACTGTGAGGCTTTCCACGCAGGGCTGTGGTGGAGAGTGGAGAAGCCCTGCCAGGTACCCACATGCTGTGCTCTGTCCCAACGGCAGGCTCTGGAGCTCTGCCGGGACAAGGAGAAGCAGCTGCTGCTCAAAGGCATCGGCAGATGCAATGCCAGGAGTGTGCCAAGGAGCAGGCCAGGAGACTGGGTGGCACATAGGAGGTCAGGGTGGAGCACTGATGGTCAGGTGGAGCACTGATGGTCAGGTGGAGCACCGGAGGTCAGGTGGAGCACGGGAGGTCAGGTGGAGCACGGGAGGTCACGGTGGAGCACTGGAGGTCAGGTGGAGCACTAAAGGTCAGGTGCAGCACCGATGGATGGTCAGGTGGAGCACTGGAGGTCAGGTGTAGCATGGGAGGTCAGGTGCAGCACCGGAGGTCAGGTGGAGCACCAATGGTCAGGTGCAGCACTGATGGTCAGGTGGAGCACCGGAGGTCAGGTGGAGCACTGGAGGTCAGGGTGGAGCACGGGAGGTCAGGGTGGAGCACTGGAGGTCAGGGTGGAGCACTGTTGGTCAGGGTGGAGCACCGGAGGTCAGGGTTCAGGGATGATGTCACAGCATGTCTGACTTGGATGAAGGGTACTGGTTAGGGAGATTGCCCGATGAGGACAGAAAGAAGGGGAGATGGAGACGTGTCTGCCCAGAGAGCTGGAAGCAGAAGCAGGAGCCCTTGATGGGGGGATGACTTGGGGAGAAGGGGCAGAGGGCCTGCTGGGGACATGGCTGCTTGGCCTGGGGTGTTAGTTCATCAGCACTGAGGGAGGGGGGGCACTTGCCAGACCATGCAGGACTGGGGTAAAGCCCAGGCCCACCAGCAGCCCGAGAGACCACGGCAGCAGAGGACACTGGACAGCTGGATCTGCCAGCAAGGACTCCCGGGACAGCGAGAACATGACTGGCTTAAGGCTGCTCTGAGATGCACCGGGTGTGGTTCGCTGGTGTGCGCTGAGATGAGTGACACGTGAAGGAAAGGGGCGGGGCCAGGCATTGGAAGGGCTCACCCGTGGGGTCACAGGTCACCATGAGGTGAAGAGAGAGGGAGGGCATCAGTTCTCACCCACAGGGACACAGGTCACCATGAATAAAGGTGGGATTGTGATGGAATACAGGACACGGGTCACATTCCAAGGTCTCCAGGGCGAGTAAGAATGGAACAGTGATCAAGGCAGAGCAGGACTGGCTCTGCTGGCCGCTGGCCCCTGACCCCTGGGCATGACTGGGTGATGAGGATGGGTAGGGACAAGGAGCATCTCTCTCCTTTCCAAGTGGGGTTCACATGGTCCATGCAGGAACTGGACAAAGACTAAGCTTGTCATTCGCCAAACAGTTGGTTTCTCGACACACGTGGAAATTGAGTTCACGCTCACTGTCATTTCTAGTACATCAAGAATTATTAAGCCTTAGTCCTCTCTAAAATTATGAAACAAACGTTGTGTATGGGCACACACATTATATTGCTCATCATTGGCAGTAATATTCCAAAGTCGCAGGGTGAATCTAGGCCCCCCAAGGACACAGAAGGAGGTAACAGCTGCATCTTCATTCAAGCAAGAATCAGGAAAGAGCCAGAGCTTGTGCATTCCTGTGTTAAAAAGGGGAAACCACCTCATGCTGCATATTTTTGCAAATAAACACGCCATCCTCCCTTTTGTCCAAATCAGCGTCCAGGGGGTGTGCAGAGCAGGGTCCGGGGTTGTGCAGAGCAGCATCCGGGGGTGTGCAGAGCAGCGTCCGGGGGTGTGCAGAGCAGCGTCCGGGGGTGTGCAGAGCAGCGTCCGGGGGTGTGCAGAGCAGCGTCCGGGGGTGTGCAGAGCAGGGTCCGGGGGTGTGCAGAGCAGGGTCCGGGGGTGTGCAGAGCAGGGTCCGGGGGGTGTGCAGAGCAGGGTCCGGGGAGTGTGCCCCTTCTCAGGCGGCGTCAGCGCTGCGGCTGGAGAGTGTAAGGTCCCCACATGCGCCTGGGTTTGAATGCTTGGTGCTCAGTTGGTGGTGCTGTTCGGGAAGAATGTGGAGCGTTTGGGGGTGTCTTGAAACAGGAGTCACGTCACTGGGGGTGGGTGGGCCACTGGCTTTTATAGCCCCTCCAATGCTTTCTCTGCTTCATACATGTAGATGTCATGTGATCGGTCAGCCTCCTGCTCCTGCCCCCCTGGCTGCTCACCTGCCTGCCACCCGCCCCCTGGCTGCTCACCTGCCTGCTCACCTGCCTGCCGCCATCAAGGACTCTTTCCCTCTGGAATGCGAATGAACATAAACCTCCCCCCCTTAAGCTGCTCTTGTCATTTTATCACAGCAACAAGACAAGTAACTAAGATGGTGTCCTATGAGCCAGCAGATAGGAATGGTCCGGGTCCCCACTACTACCTCGTTTGGTGGGGCCTCGTTAGGAGAGATGCAGAGGAGCTGCGCCCGGCATCTGCAGTTCCCCCCAAGCATCACTGCGGCCGAGACCTACTGTCCTGCCAGGATGGAAAACCAGATCCCAAATACTGTGCCGGGGCTTTCTGGCACGGTGGTCCTGCCCAGCTCTCGGACCCTAGACGGCTACATTAAAGTGTGACACACTTCGAGTTCCTTGTGAACCTTCACTTGGCCCTGTCACACCCACCAGTCCTTCCAGCGCCGGCACGTGCCCCACTTCTGTGGCGCAGCTTCTCTCCTTACAGTTTAGGCCTTGTGAGGCAAGAAAGAAGTTGGTCCATTTCCTTTTTTTATTGTGTATGTGTGTGAGTGTGCGTGTGCATGCATGTCCATGCGTGTGCACGTGTGTGTGCCTGTGTGTGTGCATGCGTTCAAGTAAGTATGCATGTGCACACAAGCACGTGAGGTCAGAGGTCGAGGCTGGCGATCCTCCACCGCTCTCTGCCTTAGGTTTTGGTCCGGGTCTCACATGGGACATTGCTGATTTGGCTAAACTGGCTGGTCAGTAAGCGCTGGGATCTGCCTGCTGGGATCTGCCTGCTGGGATCTGCCTGTCTCGGACCCCAGCGCTGTGGTGCAGCTGTGCACACCTGCCTTTCACTTTCACGGGCTCTGAGCTCAGCCTCGTGCTCCTGTGGCCTTTGCCAACTCAGCGTTTCTCCAGCCACTCGAGTCCATTTCAAAGGAATTGGACTCGCTTTCCTTTGACCCAGGTCTACTCAAAACAGGAAAGCAGAGATTTTATCCTGAGGTCTTCTGAAATGTTGCTGACTTTTAAATTTCATGGAACGCTAAGTCACATGACTGTGTGGACACAGGGATCCTGTCTGTGCATGACAGGCTACTTTTGGGAACCCGAGTGCAGTCACAACTGTCATGGCGAGGCTTGAGGAGGAGCGGGGGACAGGGGGCAGGAAGGGAGGGGGCAGGAGGGTAGGGGGGCACAGGGAGGGGGGCAGGAAGGATGGGGGAGGGGACAGGGAGGCAGGGGGCAGGAGGGGAGGGGGCAGGGGGCAGGAAAAGAGGGGGCAGGAGGGCAGGGGGCAGAGGGAGGGGGCAGGAGGGCAGGGGGCAGAGGGAGGGGGCAGGAGGGCAGGAGGAGAGGGGGCAGGAAGGAAGGGGACAGGAGGGCAGAAGGGGAGGGGGCAAGGGGGCAGGAGGGCAGCGGGCAGGGGGGAGGGGGCAAGAGGGCAGGGGGTAGGAGGGCAGGAAGGGAGGGGGCAGGAGGGCAGGGGGGAGGGGGCAGGAGGGCAGGAAGGGAGGGGGCAGGAGGAACGTGCTTCTCTCTGCCGTCCGTGGAGGCTGCTGGTCACTCGCACGCTGAGCAACAGTTTCCTTCATGCATGGGCACAAGGCAGAGCAGATACTGTGCTCTTCTGGGAATGTTCTGGAAAACTGTGATTTAAATAAAACACGGGCTGGCCTCAGGCATAAACCTTGTCTTGACACTTCCTGTCAGGCTGCTCATCGCCAGCAAGTGAGAAACCACAGGAAAACAGAAGTCTCACAAACCAGGGATGCAGGAGGACGTCTGGCAAGTGTGGGTGGGACAGAGGGATGGGGGGGGCTGGGAGGGGTCAGGGGGTCTGGCCTGCTTTAAGACTAGGACATTCTGGAAACTGTACACACACCCTGTGGTCTTTTCAAGTAGGTCACATGGCAAGACCAGCCTGCACGGCTCTTCAGGCCGCAGCACCTGCTGCCCATGCTGTGGATCTCAGGCTTTCTGGCTCTTCCTTCTCCTCCTGCTCTGAGCTTCAAAGATTGCACGTATCTTTGAAATTGTAGAAAGTCACAATAACTGCGACTATTAAAAAAGAATACACAAGAAGCAAGGCTCTGCAGAGACCCTCTGCCCGGCTGGCGCAGACTGAGCTGGAAGGCGCCTCCTCTAGGCGACTCCTAGAGACCGTCTTGAAAGATTGCCTTTCAAATTATTTTTGTCAAGAAATAGGAGCAAAACGTCACATTTTATCCACAGAACCCTGTTGCTTCCTGGAGAGCACTTTTATCCCTTGCTTATCCTTAGCGTGTGGACTTTGCCTCGAGGTACAAAGAGCAGCTCACCCGTGACCTCGGCTGCTGTCGCACAGGGCCGGCATGTGGCAGAAGCTGGGTCTGAGCTGCTGCAGGTGCCCAGGGAGCCCCTTGGGCAGCACAGTCCAGCGCCTTCTGTCCTTCCACTGCCACCCAGGAGTCCTCTCCATTCTCCTTGGCTGTTCAAAAGGAACTGTGGGCCGCAGCACAACTTCCACTGCTGGGAAGGAATAAAGGACAGAGCTCAGAAGGACAAGAACAGGGGCGGGGTCCGGCTGTCCACTACAGACCTCCATGTGCACTGCAGACTCTAGTTCAGTGTGGGGGGCAGACCCTGGCTCTGTATATGTTTTAGACTCTTGCTCTGGCTCCGTGTGTATTGTAGGCTCTGGCTCCACATATGTTGCAGGGTCTGGACTCACCCATGTTGCAGACAGAAAGTGACCAACAGGAGAGAGGCTGGGCACAGTTGGGCCTACAACACCATGGGAGGCCCCAGTAGTGATTTTATGGTCGTGAATTCCCGAGTTTGGACTGAAGTCGCAGTGACCCCGGGAGAAAGCAAAGCCTGCATGGGAGTCTGTTCCCTGCCACAGACCGGTGAAGAGACAACATCACCAGGAAGAGAAAACACGCTGTCCACCCACGCTGTAGACCAGAGGGAAACCCGATGTCTGTGCCGCCTCGCTGCAATGAGGCTCCCCAGCTTCCCACCAGAGAGGTGTCAGCGAAGGGCAAGCAGGGGGTCTACTTCATCTCATTGGTGGGATGTGCTTGTTACATACAGCTGTCAGCCTGACAACTGAAGGCTGAGCTTTGGGCATATCTGTGAGGAGTTGACAGTCGAGGCAAGCCCTGAGCAGGCCTGCAGAGACCATCTAACCAATGTGGGAGACCCCGCCGGCAGTAGGCGAGACCATTCTGTGCCAGGTGGATAAGACGGGGAGCTGGTTCAGTTTGGCGTGTCTGGCATAATCGGACAGACTTGCTGCCTGGTGAGTGAGGTTTGCCGTCTCTCAGCGGTCGTGTGGACGGTGTGGCCGGTTCCCTCGGCTGATGATGCTGGTGTGAACCCTCTTGCCAGCTGGACTTGCATTGTACGCAGAATTTAAACAAGGACAAAACCCCACTCTCTAAGCTCTTTGGCTGTGAATTTATCAGCAACCCACAAACTACAACAGGACTGCAGCGCGTTTGCGGAGCACGGCTGGGCTCCAGCACCCCAGCCCTAGGGGGCGCCCTTCCCCCGAGCGCCACAGCCCTAGGGGGCGCTCCTCCCCGAGTGGCACAGAATGATTCTGGTGGCCATCAAGCAACAAGCCACCCTACTGCACGGTCAAGGGGATCACATTGGGAGCAACCGTGAGGGACATCTGCCCTCAGCCGCGCAGGTGCCCGTGGTGCCAGATGGGGCCAGCAAGCGACCAGTGCTGGCCTCCCAGCCCGAGTCATCAGGGCGCAGTGATGATCAGGAGTCCTTGAGTGTATCCACAGAGACCCCGAAAGCAATGACCCCCTTTCCTGATGGAGAGATGCGATGGAAACCCACCCAAACAGAAGACGAGAATCTCACCACACCCAACAGCCGGCTTCTCGGGAATCACTCACCCCAAGCGTTTGAAAATGGGTCGAGCAGGTGGTGCCAAGATGGAGATGGCAGCGAAGTCAGCTGCTGGGAGGACGCGGGTCAGCACGTGTGCGTCTATGAGCGGCGTGACGCGAAGTCCCCGCGCACGACAGAAGACTCACGGTGCACAAAGGAAGAGCTGAAAACATGCAGGTAAAGAGGAAAACCTCGAACAGGGAAATAAAGGGGCCGTGGGAAGGATCTGGAGGGTCACGTGCAAAACAAGCGCGGAACTCTACTTGCAAACAGTCTGAACAAGAGAAAACAGAAGAAGGAGAGAAAGAAAGGAAAGAAGGAAGGAAAGGAGGGAGGGAGAGAAAGAAGGAAGAAAGTAAGAGAAAGAGAGAACAAAAGAGAAAGAGACAAGAAGGAAGGAAGGAAGGAAGGAAGGAAGGAAGGAAGGAAGGAAGGAAGGAAGGAAGGAAGGAAGGAAGGAAGGAAGGAAGGAAATGGAACAGTGCCTAGGGACCTGAAGGGCAAAAGTTACTTAACATCTGTCTCAAAAGCCCTGCAAAGGGACAGGGAAATTCTCAAAGATGTGACAGATGAAAACTACCAAATTTAAAAGACAAGGGATTTAAGGTAAGCAAACCACAAATGGGATAAACCAAAAAAAAAAAAAAAAAAGAAAAGCAACACATGAAGTCACCTCCGTACGCAAACACGGGAACCAAAGATGCGCCAGGAAGGGAAATGCACACCTGTGGGGCATGTGGAACAAGAGCACTTCCGTCAGAAGTGCTGTGGCCGCAGGAACCGCCTCCACACTGCTCAGCGTTGGAAGAGCCATCGAGCAGAGTCCTCATCCGGAAGAGCATCCTTCAGCCACACCGGGAAAGGGGCGGTGCAGAGGGCGGGCTGCTTACGGAGATTGCCAGGAGCAGATGAGCTCAAGGCCGTGAAGGAAACTCTCCAAACAGCGTGGACACTGATGGAGTGGGTGGCCGGCTGGCCTGGGCTGCACGGTGCAGGCAACAGACGTGGGCAGCTTCCTACTCCAGACAGAACGCGCTGCACGTGTTGCCACCCCAGGCTCGCACAGCATCCTTGGGCATTCAACCCATGGAAATGGAATCTTGGGGTCACACCAACCTTCGCCAAGTTACCCACAGAAGCTTCATTTGTAATGGCAGAAACTAGAAACAGCCCAGGCATTCTTCGGTGGGACTCCGGGATCTGCTGCATGTCTAGAAGTTCCGCTCAGTGCATAAACCGGAGCGAACAGCTCACTCCCGAAAGGCCACCTGCGGCTGGATTCCTTTACGTAGCGCAGTTGAAATGGCACAGCTGTGGATAATCTGCCAGACCAGGAACCACGGAGGGGGTCGGAATGAGGGGCAGACATTGCAGTGACCACATGACTCCCGCTGGCCATCCTGGACATGAGTATGTCCTTCTCAGAGTCATCTATGTCTCCCCAGGACTGTGACAGCGTGATGTGATTTGGTGGCGCGTCCCTGTTGAGGCACGATGGGCAGCGGACTCTCAGGATCTTTCCGTATCCTTCCTTGAAATTGAATTTCAGACTGCACTTCCCTCAAAATGAACGTTTGAATTAAGAGTTTCCAAAGAATCTGCCGATTCCACAGAAGCTCTGGGGCTGTCCTGGGAGCAGCAGTCTGGAATGTTTCTCGGCGCAACATGCGGGCAAGGCATTTGCTGGGGACAGCTGTCAAAACAGGAGACACACGGAACAATCTGACCCAGGCTGAATTCACAGACTTGCTTGTTGGTCCTTCACAGAAAAAACGCTCGCCTGGTGAGTCCAACTCCTGTAGCCCTCGGTGCTTGTAAATGGGAATTTTGACACACCAGCTTATTGGCATTCAAGGCCATCCAATGGAAGTCCACATCAGCTGGTGCCACAGGTGGCAGCTACCAAGCCAGACCCTGCTTGCTTTGGACCTTGGATTTATTGCCCCCTTGAGCAGACTTCTCCCCTGCACATCAGTATCACTTACCACTTTTCTTGTCCCAATTAAAGTTCGTGTCCGTTATTTTCCAATGAGCTAGGAGTCACTCCTTGCATGAGAAGCTGAAAGAGCAGATATTTCCTGCTGCCGGTCGACCGCCCATGTTTTGACTGAGGTAACCTGTGACCCTCACAGGGCCATGCAGTCAGGTGGGCGTGGCAGCCAAGCCCGGACACACAGAGACCAGAAATTAATTCCAGTCAAAGGGGAGATGGGTGGTAGGTGTGACGGAGTCTCCCTGCAGGCCCCCTCCCTCTCTCCCTCCCCCTCCTCCTCCGCCCTCATTGTATTGTCATGGGACATCGCTGAACCTGGGTGTGAACAGAGCACACTGTCCTCGTGGGCTCGCATGCCCTGTGCCACACCATGTCACTGCTGCTGATAGAAACCCAGGAACAAGGGACTCAAGGAAACTTGCAGTTCTCATCACAGCTCATCGCACGACTGGAGAGTTCTTACCAACTTCAGGAGCCGAGAGCCACGCCATCTCCACACAAGCCAGAGAGAAGGACATTGCTTTCCTCCTTGCCAGTCTGCTAAAATACTGAGCCTTCTCTCCATCTTATCCACCCTGGGAACGGTCCCCCCATCGTGGGCTGGTTCCCACCTCAACTAGTTAATCTCCTGCAGGCATGTTCAGGGCTCGTCTTAACTACATAGTGCTGGCAGGTGTGCTTAAAGGCTCAGTCCTCAATTGTCATGTTGATGCCTGAATCTTGCTGGCAAAGCCACCAATGCCATCTGCTATGTCCATTGCTGGATGCAGTGTTCTGCCCTTAGACGGCATGGTTTAGCTGCAGAAAGCAAGGGTAGGATCTCTGGCCATCGTTCCTCAGCAGCTAAGTGTCCACTCGGACCGTGCTGCGAGGGGAGACCTGCTGTTGAAAATGGCCGTTGGAGCGGCTGGGGGTTTCCTGTGGATCTTTCAAGGAATCCTGGTGTGGGGTCAGCACAGAATGTCCAACAATTTCTGAATTATCCTTGAACTACTTCTGTCTTTCGTGCTGCGTTCTGCTGAACGAGGTTCTCAGGACTGACAATTACAACATCAATGTGTCAATCAACCCTGAAAAATGCTGCCAATGTGCTGTGGCCCTCCGTCAAATCTTCAGCCACAATTTAATTCTTTTTGTAAAAATAAACAAGTGCATCATCCAGCTACTTTGTAAATGGGACTTCTTTAGTAAAGGGTAAAATTATGTGCATGCCAAAATTTCTTTATGATTTTCATCGGTAAATGTTTCCTTTGTATACCTGTTTCATGAGTCCATGCACCTGGCACTCTGCGGACATTTTCGGGTGGTAGGATCGTGGTACTGATTCCCAACGGGTTGCAGCTCGCCTGTGTTACTGCTGCCAAAATCACGACAAAACAGCCTAAGGGAGCAGGGGGTTTACTGTCTCTTCTGATTGTCCTGTTAGGCTTTCCAGTCCAGCTCCACCGGAGCGCACACATCCCACGGGGCCCGAGGGAACTGAACACACCATCCTGCACACTGGCTGAGAGGGATGATTCTTACTCGCCAGACCAGCAAGTCTGGCTAAGTGTACACGAGGATGCCCCTTTCCAAACAGTTCCCTCTATTTTACTCACCTGCCTGGATGCTAGTCCCGCGCGCCATGGGCTGGGCCTTCCCCATCCACTAGACAGTCCCCTGCACGTTCACTTTAACTCAGCTCTAATTCTCTACTAATGTGCCCAGAGCTCAACCCTCCCCATCAGGTTGACGCCTGTGTCTAACTATGTCGGGGGATGTGATCACTTACACTGACTGTCAACTCGACAGACTCTAGTACCACTAAAGAGTCAGGTCTCCGGGCACACCTCTGAAGGCTGTCTGGATGAGGGTAACTGAAGTGGGGGACACCCCACACGTGAGCTGTACCATTCCCGATCTGAGGGCCAGACGGAGCGGACCGCAGAGAGTGAGCACCCCCTTCACCCCCTCTTGACGGCCGCCGCCCACCGCTGCCACGCTCCCGCACGATGGGCTGTCCCCTCCGTCCCCTCCCCCGTGAGCTCAGGTGGGTCTTGAGGGGTGTTCTGTCCCGGCGACAACTGGCTCCTACAGTGCCCGGGTCGCAAGCGGCAAGCGTTCACCAAGTCCGCCCAGGTTGTCTGGGAGAACCAGGTAGGACTGTTCTCGGAACCTGGGAGGCTCATGATCAAAAGGGAAACACTGAGCCGCTGAGCCGAACCTTCCGAGCCCAGGACTTTTGTAGTTTTCACTGCCGAGTTTCACCAAGGGTTATTTGAAGCGCACACTTCACATCATCTAAGTGGCCACGCTTTGGCAGGCATGCCCCCTTGCTGCTGTCCTCACGGGGAGGGGGTGTTGGGTTTGCACACACCCTGCCAGGGGCCAGTCCTGCTCCCACCATGGTTCTAGGAGTGCCCTCCTTTGCTGCTTTCTTCACCATTTGAAACGACCAGCTACGAAAATATCAAGAAATGGACAGCCTGTCCTCTGGGTGACCTGTGATGCTGCCTTGGCTTGGCAGTGTGGAGAGAGCTGGACAGCGCTGGACTCAAGGTGGACAGAGCTGGACAGCGCTGGGCTCAGGGTGGACAGAGCTGGACAGCACTGGACTCAGGGTGGGCGGAGCTGAACAGCACTGGACTCAGGGTGGAAGGAGCTGGATAGCGCTGGACTCAGGGTGGACAGAGCTGGACAGCACTGGACTCAGGTGGAAGGAGCTGGACAGCGCTGGGCTCAGGGTGGACGGAGCTGGACAGCGCTGGGCTCAGGGTGGAAGGAGCTGGACAGCGCTGGACTCAGGGTGGACGGAGCTGGACAGCACTGGACTCAGGTGGAAGGAGCTGGACAGCGCTGGGCTCAGGGTGTACGGAGCTGGACAGCGCTGGGCTCAGGGTGGACAGAGCTGGACAGCGCTGGACTCAGGATGGAAGGAGCTGGACAGCACTGGGCTCAGGGTGGACGGAGCTGGACAGCGCTGGACTCAGGGTGGATGGAGCTGGACAGCGCTGGACTCAGGGTGGACGGAGCTGGACAGCGCTGGACTCAGAGTGGATGGAGCTGGACAGCGCTGGGCTCAGAGTGGACGGAGCTGGACAGCGCTGGGCTCAGGGTGGACGGAGCTGGACAGCACTGGACTCAGGGTGGACGGAGCTGGACAGCGCTGGGCTCAGGGTGGACGGAGCTGGACAGCGCTGGTCTCAGAGCGCTCAGACCCTAAGGTACAAGAGCAAGTGTCCAGCATGGCAGAGTGGACATCCCTCCGGCCACGTGTCTGTGATGCCCCTGCCATCATGGTCTGCAGCATTGGCCCCTCCCCAGCAGGACCCCACAGAACCTATGCTGGCCTCCCGCCTGTACGCCACCTGTGCCGCTCCTCAGAGATCATGCCCTGCCTGGACTGGCCCTCACCTCGGAGCCTACCTGCAGAGCCCCGGGGGCCTCAGAGGTCAAGGGCAGGGCCTGGACATGCCTGCAGAAAGGAGTGGTAGCTGCGCGTGGCCACAATCACACAACCCCACCACGGTTCCAGGACACAGGACACGGCCTCTCCTCTTTCTGACGGTCTCTGTCTGACCAGTTTCCTGCGGGAACTTGCTGACTGTAAAACCATGTGCAACTCAAACAACAGGGAAGGAAGAAGAGAGGGAGGCGGGAAGTAGATTTTAAAAAAGAAGAGAGAAATCTCAAAAGAGAAAAGGAAGGAAAGAAAAAGGAGGTTTGGAAGGAGAAAAAGAGAGGGAGGGAAGAAAAGAAAAAGGGAGGGAGGGAGGGAGGGAAAGAAAAAAGGAAAGAGAGAAGAAAGAAAAGAGAGAGGAGGGAAGGAAGGAAGGAAGAGGAAGGAGAAGGAAAAGAGAGAGGAGAAGGAAGGAAGGAAGGAAGGAAGGAGGAGGAAGGAAGGAATGAAGGAAGAAGGAAAGGAAGGAAGGAAGGAAGGAGAAACAGAGGCAGGGATGAGGGCTGAAGGCCTCTATCTGGATCCAGAGGCCAGGTCCACCCTGATAGCGGCAGCTGAGGCCACTGGGGGTGGGTAGTAGTTTGGCCCTGGACCGCTGTGTTCATGGGCTAGCATCGACCAGTCAAGGCAAGCATCGGGCCCTACGGCAAGGGGCCTGAGCCCCATCATTGGTTCGAGCAGGCTGGACCCTGCTCCTGCCCCTGGTGCCAATGGCCGCTGTGGAGCTTCCTGGCGCTTCTGTTTCCTGCAGGATCAGAGCAGAAGTGCACGCGAGGCTGTGTCAGGCAGGGGAGCTGCCGGGGGCTCTGCAACCCTGTAGGTCAGGTCCCACTTCCTCTTCCTGCCCTGTCAGCGCCTGACCTTTTCCCAGGGGTCAGAAGGCTTAACGAAGAGGTAGCCTTCAAGACCTGTCACTCAGGGCACTATGAGAGCTTTTCTAGAGCTCAAAGACCCGCGTCCTGGATGGGTGGGGAAGCGGGGATCTTTAGGATCGGACACAGCCATCCCTGCGTGAGGTGTGAGCTATCTGTGGGTGGACACACATCCTTGCTTGGCGAGGCCTCCACTGGGATCCCAAGGTGACCTTTGCTATCCCAGCAACACGTTCCCAAGCTCACGACCCTGGCGCACTGAGTTCACCTTCGTCTGCCTTCGCCGGTGGAAGCCGCCCTTGTGCTGCTAGCCTCGGGCAGCTGCTGGAAACACAGAGCGTGAACTGCGCCTCGCGGCGCCCTCCTTCCAGTCTCTGACGGCTCCCACCCTCCAGCCTGCTGATGCCTCTGTGGCCGGAGGCTGCTCAGCTAGCCCACCCTCCTCCTGAGGATCCCAGTGGTCTCCAGAGAGCACTGCCTAGGCCAAGAAGAGACCCCTGGTCAGGACACCGGGTTGTTCCTTCCCCACAACCCCACGGTGCTCAGAAGCAGACAAGCTTCATTTCTAAGAAGAATAAATTGAAACCGGGGCTTACATTAAGCATAAAAGAAGCCAGATAATACTGAGCCAAGATGAGAAAAAAAGAGTGAAAAATTAAGATCCATAAATGCGTAATGATGTACTGTGGTCTGCTCCTTTAATCAATAGGGAGTGGAATGGAAATGCTTGATTCTGCAGCAGCTGACGGTGGCTGGGGCCCGGGTCGGCGTGACTCACATTATAATGTCAGTGCGCGCCCTCGGATCCGCAAATCCGCCTGCGCTTGCTGGCTCGGCCTGCAGAAGTCTTTTCCGGCTTTCCCTCGCGTTGTATATTTCTGGAAAGCGCTATGTGCCCATGTGAACGTGTAGGAGGCGACATCTCTCACGGAGCCTGTGGTAACCCAAGGGTGAGCACTGTGGGATCCACTTGCGTTTCCTCCCGTCTGCTCCCATACATTTACATAATTGAGATTATACCCCCATGTGGGATTTTATATTCTGACTTTTTTCACTTAATATAACTTTGTAAAGTTTTCTACAAGTGGATGACAATTTTGGAGAAGCATCGTAATGGCAAAGCAATTATCTGTGATGCGAAACGACACGACTTAATTATTCCCATATTGTTGGACATAAGATTCTTGCATTTATTGTTTTTTACCACCGTGGATAATATTGTCATGAGCATTGCAAATAGCTACTTGATTGTCAACACGAGTGTTTCTTTAAATAGATGCTAATAGAGACTCTGAATCAAATTATAAAAGCCGAGAACGCAGGAGTTGGTCAAGTAACAGGTTATGCGATGCTTCCTGATAATTTGTCGGTCGGTGAGGTCTCAGAATCTTCCACCAACCTTTCCCCCAACAGTAGAGACTTTTGCATTGCTCTGAGTTGCCTCCAGGAACTGACTATAAGACCCTCTTACTGAAGAGGCAACACATGTGGATCTCAGGACACGGACAAAAAACTACCGCCTGAAACTGGTCTGGAAGCTTCGCCCTTGCTGGACAGCTTTCATAGTACCGAGAGTACTATGCAAGTTATGGGGAAGAAAAGCAATTGATAGTCTCGTTATCTGTGAAACCCATAAACTGCAAAAACAATCCCCTGGAAAGAGGCGATCGTTGGTAAGAGTGGCACAAATGGCCAGGGGACAATGGGTTTCTGGCTGCATTTAAGGCCCACTTACAATAAGAATCACACTCCTGGTGCTGTAACCTGGAACAAGGACCTAGAAGAGGGAGGGACGCTTGCTCTGGGAGAGTGCAGGTTATGAAGGTCTAGCTACAAAGACACTACATCAAATGGACTTTTAAACAACTGTTGCATCCATAGATTGGCGGCGCGCTCAGCACTCAACCTCGAAGGTTCCTTCTGTGATGGAAGGTGTTCAGAAAATAACAATTGGACAAAGTGCAGAAAAGAAGTGACTGCGGACTCCTGAGCCCCAAACGAGATATCTAGGCCACCCCCTCTCATGGCTCAGGGAACACTGCAGAAGATGAGGCAGCAAATGTGAATAGAGAAGGGGGTCAGCCAGACATTAGCTTCTGGACAGGATCTGTCATGAACTCACTGCAGCTATGCACATTTCTACGAGGCCAGCACGAGATGTGTTCTATCAACATTTCACTACGAAAGGAGAAAAATCAAGAGGCCCCACCCCTCCCTGAGTGGCTGATTTGAGGAACGGAAGATGCTCCCCAATGGTATACCCACTGATTCATGCTGCGAGAAATGCTCAGGCTCAGGCCATGAAAGGCAACGCAGATGAAACTCCAGGGGCCGCACATGCAAAAAAACACGACACTATGAGGAAGGCTGGCGGAGAAGGGGGCTGTAATGGGAAGGGAAGGGGGTCGGGATTGTGAATTAAGATGTGAAAATACCATAATTTCACTACATTCATACATGAAACATGAAAAGAATAGAAAATGTGAAAACCAAATGCAGGAGTTGGTTGATAGTTTGTCAGTAGCAGAAACACGCTTCATTTTTCTGTAATGGGATATGACTGTTACTATTCAGAAATCTTGCTATTATCATTTCATAAGTCACAGACAACCTACACTGTAAACTCTTTCCTTAAATATTAACAAATTTGAATAAGTTGGTGTTAACTTGCCAATGGTAATTTGTTAACTAATGCATTTTTCTCTTTTTCCGTTCAGGAAGCAAATTCCTTGGAATTTGCAGTTTTCTCTTGAGATTTTGACCTTTCTGAATGAATCTTTTCTTGTTCCTTTACTTAAACCACATGTTCTTTCCTGCCCAGACCCTGCCAGCACATGTCAGTCAACAACTTTGAAAACACATCCCTTTACTTGTCTGCAAGGCAGTTATCTTCCTATGATTTTTTTAACTTCTTGCTTTATACTCTGAACAAACCACTCTCAAGCAAAGCATTCTCCACATCTAGGTATCAGGCAGCCCCCCCGGAACCCCTTCCCATTCTGCCTCTCTTCTGTGAGTGTCATAAGGCAGCCCATGAGGCTTCTGCTTTGTTCAATGGTTCATGAAATGTTTTTCTTGGTTTCTCTGACCCTGTCACCTCTCCTAATGGACTGGTAGATTCCTGACAGAACACTGATTCCCTGTCCCGGAGCTGGGCTGTTTCTAGACCTCATCTCTGCTTTGCTTGTCTCCCTGTCTTTGCCTATATTCTGCCGCTGCAGGAGCTGTTCTGGGACCACGACGACATCTTGAGGCTTCCCTGCTACCTTGGCTGACCTGCCCATGATCCAGTGGTACCCTCTGGACATCACGGCTGAAGCAATCTGCTTGGGCATGTCCAGGAAGGGAATGGGCACCATCCTTATTGTTTCGTAGACTTGTACCCATGTGGGAATGGCCGTGAATGGACACTGAAGGCTGGGCAGGCCAAGTCTCTGGGTGCCCGTAGCACAGGGCATGAGGCCAAGGCTGACTGGCCGCTGCCCCTCTGCTGCTCAGTACTGACTCGTCAGGGCAGCTCTGTCATGGCTGGCCTTCCTTGCGCCCAGCTCCCCACACATCCCGCCCTGCTCCTCCACAGCCGCAGGGAATGTGCACTGCTTACACAGGAATGTGCTCTGTAGTCTGTGGAACCACATCGGGAAATCACAGCCTGCAGACAGGCCCATATGCAAGAGCTGAGCAGGACGGGACGCATAATTACTGCCCCTCTCTCTCCACCCAGGCAGGGCATCAACGGGCCACAGGAGTTCACAGTCAGAACCAGTGTTGCCCTCAACTTGGAGCAGAGCCCACCCCATCCAGCGTCACACAGGACCGTCTGAGGGGAGAAAACAAGGGAAGGCAGGAAGGGACCCTCCTGCTGCCGCAGGTGGTAGCCACTTCCAGGAAGCGTAAGGAGAACGAAACAGAAATTCTTGCCAAGACGAAGCTACCCATGAGCAAGTTGACACGTGTAGAACAAAGTAGGAGCCACATGGCAAGTTGGCGCGTGCAGCTGACGTACTAATCAACAGGTCTTGGGCAGCAAGAGAGACAAGAAGACCACACTGAGGACAGGAAGCTGTTACCTGCGTGGCACCGCGAGGAACCAACTCCACACAGGCGCAGAGAAGGTTGCCTGCCCTTGGGGTGCTTGCTTTCTACCAAGATGAGGACTGAAGTCATGTGACAAGGACTGACGTCCCCTTCCTGAGCAGCAAGCGCCACCCTTCAGCTACATCCCCCACCCAGCAGACTCCTTAGGAAACACTGCATTTGCCTGCATACTGAGGTGTCCCCTATATTTGAAATTATAAAGAAACAGTTTCCTTAGGCTAATAAATAAAGGCCACGTGGTATCAATAAAGACACCAGCATATCCTTTCTTCTGACACTGAAAAGGGATTTTCCAAATCGTATATGGAAACTAGCACAAAATAATGTTAAAATCTTAAAAAGGGGACGATGGGGGAGACTGGCTAGATATTAAATATATGATACATTTTCTTTGTCTAAAGCAGTATATTACTGGGATATGACTTAGGAGACCAGCAGAAAAGGGAATCCCATAAACACACACAAACGAGTGTGGAAACTGATTGCTGATAAGACATCTGTCAGATGTGCAGAGTAATATGGGGTCCGTGGGGAGGGGGAGTCCTGAGCAGCTCTCACCTCCTGCCAAGTCGGAGCCCCATCTCATGGTGTTCGTCCAAACAAATGTGAAATAGACCCAAATGGAGGTCCGAAAAGCAGACAAGTACACGCTCGGGAGAAAGAGCAGCGGGTTTCTTTGCAGCCCCAAATGATGAGACCGTGTCCGGTTAGACTCAGATTCATCACCATGAAATGAGGGCTGGACGAGGGGTTCGGGTCCTACCGTGTAGCTGTGCGACACTTGCAGAGGTAAATCGTCATGGCCCCTAGGAACGTTCCCTGGTGCTGAGCCGGACAGGCAGTGGAGACGGCGCATTGACGCTGTTTCTTGTCTCTGCAGGAGCCACAGACCCCAAACTTAGCGCAGCGTTGGCCAGGCCTGGCTCCAGCCAGAGAGGGTCTTGCCCAAGTGGACATGTCAGAAGCATGCGTCCTTGGTCAGAGTGGGCGCCTGTCCCTTGGGAGAACCTGGTGGTCATCACCAGCAGACAGAGGGCCCCGTCACACTCTTCACACACCAACAGGATGAAGAAACGCTTACAAATGTCACTTCCTGCCGGAGACATCATTTCTGAGGGGCACTTCCGGAAGTGAAGCATGCAGCAGAGGAGAGTGTGTGTGTGTGTGTGTGTGTGTGTGTGTGTGTGTGTGGACTGGAGAGACGGCTGAGG
This sequence comes from Typhlomys cinereus, assembly GCA_023101885.1. Classification (NCBI taxonomy): domain Eukaryota; kingdom Metazoa; phylum Chordata; class Mammalia; order Rodentia; family Platacanthomyidae; genus Typhlomys; species Typhlomys cinereus. The sequence goes on from JALPQD010000510.1 coordinate 584,708, forward strand.
AGTTAAGCCTCTGCCTTGCAAGCAGAAGGTCCTGAGTTCAAATCCCAGATTCCATGTAAAAATGCCAGGAGGAAATGGCCGTGGCCTGTATTTCCAGCACTGGAAGGCAGAGTATGGGAAACCCCAGAGCAAAACAAAGAGAAGGTAGCACAACCCAGGATTATTCCTGAAGTCACCCTCATACTTCCATAGGGACATACAGTGCCCTCTGAGATGCGCGTGCACACACGCAGACTCACAGAGAGAGAAAGAGAGAAAGTCTTGCCCACAGAGCTCGCTCACTCTATTCATTGGCCAGCATGGCAGCGCTGGAGCTGACCACACTGACTAATGCTGCCAAGATAATTAGAGAAGCAGAGAAACCCTGGGCTGGAGGCCCACAGACAGGAGCAGCTGAGCGCAGAGTGGATGGAGCCTGGAATGCTGGCCGCAGGGGCTGGGGTTTCCCCAGGGAGGGCAGCAGCAGGTGCCTAGAGCAGATGCTGAAGGGACTGCACGAGCCGTGTTTGCTGTGAAAATGCTCGTGCTCTGAGTAGAAGGCAGTTTGGGAAAGACGGATTCCAAGCTGCACCCTGCGGGGGGTGGGTGGAGTCTAGACACCCCACTGACACTCTCCACAAGCCGCCAGGGCCAAGCCCACCAGGAGGAGGGAAGGGTCGGCGCTGAGCAAGGCTTTGTCTGTCTTCAGTTCAAGGATGAGCTTCACTCCACAGTCTCAGTGCCCTGCGTGGCTCAAGACTTAAGGGGCTCCTTACTCAGCGCGTGCCCAAGAAAGACCTTCAAATGGGCTGTAAGTTTCTTGGTGAGTCTGTCTTTGGATGCGTGCAGGAATATGAGCAGTCCTGGAGGTGAATATATGGCACTTGTATAATACAGAAATACAAGGCTGATGTTTTTCCTAGAGATATTTTCATTATTTGATAAGGATTTAAATGGATTTTAACTACCTCCCGAGATAGCTCTTTTTAAATGTTTTAATTTTAAGGCCATCCTGGCTTAATGCATTTTACGGTACATAATCAGGTTATGCGTTCTCCATCCTATCTCAGCCTGAAGAACAAGGAGATGGAAGTACAGTAAGGCCTCTGCGGGGTGATTAGACGCAGTTGTCACTGCAAGGCCGGCCTCATCCCGAGTCCCAGCTCCCATGCAGAAGGCCGACTCCATGCCCTGCAGCCCCCACCGCCCTGATCGGACCCAGCCCACGACTGCCTCGACCCCCAGGGAGGCTGGAGCAGAGACTCCTTGGGCAAGTGACAAGGATGGAGTAGCAGTGCATCTGGTTGCCGATAAATTCACCACCAAATGACTAAGGGAGCAAGGGGTGTATTTTCTCTTACAATTCCTGGTTACAGTAGTTTGTCCATCTTGACAGGAGAGATCACACCAGCACCAGGGTTGAAGGAACTGGCTGCATAACATCCACATGAGGGATGAGCTAAGACAGGGACAATCCTTACTGGCCAGACCAGCTTTCCAGCCAAGTATATACAAAGATGCCTCCTTTCTCAAAGAGTTTCCTCCATTTTATTCACCTGCCTGGGGACTAGCCTCTCTTATGGGCTGGGCCCTCCCCATCCACTAGACAATCTCCTATAGATTTGCTCTTGTAACTTAATTACTAATTCTCTACAAATGTGTCCAGAGTTCAAACCCTCAATCTTTAAGTTCACACCTGTGCCTAACTATGACACTCCATCCTTGTCAACCTGACACAAGAACATACCACTTTTAAACTGTAACTTTCACCTTGTCTCCACAGATGTTAAATTTATTAAATATAAATACATTTAAAAGTTTGAAATCTCATAACCATAAGATCCTGTCAAATCAAATTAAATACTTCCCGCATCCTAGAGCTCAATGTCCCTCTTCTGTTGCTCATCACGTAGTCAAGGTGCTGCAAAGATTCTGGGCAATTCCAGTCCCTCCTTATAACTCAACGTTGCACATACAGCATTTCTCTGGAGCAGGTTGAATTTCCACTCGCAGCCATCCTCAGCACACATCCCATGTACACAGCTCTTCTCAGTAGATGTCCCACATTGGCTCTGGCATTTCCAGCATCTTCACTGCTCAGTGGCAAAGCAGCACTCCACAGCACAAAATGCCCTTTCTGGCCCTTTCTGCAGGATTCCTGCCACACACTGCCTGGGTCCTTCTGCTCTCTGAAACCTTGGAGGAGGGATCCACAACCTCCTCCCTCTTATATCTTTGATGCCTCTAAAACTAATAGCATGGGCTGGAGAGATGGCTCAGGAGTTAAGACTCCATCTCACAAGCACAAGGTCCTGAGTTTGGACCCCAGGTCCCACATAAAAATGCCAGGCAGAAATTGCAGCTGGAGGTCTGAACTTCTGGTCCTGATGGGCAAGTCTAGGAAATCCTGAAGCAAGAAATACATAGAAGCAATCCAAGGTGGTTCCCAAAGTCACCCTTGGTCCTCCACAGGGGCGCACAGTGCCCTCTAATACACACACCACACACACACACACACACACACCACACATACACCACACACCACACACTATAAAATAAGTAAATAAACAATATTTTAAAAAAATAAATTAATTCAATAAAATTAGTACCATGTGGACGACATTGCCAATCTGATAACCTCCAGGTGGAGATCGGCCCCCTGGAGTGTCAGTGATTCAGCTTCTCTGTGCTGATTTTCAAGAGACTCTGTGCTGGGAAGAATGTCGGCACAGTGACCTTTCTTTCTTCTACTGTCCCAGGGCAGAGCGCTAGGTTTTCCTCCAGTGACATTCACTACTCAACAGTCGCTGCTCTTCTGTCTGCCCTGTCCACATCCCAAACGTCAAGGCTGTCAACACAGCTCTCCCCCGTCAAGTAAACCCGTCCATCATCTTTAAATCCAACTTTGTCAAAGTCCTTGTTCCTTCATCCCAAATGGGCCAAACAATCCACATCTCTCTCAGTATCTCTAGTCTCCAAGTGGACCGTTAAACTCTTCAGAGCAGCATTTGTAATTCACAGAATCAAAAGCTTCAAACATTTCCAGGTGTCTCCAACAAAACCATTCAAAATCCACAAAGTCCACACAGCCAGATTTATCAGCAACGCCCTCTTCTCCGGCACCAGATTCTGTTGCTGCTTACCTGCACTGTTGCTGATAAAACCACATCGAACAGCTTTTCTCTTACAATTCCTGGTTACAGTTGTCCATCTTGGCAGGAGAGCTCACACCAGCACCAGGATAGAGGGAACTGGTCGCATAATATCCATATAATGACTGAGAGAGGGACAATCCTCACTTGGCAGACCAGCGTATCTGGCCAAATTTACACAAAGATGCCTCCTTTCTCAAACAATTCCCTCCATTTTATTCATCCGCCCTGGGACTAGTCCCACCCACCATGGGCTGGGCCTTCCCCATTGGCCAGACGGTCTCCTGCAGGTTTGCTCTGGGCTTAACTTAACTACTAATTCTCCACAGATGTGCCCAGAGCTCAAACCCCCCAGCCATCAAGCCAGCACCTGTGCCCGACTGCGACAGCTGGGCCAGGGTCCAGTGCTGGCCACGCTGGTCACTACATGGAATCTGGCCTGTCCTGGTCGTGCGTCTTTGCTCCTGGCCCCTCTGGTCCTGCGGCCGCAGTGACACAGGCCTGCGACCTAGCAGGAGAAGAATGGCAGGGAGGGAGAGCCCAGCCCACCGAGCCCCGTGCCCGCTAACCTGCAGGTCCACAGGAGGGGAACCAAAGTCTCGCACGCAGGTGCGACTGGCCCTGGTCAGTTGCTTCTCCTGAGCCCCAGAAGGCACCAGAAGGTGCCAGGGCACAGGCGATGCCTGTGACTGGTGCTGCTCAGGGTGCATCCAGCAGAAGCGTCCCATTGGGTATCACATCCCCTTGCTGCCCTGGGCCTTGCTGCCTTCGCTCCGTGCCCCCGTGTGCCTGCCTGTACGTGGGACCAGCCCTGGGTCCTGGCTCACGTGAGGGTCACGTGACTTGGCTCCTCGGTGCCCAGAGAGATGTGGGGATCCAGCTCTCACCTCTCACCTCACCCCAGACTCTGCACCTGGCTGGGAGGGTCCGTGCCACTTGCGGCCCCTCCCCTGGTGGCCTTCAAGCGGGCCCCGAGGCTCCGATCTTTCTGTCCCCCGAAGAGGCAGGCTGTGGCACTTGGCAGCGGTCATGCTAAGCACTGCATGTTGCTTGGTGAGTCTGCCGGCCACAGTTAGCAACAAGACGGCCGTGGGGACCTTCCAGTGCTTGGCGTGGCATCCTGTGTTGCCTTTCTCAGCGCACACCTGGCTTCTGGTCTCCGTCTGACCAGATGAACCAGCACAGGAAGAGTTGGCTGCTGGCCGCTGGCGAGCAGGGGTCCTGAGACCCGCACGTGTGTGTTGCTGGAGACACGGGCTATGCCAGGTGCACAGGGAGGCACAGCTGGGGCTTTTATGAGCTGTTTCCATCCCTAAAATACGGGAAGGTCACACAGAGGCGATGGCCCCGCAGGGCTGTTTATATGTACTGGGTGGCAATAAATAGCCCTTTTACACCCTAAATAAAACCCAAAATTCAGCATGTTTTGTGCGCCTCTTTTATGTCTTCCCATTATGGTCTTGGGCCTGTGATTTAGCCAAAATTTAGTGCAGGAGCATGTGCTAGAAAGCGCTTTCCCTGCCGCAAGCCCAGCTGCCTGGGGCAGCCCAGAGAGCACGTTCAGAGGCCTCTGTCCTGACCCGTCCCTCTCCAGCAGGCCAGGGTCGGAGATCACAGAGAGGCGCCACTGCTGGAGGGGCAGCCAGAGGGCAGGGTCACCGGCCATCTGGATGCTGCCCACTCTCTCCGTGAGAATGCATTTGAATGCAAAGAGCATTTCAATTCCATTAGCAGCCCGGGCTGCAGAAAAACAGGGGCACAGAGCCCCGACTTTGTTATTGAGCGTGAGCATGGCGAAGTGGAGGGCGTCGGAGTGGTTATAAAAGTGATTCATGGCCGGACGCCTTGTCAGAGGTGATTTACTGCAGAGAGCATATGGACGCTGTGTTCCAGCTTCGTGGCAGAAGTAAAGGACTAAAATGGAGAGATGCGCCCCCGAATGGATGTGGAGACGAAGGGAATGCAAACCCAGGCCCTCTGGAGGTGTGAGAAGTGACTGGCTGTCCTCTCGTGGGTGTGGCCTCTTGGCTGCTCCAGGGGAGGGCATGAGGGCCCCGCAGGAGCCACGGGGCAGAGGACCTTAGCAATAGACACGGTGGGGGCACTCAGGGACCCATGAAACTCAGACACGAGTCTTGCCCAGCATCCTCTCATGCAAAGAGTCACACTGAACATTCACACGCATGCAACATACCGTACACACATGCACATACATTCCCGTGCATGTGATATACTGCACACATATGCACATACATTCACACACATGCAACATACTGCACACACATGCACATACATTCACACACACATACTGCACACACATGCACATACATTCCCACACATGCAACATACTGCACACACATGCACATACATTCTCACACATGCAACATACTGCACATACATTCACACACATGCAACATACTGCACACACATGCACATACATTCTCACACATGCAACATACTGCACATACATTCACACACATGCAACATACTGCACACACATGCACATACATTCACACACATGCAACATACTGCACATACATTCACACACATGCAACATACCCTACACACATGCACATACATTCACACAACACACATATGCACACATATGCATGCACATATACACATACAACACACATGCACATGTGTACCATGCACATGCACACATGAGCACACATTCATACATATGCATACAGCACACATGTACATATGCATATATGCATATACAAACACATGCATTCACATGTGCACATACATGTGCATATATACACATGAATATGCACATGCACACATATGCATACATATATACACAGCACACACATTCACATATGCATACATATACACATATACATACATATATACACATATACATAACATACATATGCATGTGCATGCATGAATATGCACATGCATATGTATGCATGCACATATGCACAGCATATACATTCATAAGCATACATGCACACGCAAACACACATATTCACACATGCACATACATATACACAAAAACACACACATTCACATATGCACATACACAAACACACGTTCACACACACACACTCACACACACACACACACACACACACGGAGGTCCTTTTGCATTTATGTTTCAGTGCCAAAGTTAAGTTTGTCCTGCTGCCTGGGTTGATTAGACCTTTTCAGTTCCAGAAACTTCCATCAGTCCCTACAGGCTCACATCTGAACCTCTCTTGTCTTCACAGATTCACCAGTGAAGCATTGTGGAATGAAAATTGTGTTCAGAATATCTTCTCCCTCCAGAGAACAAGTCAACCACGTCTCTACACCCGTGTTACATGATTTTGGCTTATTGAGGGAGTGGAAGACGGCGGAGGTGGAGGAAGACAGCGGAGGTGGAGGAAGACGGCGGAGGTGGAGGAAGACGGCGGAGGTGGAGGAAGACGGCGGAGGTGGAGGAAGACGGCGGAGGTGGAGGAAGACGGCGGAGGTGGAGGAAGATGGTGGAGGTGGAGGAAGATGGTGGACAGACTGTGCTCAGGACTACAAGGCGGGGGAAACGGAAGCCACGTGGGGACGGCTCTAACCCTGAGTCCAGTGAGCTTCGTCCTGAGACACATGCCTCTCGGGAGCACTGCAGAAGGGTAACGCCAAGCAGAGGCCGTGGAGGGAGCTGTCCCACGTGGTGGGGAGATGAAGGCTGGGAAAACTCTGGGAGACAGACTACAGGGAGGGGATTCAAATATGGGGAGGAAGGAGCGTGGGGGAGGAAGGAACATGGGGGGAAGGAGCATGGGGGGAAGAGTGGGGGGGCAGGAAGAAGTGGGGGGGCAGGAAGGAGGGGGGGCAGAGGCCTCCCTGACCTGGGCCTCCCTAAAGCCTCCTGCAGACTGGCAGGCAGGCACGTGGGCATCTGAGGGTCAACGCCCCCTGGTCCTCGGGTGGGCCCCGCCCGCACTCAGGGACTCACCTGGCAGGCATGGGAGAACCAGCAGGAGGCTTCCAAGCAGACCAGAGTGGTGTGCAGGGTGCTGGGGGCCAGGGGAATGGTGCAAGGCTGCTGGCCTCCGGGGGCAAAGTCCCACTGATCTCGTGCTGAACCGGGGGATCTGCAATGCAGTTCCTTCTACCTCCTTCTCCATCTGTCGCAGGTGGGCTGTGAGCTGCTGATAAACCCACGATCAAACAGCTTAAGAGGAAAAGGGGTTCTATCTTTCTTTAGGTCTGTCTGGTTCCATCTTGGTCCAGCTGGGCAGGAGAGCCCACGCCCAGGGGACTGGCCACAGCAAATCCACATGGTTGCTGAGAGAGGGGCTAACCCCGCTTTGCCAGACAGCGTGTCTGTCCAAGTGCGCCAGAGTATGCCAACTCACCGAGCCAGCTGCAGAAACATGGCAGGGCTCATGCTGACGGGACCCACGGGTCTAACCAGCTCAGGTCAGGAGCTGGACATCTCAGCAGTGCAGTCGGTGCTGAAGAACGTCACACTGAACTAATCGAGCTTCCTCCATCTTCTTCACCTGCCTGGCGACTAGTCCCACCCACCATGGGCTGGGTTTCCCGCAACGAGCAGACAATCTGCTGCAGGTTGGCTCGCGGCTTAAATGAACTACTAATTCTTCACCACTGTGCTGAGCTCGAGCCTCCAAGCGTCAACCTGACACCTGTGTCTAACTGTCACACCATCCCGGCTCTGCCAGGAGGGTAAACATAGCAAATGGCGATACCCCGTGTCATAGTTGGGCACAGGTGTCAACTTGATGGTTGAGGGTTTGAGCTCTGGGCACATTTGTGGAGAATTAGTAGTTGAGTTAAGCCCAGAGCAAACCTGTCAGAGATTGTCTAGCTGATGGGGAAGGTCCAGCCCATTGTGGGTGGGACTAGGCCCTGGATAAGATACAGAGAGCTGGTTGATAGAGTCACATCCTCTGTTCACTTGGCCGGATGTGCTGGTCTGGCAAGTAAGGATCGTCCATCTCTCAGCTGTTATGTGGTGATGGTGTGGCTAGTTCCCTCAGCCTTGATGTTGGTGCGTGCTCTCCTATCAAGCTGGACTGAGAACTGTAACCAGGAATCGTAAGAGAAAATAAACCCCTTGTTCCCTTAAGCCATTTGATGGTCATTTATCAGCAACCGTGCAGGCGACTGCAACACCCTGTTCCTGGACAGCTTCAGCCCTCTGTCCCTGGATGAGCTGGCTCCTGCCAGACCCCAGCTGGAGCCTGAAGTCAAGACCTCCCCAGCACGTGGGCTTCTTGAGTGTGTCAGGACCCTGGAAGAACTACAGGTGTCCCTGAGGACTCGAGTGGGGTGAGGCCGTGTGGACACAGCTGCTGCTCCACACTGCTGGACTCAGGCTTCTGTGAAGCCATCACTAAGCTGCAGAAAGGCATTTGGACTCTGGAAGCTAAGAACTGGGCTCCTTGGATGCGCAGGGCGGGTCCTGCCCTGCGTGGGGGTGGGCAGGTGGAGGTGGGTGGAGCGGGTCCTGCCCTGCGCGGGGGTGGGGGCAGCAGGCAGAAGGCTGGGCACTGAGGGTGACCTCTGCTAACGAACCCTCTTTGCTGTTTGTGAGACGGCTTGCGTCTCGCAGGCCTGTGCACTGTCCAGCCGCAGCTGGGCATTAAACTGTCCGTCTTGTCCTGCCCGTCCCGCGGGTGGGGGACCTGGACCCTCCCTGGCCTTCCCCAGCCTCCTCCACATTCTAGAAGCCAAGAGGAAGTGCCTGGCGTGTCCTTGTCCTTGAAAGTGTCCACTCGGGCTGCTGAGATTGGTGCTGGGGAGAGTCAGGACCGCAGCGCCCCGGGCGCCTCGAGGCTGCTGGGCAGGTGGCGGGCGGACGCGGCGGGAGTCAGCGCTGTTAGGAGCTGCTGCATCACGACTCCCATGTCCACCCAGTCTCTGGTGGGGGTTGTCCCATCCGCAGCAGAAAATGCGTGTGCAGGGCGCAGACAAGAACGAGGTGGAGACTCACTAGGCTTCGGTGTGTAGAGAAGGGACAGGGCAGTGGGCAGCTGCTTCCACGTGCAGCTACAAGCGAGGCCGCGGCGGGGTGAGAAGCTGGGCCAGGTGGCCAGGCCGCCATGACGGTCACTTCAGGGTCCTCGGCCTGCGCGGCTCATCCGCACGTGGCCCGGCACAAGGCTGTTCTGGAAACCCAGTACCTATGCGTTACGTCAGCAGGGGACATGGCACCCTGCCAAGTGGCCTCGTGTCCCCCATCCTACCCATCCGAGGCTTGTCGGAGCACAGATGGAGGTGCAGGCCAAATTCCAAGCAGCGTTTACAGGTTCCCAGAAAACCGGCCACCTGCTTGTACGAAGAGGCGCCTGACATCCCAGGCCCTGGGGGTCGGCTCTGCGGGATGGAAGGCTGGGCAGGGCAGGTGTGAAGGCGTCGGAGGCCCACTCCCCAGGTTAAATGTGAAGTAAGCGCTCCGCCGTGGGCCAGAGATAGATGCTCAGAGTTGCTGCTGACAGCCTGTCAGACTTCACTCTGAGGGGAGAGAGGGGAGTGTGTTTCCAAAGAGACGTGCCGTAAAAACAGCGGTGGTGAGGGTCAGGAGAAAGGGCAGAAGTCAACAAGCAGATAAAAACTGTGTGGCTCGCTGAGTGAGCTACAGGAGTAAGTTTGCCCTTAGCTTCCCACCGGGACCATAGCACACATGCAGGGGTGTGCCCCGCCCCGTGCCGGGCACCCACAGGGGGTGTGCTCCTGTGCTCTGTCCTGTGCTCTGTCCTGTGCTGCCAGACAGCCTCTGCTGTTCCCTCAGTGGGCTCTTCCTGCGCTTGAGGAAGGGGATGGGGAGCCCTTGGCGCCCGGGCACCTACCTGCTCTGCCTTGAAAGGAAGCTTTCAGGGCATACAGCTCTGTGAGACAATCTGAATCCCTCTCCTGCCTGCCTCTTCCCCGCTACTGCCCCCCACATCCCCGATCAGGACTGCCCACCCCAACACACCATCTGCAAGGTGGCCCAGAGCCGCCCTGTGAGCGCAGCCCTGGGCAGCTCTTTCCAGCTGGGCCTCAGCTCATCAGCCCGTGGTGTTTCTCAGATCGCCTGGTGTTTGACCTGCAGCGCTGTAAGAGTTTAGTGCAGAAAATAGATACAAAGCAAAGCTTAAGTGTCAGGTGAAAAACACAAGTCCCCGTGCTCCTCGGTGGCCAGCGCAGGCTGCGCGCAGTGCTGGGACGAAGCAGCGATGAGCAGCTGCGGCCATAAAACCCAGCAAAGCAGGGGGCTTGGCAGGGTCGCCAGTGAGCAGCCGCGCAATAAAGCGAGTGAGGCCGGGGGGGCTTGGCGGGGTCAGGGATGATTCTGCTCAGAGCCCGTGGCAGGCGGTGCCCTTGGACTGGTCCATCTCGGCTGGGTCTGTCTACCCCTAAGCACCCACTCTTCTGGGACCTTCTCACCACGCAGACATTCAAGGTGAGAGCTGTGAGCTTTAGGTTGCTGAGGGACGGAAAGCTCCAGTGTGACCAGAAAGGGAGGATCTCGCGGTAACCATGGGGGGGGCTGCTGTGAAGATGAGGTCACCATGGGCAGGAAAGCCGCCGGTGAGACCCGAGCACCAATAATTGGAGCAGGCCAGAGTCCACTGTGGTCAGGTGGGCATCAGGACGCCCAGGGCACGTGAAGTCCACCTGCATGGGTCACAGGACCCCCTCCTCCCACACGCCTGTCCTTAGGGAGCACTCGCAGTCAGCTGAGGGACGGACTCCGGCAGCGGATGTATAATTCATTGCTATTTATTATTTAATGGTGAGGGGTGACCGTGGCGCTCACCCCTGCGCGGTCGTAGCATTTAAAATGAGCAAGACGCGTGCATAACTCAAGGCAACGGCAAGTTAGAGCCACCCAGAGAGCTGGTCGTTTCTCTAGATGCCTGAAACGTGTGAGACGACGCGCTGACCTACGCGCAGCCGCAGAGGACCGTTACCGAACATGTCCTACAGGTTTGTTCCTTTTCCCGCCCGGGACTTCCCTGGCTGCACGCGCCCCGGGCTCCGTCCTGCAGGCAGTCAATGGTTCAGCACTCTCGAGGGAGGCCGTTTCTGCCCCCTCGCTGTGACTTAGACCAGGTCCTAGGACCACAGTCCTGAGCACAGGAGCCAACACACTGGCTCCATGAAAGCAGCAGAGGGCAAAGTGCCCGGCAGTGCCCCCCACACATACAGTCAGGGGTGTCCATATGCTCCCAATGTGGAGAAGACAGCATTGCATCTGGCCCCCAGGTTGTAAACACGTGGTCCTCTGCCCTGCGGATGCAACTGTGCATACTCAAGTGTGTGACAGCCTCTGTGTGTGTGACAGCCGCTGTGTGTGTGTGACAGCCGCTGTGTGTGTGTGACAGCCGCTGTGTGTGTGTGGCAGCCGCTGTGCGTGTGCGTGGCAGCCGCTGTGCGTGGCAGCCGCTGTGCGTGGCAGCCGCTGTGAGTGGCAGCCGCTGTGCGTGGCAGCCGCTATGTGCGTGTGCGTGGCAGCCGCTGTGCGTGTGCGTGGCAGCCGCTGTGTGTGTGGCAGCCTGTGTGTGTGGCAGCCGCTGTGCGTGTGCGTGGCAGCCGCTGTGCGTGTGCGTGGCAGCCGCTGTGTGTGTGTGTGACAGCCGCTGTGTGTGTGTGTGTGACAGCCGCTGTGTGTGTGTGTGTGACAGCCGCTATGTGTGTGTGTGTGTGTGACAGCCGCTATGTGTGTGTGTGTGTGTGACAGCCGCTGTGTGACAGCCGCTGTGTGTGTGTGTGCGACAGTCGCGCTGTGTGTGACAAGGAGTCACAGTGAGTGTGAGGACAGAGACGTTGCCGTGGGTGGTCACAGGAGTTGAGTGTTGCTGACAGCAGCAGACGCTCCCTCAACAGGTCGCATGGAGTAGGCTGATGGGCGATCATGGCAGAGACGGACATGAAGCAGGAGCCAAGGAAGTGAGGGCGTCAAAGTCCCTAGGGGACAGGTGGACGGAAGGTGGGAGCGATGGTCCGTGGTCTCACCATATGCTGCTGCACCTCAGCCCCTCTTCACGTGACGCCCTCACACACCAAGCAGAGTCTGTGTTAGCTGGGTGGCTGAGCCACAGAACACACTGGTTTAAAATATTTATTAATTCTAAAAAAAATTTAAAATTTTTATACAAAGATGATGAGAAAAATCTCATGCAAACTCTGGCCATACAGTAAAAATAACTCAAATGTTAACATGATGGCTCTGTACAAAATAATTCTCCCAAGAGGGACCCGTGACAGCCCGCGGCTCCCCTCCGGCCTGGACGCTCTCGCGGGGCTGCACGTCGCCCTTAGCCACCTGCAGGCGACACAGTCCACACACATGACAAATGTCCGGTTCCCGCTGTGACAAATGACGAAACCCTATTGCTACTAGTCAGGAAACGAGACCGTGACGAGGAAAACCATGGAGTTCTGCGGGAAGGGTGTGGCTCGTGACAGAGGCACGACAGTCCTTTGAGAGGCAGAAACACCCCGGGGTCTCTGTAGGTGCTTCTCGCTCCTGCTCAGTCACAAACCTGTAGTAGACTTAAAATCTGTGTATATTACAAGTAATTTGCATAATTAAAACACTTAAGGACTCAACGTCTCATGGCAATTAGAAATGCATCAGATCTGAACGTTGTACAAAAGAGGCGCTTCAATATGAAACAGTAATCCTCTGCGAGCGACCCAGGGCCAGCCCTGCGGCGTGCAGGCCCTGGCCAGGCCGGCCGCCGCCTCTCCTCCCCCTCCTCCTCCTCTTCTTCCTCCTCCTCCTCCTCCGCCTGTGCTCCTGCGCTCAGCCACCACCTGTCCCCTGTGTCCCACACACTCATCTCATCTTTCGCAGCCTCAGCCTATTTTCTTTGTCCCGCTTCTTAAGAACCAGTATGAACTGGTTGAAAAAATGTTCCTGGTCCTTTCGCTTTTGAACAAGTCGAAACCGCTGGTCCCGGCCGTACTTCTCGGCAAACTCCTTAAATGTGGTCCTGCAACAGAAAGCTTTGTGAGTCTTCCAGAGAGGAGGTCCTGGCTTCCCTCAGTGTGACAAGAAAACACAGGGGACAGGGGCAGGCCAGCGGCTGAGGGGGGCGGGGCCTGCAGCTTTGACCTGCTCCACCCAGACAGCTGCAGCTGTGCTCAGGGCATCTCGTTACAGCACTGGGAACAGAACCTACGAGAGACGGTTGCTTTTAGAGAATTTGGCCTACGCAGGTTCCTACTGATAACACAGTTTCTGTCTTGTGGAAAAAATGTGTGAGGCAGCCTGAACCGTCCTATCACCTGCCGGGGCGGGGCGTGGGGATGGGGATAGGTGGCAGCTCTCAAGGGAGCTGCCCGATGACCCCAGGGGACCTTGGGGTCTTCTTTGTTGGTGGTGGTGGTTTGCTTGGTCTTTTTCTTCCTGGTCAATTGATCCCTGGAGATCTTGTAGGAGGAACACAACTGCTCAGGGGGGTTGCTGAGAAAATCACACCCACCTCTGGGCTGAGGAGCAGCTCCAGGTGTGCTTGTGGCCCCGACAGAGAAGGAGGGGGGAGCCCCTGGCACAGTGCCGGTCGAGCTGCCCTGAGCCCCAGTTCCCCCCCAGCCCACATAGACCTAGGCGCTGTGGCGGGCGCCTGCAACACCAGCACTTGGGAAGTGGGGGGACCAAGGGTCAAGAGTCAAGGTCACCCTCAGCCACATAGAGGAGAAGTCGGGCTTCTGCCTCAACAGAGCTCGAAAGTTAACGTTTCAGTGTCTTGGGAAGGGTGCGGCGCATGACTTAATCCAACAGACTGTAACCCAGGGGGTATTTCCAGCAGAGGACCCCAGCCTACCTGGGTGACACTTTCGATTCTTCTAGCAATTTCTTGAACTCTTCCTTGGCCAGCAGCAGTTTGCTCTTCTTTTCCTTATATTCTTCTTTTATTCTTGTCTTGACGAACTGTTCAAATATCTTAAAACAAATCCACAGAAAATGTTATTGCAAAACTGTGTATCTTACATTCTCAACACAGCATAAAAACCCTCCCTCTCAGCCTTCCCCTCCCTTCCTTATTCCTTTCCTCTCCTCATCCCTTTTCTTCTTCCTCCTCTTTCTCCCTCCTACTTCATCCCTCCCTTCCTTCACCCGTCTCCTCTCCCTTTTTCCTCCCCCTCATCTGTATCACTGTCCTCCCCCTCCTTCATCCCTGTCTCCTCCCTTCCTCATCTCCCCCTCCTTCATCTGTCTCCTCCTTTCCTCATCTCCCCCTCCTCTTCATCTGTCTCCTCCTTTCCTCATCTCCCCCTCCTTCATCTCTGTCTCCTCCTTTCCTCATCTCCCCCTCCTTCATCTCTGTCTCCTCCTTTCCTCATCTCCCCCTCCTTCATCTCTGTCTCCTCCTTTCCTCATCTCCCCCTCCTTCATCCCTGTCTCCTCCCTTCCTCATCTCCCCCTCCTTCATCCCTGTCTCCTCCCTTCCTCATCTCCCCCTCCTTCATCCCTGTCTCCTCCCTTCCTCATCTCCCCCTCCTTCATCCCTGTCTCCTCCCTTCCTCATCTCCCCCTCCTTCATCCCTGTCTCCTTCCTTCCTCATCTCCTCCTCCTTCATCCCTGTCTCCTCCCTTCCTCATCTCCCCCTCCTTCATCCCTGTCTCCTCCCTTCCCCATCCTTCCCCTCCTTCGTCCCTGTCCCCCCCATTTAGTCCTCTTCTTGGGGTTGCTGCCATGCCTGCTTGGCTGCCTAAGTGCCCACTGCACCAAGAATGCTCGAATTCTTGATAATGGCGCTTCCCATGGGACACCTTCAAAGACCTGAACTTGGGACAGGACGTGAGCCTGGCGTGTCTGCCTCCTGCTCTGCAGGGAGGGAGCGTAGAGCGGGAGGCCCGGGTGGACCAGGCGTCACCGCGCTGGTCATGAGGGTGATAAGGACCAGGGAGATCTGACCTCCTGCACTGTGCGTGCTGCCGTCTCAACGGGCATCTGACCCCCAGGTCAGAGTGTGTCTGTGTGGCGGGGGGGACCAGACGTTTTCTCTTGGAAAATGGAGCAATGGGTGAGCTCCATTTGCTGCTAGCAGAGATGCCCCTGGGAGGGTTGATTTGCTGCTTGTTTAAGGCAGGGGGTCCTGTGTCCCAGGTGGTCTCCATCTTGCTGTGTAGCCAAGGGTGACCTTGAGCTTCTGATTCTCCTGCCTTTGCCTCCTGAGTCTCAGGGTTACAGGCGTGTGCCGCCCCCTGAGTGTTGTGTGGGGGTTACGGGCGTGTGCCGCCCCCTGAGTGTGTGTGTGGGGGTTACGGGCGTGTGCAGCCCCCTGAGTGTGTGAGGGTTACGGGCGTGTGCAGCCCCCTGAGTGTGTGTGTGAGGGTTACGGGTGTGTGCAGCCTCCTGAGTGTGTGAGGGTTACGGTCATGTGCAGCCTCCTGAATTGGGGGGGCTACAGGCGTGTGCAGCCCACAGTTAAGGCGTGTGCCACCAAGGCTGGTTCACGCCACGCGGGGATGGAACGGGGCTTGTTGCAGAGAGGCGTGTGGAGCGTCTTCCCCGGCCTGAGTGCTGCTCCTCACATCCGCCACGCTGCCCACTGCTCTAACATGAGAAAAATTGTCACTGGCCCACCATAAAGTCAAGGAGAGAATTTTTTTTTCATTCCTATAGCTCTCCAAGCCTCCAGAACACTAAAAAAGCAAGCTGGAGATAACTTAAATATTTATGCAAACATGAATAGCAGCGCACTCGTGACTGCAGCACAGCAGGAAGGGCGGCTCAGTGCCAGTCCACAAAAATCGAGTGGGAGTGACTGGTCCACGGCCTCCCTGCCAGGGAAGGAGGGGGCGGGTGGAAGCGGCCTGTGAAAACCCCACACTGATTCTCTCAGGACATGTGACACCATCTTGCTGCTTGAGAGCTTTCCTTTGTCCGACTTCTTGGGGGGCAGGGGGCCGGGTTTCCGCTCTGGTCAAGCTGGCGTGGATTTCTTTATGTAGCGCAGCTGGCCGGAAGTGGTTGTCTTTGTGCCTCAGCTCTTGAGCGCCAGGTCACAGATGTACCCCCAGGCTCCCTTCTCAAAAGCACAGGCAGGGGCACGAAACCCCACCAGTCTCCCCTCCAAGACAGCAGCAAAGTGAACCACTTGCGAATATGACTTACATTTGGAGCGCGTGCACGCGCACTTGAGAATATGATTGGCTTATCTGACCGCAAGGCATGTGACGAGGTGTGCTCTCTAGGGGGCTTTTAAATGGAAGTGACAGATGAGGTGAATGCGGGGCTGTTATCCAAATAAAAGCAGGCGGCTCTATCGTTAGCCGGAGTTTTGATCTATTAATTTTGAATGTGGGTAGAAAGACCGGCTGGCTGTGGGGCAGAGTGCACAAATATCCACATCCCGCTCCGTCAAGAACCATTTATCCACTTGATCAAATTTTTCTCTCCTTTTTCTCTGTTGCAATATTTATACTGCTATAATTTAATATAGCAGGTAGATTCTCCCCTTAACAAATTACACCAGTTTTATCCAAATTGGGGCAGGACTTTTTAAAAGACAGAGAACTGGCTGTTATCTCCTTTTCTGTAGGCTCCGAGGTAATGAAATGAAACGCTTCTGGTTACCATAGAAACGGACTTATTGGCACTCCCTGGCTCCTGGTGCTGTCTCCCTTGGCGCCCCAGCAAACTTGAATGAGGCCGACCTGCCCTGCGCACAGGCCGCTCCTGTCCACTTGTGAGCCGACTCCAGTGCGTCCTCTCTGGGGTCCTCGGATCATGAGGACTGCAAGCTGGCCCTCCTCATCCTCGCTAGACTCTTGACCTGACCTGCAGAAGCCCCAACCGGGCAGGGGGAGCCCCCCACCCCCCGCCGCCCTGGAAGCAGGCACAGATAGGTGTAACCTCCAGCTAGCCTCTGTCCATCCTGTTTGGTCTACAGATGACCTGTCTCATCTGCCTCCTGGGACCATTGGAAGCAGGAGATTCCGTTCTTACTATCGGAAGTGAGGGTGATGTTCTGCCTCGAACCACTGGTGAGCAGCTGGACCCCCCCCACCATGCTCTAGTCTAAGCAGCACTTAAACAGCAAACTGGAATTGTTGGACAGGCCTTGCGTGAACGGGACTTTTTTGCTTCCCCAGCTTCCATTCAGGCGACAATGTCTCGAGAGAGGTGCCTGTGGCCCGGGGGAGCAGCTGGTGACACTGGAGGTGGGCAGGCAGCCTGCGGGGGGCAGCGGTTCACAGGCAGCCGCCGACAGGCTCCTTACAGCGGCCTGAAGCAGCGCATTGGAACTCAAGCTTCCTTCATGTGTTTTCTGTCGGGGATGAGTGGTTCACTCTGGCTTTTTAGCAATGCAACGAAAGGGCGAAATCTTATCAACCAGTAAAAATCCACAGTCTTTCTCAGAAAAACAGGCTTAGCCCCAGCTCAGCTCAGAGGATGGCGGGCTGGAGTTGTTGTTTCACGCGCTATAAAACTTTCCTTTCTGGAAAAATGGGACTTGGTGTAAAGAATGCACGCTGAGTTCCCACGAGGACCACATTGGGGATTCTAGGTGACCAATTCAGGACACCCCTCCCATGCTTTCCAGCTCCACCCGCCAGGCTGCTGCAGGGAGAGTTTCCAGCCAGGGCGGGCACAGGGGCTCCTAGCTGACCCCTAGGACCGCCTGGACAGGCCACTTGCACCGTGGCAGCATTTGCCTGTGAGGGTCCACGAATCGACGAGAGTCTCAGACAAAGCCGCATCCTCTCTGCTCCTTGTCTGGATGTTGGTTAAGAACCCACGGCTTGGGGAGCAGTGGGTACCCAGGAGCCTTGGCAAGGAGACACCCCCTTCTCCTTTTCTGCAGCGGTTCTGAGCAGCCCACTTCCCTCTGTGCTGAGTCCGAATTCACAAAGCCAAAGGGGATAGCAGGGCCCCTGTGAGAGTCTCACTGGGGCAGGGCCTGCGGTGCGGGGTCTGTCCTGTGGGGGTCTGTCCTGTGGGGGTCTGCCCCGTGGGTGTCTGTCCCGGCAGCTCTGTGCCCAAGCCCAGGCTGCGGTGCGGGGTCTATCCTGTGGGGGTCTGTCCTGTGGGGGTCTGCCCCGTGGGGGTCTGTCCCGGCAGCTCTGTGCCCAAGCCCAGGCTGCGGTGTGGCACCTTTGGCCTCTCCCTGACCCAGTCCCTGTCACCTGCTTCGCGTTTGTCTGCCCAGCGTGGAAAAGAGGGGTGGTTCTGGAAGCTCCTTCCCAAGCAGACCCCAACAGGTCCGAGACACATTCTTCCTGGGAAGGCCTTGGAGACCCACTGCAAGCCAGACTTGTCTAGACTTGCTTTCTAGAATGTTCATCCTTTATAGGTTGGAATTGTTCCCTGGCCTCTCCTGATGTTCACCATCATCGTACGACCCCTTAGGAATGAGCCCCCTCCCACGCCACCCCTCCCACGCCACCCCCACCCCCCCCGCAAGCTCTCCTGAGGGAGAGCCAGCTCCCTGGATCAGCTCCCAGCTGCTAGACCAAGCAAGCCAGGGCACCCAGCGCCTTTCAGCAACGTCCACACGTCCCAGTTCCCACCCCACGCAGCGTTACCTGTTTTCGCTCCTCAGAGTTTAGCAGGAGATAGCGCGGGTCAAACACAATTTTATGTAATTCTTTCTCCCAAGTAGAAAACGCTGACACCTGGAGAAAGATATTCAATAGAGCTGCTTTTAGCGAGCGACGCCGAGCCGCCGTCGGCTGCAGTGATCGATGGTGGGGGAAAGAGCCGCGGCGGGCAGGGGGGATTCAGAGAGGGTGCGTCAGAGGGGCCGGTCAGTGCACCATGAAAATCAATAGGGAGAACATTAAAAAATGCAGTTTCTCTATGGGAGACACTCGTTCTTCCCTGAACCCTCACAGGGCCATGTTCTGACCTGCAAGTCTGGGCCCGGCTGCCTACGGGAATGGGGGTGTCTGGGGGTATCCCACCCTTTGGCCTGAAGGCAGAGATGTCTGTGAACATTTTCAACCCACACGAGCCACCGCCACCACCTCAGCAAAGGTTGTATATGGGCCACAGAAGTTCATGTCACGGTTTTCAACAGTTAAACTTGTTCTTACGGCCAGCTACTTATTTGATGGTAGACTCCAGAGAAAGTGGCAGAATCCTGAGGAAGCGTCCATATCCCCTTCCCTGCCTCCCAGTGTCGGGGTCTTGTATTAGCGGGCTGTTTGTCACCATGGAGATGAATCCAGTGCGAACCGCATCACACATCAGTAGCTGTACCCCGTTTCCTTTCTCTGCCCCAGGCTCTCAGGATACTGGGAGTTTCATGTCTCCTGAGGCTCTAGGAGACTGGGGTGGACCCCAGACTTTGCCGGTGACCCTGGTCCTTAGCAAGAATACTGGTCAGGCTAATCTCAGATGGTCATAGAGCCAACCTGCCACCTTTGGGGCCCACCCGCCCTGTCACTCACCCAAAACAGGGGGACCCGGCTGAGGCGTGCCCCCTGGGGAGGTAATTCTCCACCACTGCATACTGCTCTGGAAGGTCATGGTGGGTGGCTCCCACTGAGGGCTCAAGCTATGTCCTCAGGGGAGGGACTCAGTGAGCACTTGGAATCTTCTAGTGGGATATGGGCCTGTTGCTCACGTTGGTTTGCTTATTTGGCCACGTCTTCTAGGCCGTGTGGGCGTGATGAACTCACGCATGTGCTTTGCACCCCGCAGCACCATAGGATGCTTGCGTCCAACACGCCTCATTCACTGTGCACTGACTGTCCCAGCTCCCCGGAGCGCTTTGGTTGGTCTCGGTCTGCAGTGCCTGGTGCGCTTCCGCCCTGTCTGCAGGACTCATCTTCGGTGCTGGGTGGGGGTTGGGGGTTGGGGCTCCTCTCTGCCGACCCACCGCCTCCACCTTCCAACCAGCCTGTTCTCCCAGACAGGCTCATCAGAGAACAGAGTGAAAGGTTTGCTGCCTCTGAGATGTTGCTTCCAGGCTCTGCTGATGTTGAAGTTTTTCACAAGCATCCGATCCACTTAAACACAGCTACTGGGTATCAAGTCTGCCTTGGCCTATGCCAAACACTGAGGACACAGAACAAACAGCCAAGGGTCTCACAGGCCGGTGCTGGTTCTGTGTGAGGCGGACGAGCAAACCAAGGGTGTTGAGGATCGCTTGGGCCGCGGATGCTCGTCCTGGCTCTGCAGGGCTTGGGAGCATGTTCTGGAACGGACTGTCTTTCAGTGTGAAGACCAGGGCCGAGAGAAGACAGGGATTCAAGGGCTGGACGGGTGTGGAGGCGAAGGAACCCAGCGGGAGGCCAGGGAGAAATGAGGGGACAGTGGCTCATAGGGGGAGTCCCAGACATGACAAGGAGGTGTTATTCTGAGGGTGGCCGGAGGAGAAAGTTGAGGTGGGATTCTCCCCTCGCTTCTGCCCCTCCCCTCATTTCCTACCCCTCCTCTCCCTTGCTGCCCCTCCTCTCACTTCCGGGTCCTCCCCTCATTTCCGGGTCCTGGCCTTACTGGTCTCCTGCACACTGTTCTCAGTGATGTGGCAAGTCTATATCACGAGCTCCCACTACCAAGCACTGAGCCGTCTGCCATGGGCCCCTGTGGTAGGCTGAGGCCTCTGAACCATGGGCCAAGGTGACTCCTCCTTCCCTTAGGTTGCTCCTATCGGGTTTCCTGGTCACAGGACACAAATGGCTCATGAATGCCTGAGGGGCCGAGCTCACGAACATGCTGCTGAGGCTCAGGGCACTAAAGGCTTCTTAACGGTTCTGCCTCTACAACCAAAGCTATTTCTGAAGGTACTGGAAACGCTCTCCTTAGACCCTTCTTGGGTGTCTCAGGGCCTTAGGACTTTCTGGCAGAGTGCAAAGGCAGGTGGCCTCTCGGGAGTGCTGCCCACAGCATCATCCAGCTGGATGGACAGAGCTGCGGCTGGCCTCATCCCGCTCAGCCCGGTGGACAAAGTCAGGGAGAGTCCCTGCCAGGGTGGCCGAGGGTGGCTAGGAATTGGGTCACACATCCAGCTCTGTTGGGCTGTTCACAACTTGGAGAGACCTAGAAGTATAAAGATGAACTTAACGACATACAAACCTTGCCCCCAAAGGAACGTGTCATGTATGTGGTGGCAAGAGCAAGAGAAGACATTTGTATGTGACCACAACTCTACAGGGATGAACCAGCTACGGTATTTCACCCCAGCCACATGGACAGGTTCTGTGAATTCAAAGGCGTCTGTGATCCCGTGATCCCAGCCTTCAGCCATCACCCACTTGACTACCGAACGGGTTGGTAGGGCCACAGCCACAGCTGACGGGAAGGCTGGTCAGCCTAGTGTGGCCCAGGCGTCTCTAGGTCGGCTCAGAACACCCCCCAGAGCAGAGCTCTGCTCGAAGAAGCAGAAGCAACAGTGATGAGCTGCTGTACATACTATCAGAAAGAACAGATACGATGCCCAGGGAATCACCCCTACACAAATAAACATGTATGTAAACATGCGTATACGTGTATTATACAATGCATGTACTATAGGTACATAAAAAAGACGTATAGATGTGTACAGTTGTGATAGTTAAGCCTGGGTGTCAACTTGCCACACCCAGTATTAACTAAGCTGGCTGAGACCACCTCTGGAAAGGATCAACTGAGACTACTTGGAAGGATTATATCCACCCCAGATCCTATCAGAACCTCCAAAGCTCTCAAAGGATCCTCCCAGTACTACATCATATAAAAAGGAGCCATCAAGGAGAACAGATCCCTTCTTGCAGCTGTGCTAGAAATTGTTCTTCCTTCCGGCCTCCCGGTTCCTTCGACCTTCCACTAGACTTAGACTCTAGGAGTTCTCCAGCCTTCAGCCATCACCCACTTGACTACCGAACTGAGCAGCTAGCTGTTGGCAGCCATCGTTGGAACTACCTCGGCCGTATCTGTAAGCCAACTCAATACATTTCCTATCATATATATTCATTCTGTGAATTCCGTGACTCTAGAGAACCCGAACTAATGCAACAGTCTACATGGATATGTAGATTCACACTACCACACAGAGACATGTATCTATGACCACCACACAATCACATGTGTCACATACATATGAGCCCACACTCCACAGGCAGGGGTATGTGTCACAAACCAGGAATACACACATGTACTTGCACATGCGTGCATGTGACTGTCCTCGTGGTCACAGACGAAACCACACTGCAGAACAGTGAGGGACACGCGATGTGGCAGGGCAGCCCTCAGGAAGCCTTGGGGTGACCCTGCTCTCACGAGTCTCCCCAGAGCAGCTTTCTAATAGTGGGGACGCGGGACATGCTGAGCCGGGGGAAGCCGATCAACACAATCAGGCTCCATCCAGCCTTCGCCTAAAGAAGGTGCCCTCGAAGCTTTAGCTCAGCATGTTTCCTTGCTCGGGGTGTGAAGCCCAGGGTGGGCTCTTCTCTGGGGTCCCTCAGTCACACTGACAGTGGGCATATGCGGATGAGACCCCTCCACCCCATAGCTCCCTGAGCTGCTTGCGTGAATTCCAGACGTTCTGTGCCTGGCGCCTCTCGGTGGTCACAGGCCTGCCTCGTGGACCGTGCCTCGTGGACCGTGCCTCGTGGACCGTGCCTCGTGGGTGTTCTGTCTCTCCAGACAGGCCGGCAGCCAGCACCCAGGAAGCTTTGACTTCCTCGCTGTCGAGCCGTAACCACAGTCTGCAAGCTGAAGGAATCGCCCACCACTACCTGAGCCTTGGGGCTCCTCTCTAGGTCCCAGGGGACCAAGGACCTGCCTTCACAGGCCCTGTCACACCCATGGGAGGTCTGCTCATACCCATGGGTGGGGCTGCTCAGTGTGCAGAGCTACCTGGTGTGCTGCCCACTTTACGGATCCAGGACGAGGCCCCCTCCACTGTCCTGCTTCTCTCCGCAGCGCGGCCCGCCTCGCCTCCCACTTTGAGGAGTCTGCATTTTACTTGGTTTGGTCCTTGTGTGGCTGGATCTTCGGCCACATGTAAACCACTTCTTGCGGAAGTGAGTGGTTCCTGCGGCTGTGACGCGTGGCCCCGGCCCCTCCCAGCCCTGTTCCCTGATGACTGACATGTCTCCTGACCAGCAGAGGACCTGAGCATGTCCACCCCCACCGAGATGACCCTGCTGTCCACTCCAGTGGGGACACACTGAGGGCTGAGGGCCATTTAAGTCCGTGTGCAGGGTCACCTGCCTGCGTCTGAATCCCCGCAGAGTGGATGGTGTTCCCCGTGGCAGACTGGGTGGCCTTCGGTCCCCTTCCAGCCGCATGAGCCAGCACCCCCCCCCCACTGCAAAGGTGACAGCTGTCCCCCCCCTCCCCCGTGCTCCCTGCTAGTGTCTGAGCTGCTGGATATCACCTCGTTTTCCAGCCTGGAGGAAGCCAGAGGTGGCTTTCTGGAACTCAGGCCCGGAGGACTTATGAAGTTAGAAGGAGCCAGAGAGACAGTTCCCGCTCCTGGCAGACGTCACCACCAGACGGAAGCCTGTGCTCAGGGGTCACCTCCCAAGCAGAAGCTGAGCAGCATGAGGGTCCTGAGCTGCAGGATTCCCGTGCTGACTGGGGCGTAGGTACAGCGAGACCCCTGCTCGGGGGATACGAGTGTCCCGCATGCAGCCTCCGGAGCTTGGCTGCGCACAGTGGCACCTCCAGTAGCACCTCTGTGTGAACACCCTTGCAGGAAGTATCCGTCATTGCTGCGACCAGATACCTATCAAAAAGCAACTAGCTGGGAAGCTACAGTTTGTAGGGTACACTCCACGTTGGGGGGCACAATGGCAGGCGCGCACACCGCTAGTCACAAGACACCCGCAGTCAGGAAGCAGAAAGGGATGAGCAGCTGTGCAGCTGGCTCTCCTCTTCATCTTCAGTCCAGGACCCCACCCCTGGATGAAGCCAGTCACATTTAGGGTGGATCTTCCACCTCCTTTAACTCCTCCTAGAAACTCCCTTAAAGCAGTGCCTGGAGTTTTGTTTCCATGGTGATTCTAAATCTCATCAGGTTGACAACACTGGTCACTTCACAGGAGACCCGGAAGTGCTTCTCAGAGTAGCAAGCCACGATGTCACAGCACCGGCGAGGGTCGGCTGGGAGTAGTCATCACTCCACAGCTTTCCTCCCCCAGCATCTTCAGAACAGCCTGCGCCCCCAGCGGATCTCTCTCTGAGTCCTCATCCAGTCACCCCTTCAGGGGATGCCAGCACCCCTCTCTTCTGGGGCTTCCTAGGGTTAACATGACTGCTGCCTGGCCGGCCCAGCCATGAGCCATTTACAATCCCCACAGACCCCCCCCCCCCAGCATCCGCACAGGCCAAGGGGCTCTGTAGAGAGCAGCGAGCCCCAAAGCGTGATGGGAAGCAGGCTCCCCTTGCTGAGGACGGACGAGGGCACCCCCACCAGGCCCTCCACAGCTGACCTCGGACTCAGGCATGAAGAGCCGCACCTGGGGAGGGACTACTAAACGCTCAGCCAGAGCAAACACCTTCATCTGCCTCTGGGGAACTGAAGAGAGACTTGCGCTGCTCCTGGGGACGATTCAACATGGAGACAAATGGATTTCACTTCAGCAGCGCGGTCGGGAAGGTTCTGAGAGGTTCAGCGTGATGCAAATCAGCCGTCTGGCCAGACCTGGGCAGGTGGGTGGGGGCACTGGGGCTGTCGTGAGCCCCAGCGCCATGGACAGCAGAAGGAGGCATTCATCCTCCCAGCTCGAAGACGCCGCCTAGTCTCTTTCAATGTTAGACTACAAAGAAGCCAGACCACGGCCAGAGGCCACGCCCCACAGCCAGAGGCTCACCCCACAGCCAGAGGCTGCCCCCCCAGCCAGAGGCTGCCCCCCCAGCCAGAGGCTGCACCCCCCAGCCAGAGGACACACCCCACAGTCAGAGGCTCACCCCACAGCCAGAGGACACACCACAGTCAGAGGCTGCACCCCATAGCCAGAGGACGCACCCCACAGCCAGAGGCTGCACCCCACAGCCAGAGGACACACCCCACAGCCAGAGGCTACACCCCACAGCTAGAGGCTACAACCCACAGTAGAGGCTGCACCCCATAGCCAGAAGCTGTACCCCACAACTAGAGGCTGCACCCCATAGCCAGAAGCTGTACCCCACAACTAGAGGCTGCACCCCATAGCCAGAAGCTGCACCCCACAACTAGAGGCTGCACCCCATAGCTAGAGGCTGCATCCTGTAGCTAGGCGCTGCATAGTGGGTACCAGGCCGTCACCCCATGCCTGCACCAGGCACCATGGCTCCCCTTGCGATGTGAGCCGCCGCATTTTGCGACCACCTGCAGGGCTCAAGCTTGACATGGGACAGAAGCAGCTGGCTGGCC
Organism: Typhlomys cinereus; assembly: GCA_023101885.1. Taxonomy (NCBI): domain Eukaryota; kingdom Metazoa; phylum Chordata; class Mammalia; order Rodentia; family Platacanthomyidae; genus Typhlomys; species Typhlomys cinereus. The sequence continues at coordinate 610,084 of JALPQD010000510.1, forward strand.
TGGCAGTCAGGAGCCCAGTCACTGCTAGGCCTCCCTATGACGTCCATCTCGGACGCGACGCTCCTCAGCAGACTTGGCCCCACGGTGCCGCATCAGCGCCTCCCTTCCTTGCTAAGAGGAGAATGGCCATCTTCAACTTAAACCTCAACTGTCTGGTAAATTACAGGCGCCTCCGCTTGCATCCCAGGACTGAGACCCCCAGGGGAGCTGGCTCAGGGACTCCGCACCTGAGGACCTGTGAGATGCAACCATTCTTGCCCTCTGGCTGCAGGGACCCTCATGCCTTCAGCCTCAGCCCCTGGGCAGAGTAAGGCCAAGAAAGGGTTGGTGGTCCAGGCCCTTCCTATGCGCTAGTACAAAACGAGCAAATACAGCTCCAAGGTAATGCTATGCGGTACTAAAAACACACAAGACAAAGAAACACACAGCGGCTTGAGAGTGGTACCAGGTGCCCTCTGCCCCTGAGCCGAGGACCCGTTTCCCCTGCGCCAGCCTCGCCTGGACCTTGTGGTGGTCCCAGCTGTCTAGTGTGAGTGACGACCGTACCTGCCAATCCCTTTCTGACTCTGGCGCTGATGGGCACCTGAAGCTGAGAGCCACTTCCCAGAGCTGGCTAAGCGTTGGCCAGTCTCCTCAAGACTCGCCCACGGCAGGAAGCTTCCAGAAGGTCGCCACGGAAGGACCTCGAGAGAACTCAGGGGCCCGTATCACACTGAAAGGACATCTCTCCCCAGCCCTGGACAGGCTGTGAGTTTGAGGATGCGGCGGAGGACGATGCCCCCAGCGGCACGGCTGCAGTGGGCTCCAAGGCAGGGGTAATTCAGTGGAATTTGCTCCAAGTTTTAAAGAGCCATTCCTTTGAGATTTGTACTTGTACGAAAGCTGAATCTAAGCCAGAGCTGTCCGCTAAGCCATCTCCTTTCTGCCACAAGAGCCGCTCTCCAGCCCGTGGTTCCCTGGACCTCACTCCATCACCCTAGAAGCTCGTGGATTTCTGAGCCGAAGTACCATAACATAAAGCCTTATTAATCACCAGTCCATAAAATGGGCTTTTCTGTGCTTCATTCTCTAAGGAACTAGAATTTTAAGGGTTCAAGCTATCAAAGGCTCACGAGTCTGACAGCTTGGGATCCCAGGGACCATATTTCATAAAATCCAAGCATGGGAAGAGGCGGTTCAGGTTTATGACCTGGTAGTCCAACTTGGACTGGCCTTTGCCGTGGCCGAGACGCCAGACGAATCAGCCCCTCCTCCCCCGTGAGTTAGGGGCAACTGCGAGTACCGTGAGCACAGCTCCGGCAAGACTCTGCATACACTCGGCAGCCCTGAAGTTTAGCTGTGCGACCCACTGGCTCTGCCTGGAAAGACCCTGCTAGCCCACCCCACACGCAAACCTCCTTCCAGATGTTATTTCTCAACTCACCAGGTCCCTGCACCAGCCGGGTTAGGCACGGTGCTTGAAGGGCTGGGAAGCCAACCCACAGTAAGGGAAGGGATGAGCCCATCTAATAGCTATGCGAACATCCCAAGACATCTCGGAGGGTCTAGCCACAGGCCGGGGCACAGGGCTGGGTTTGGGAGACGGCAGGCGACCTGGATTCTTCCCCCAACCCCGGTAGTCTCAGCCCACGGTTAGGCTGCTATGCCCGGCTCTAGCAAGTCCAGCTGGCACTGACCTGCTGGGGGGGGGATGGCCCCAGCCCTCCCTCTTCCCACAGCCTCTGCACCTGCTTCAGGAAGAAGGGTGGGCAGGAAACAACCTGGAGCTCTGGAATTGCTTTGGGTTCTCAGGTGTTTCCCGCAGGATACAACTACCCTCATGTGCAGACATACAGACTCTACTGCTTTCGTAGGCTCAGCCACACCCCGACAACGACAGTCCCACTGGGCTGCGGTATTGCATGTGACTGGTCTTGTACCCGAATGTCAAAGCGAGAAAGTGTTCAGGAGGAGGAGAGTCAAATGCTCCCCTCACCACCCAAAATGATTCAGAAATCACTTGAAAAATCGTTTTATCCATCCAGAGGCGCGAGGTTCCCTAGGGGATCAATGCTGTTAGGACACTGTCCCCAAGGTCTGTAGCTACAGTGGAACCTTCCGGCACAGGCTGGATCTCCCTGTGCTGGGCTGCCACTCCGTTCCCTCTCCTGGTCTCCTCCGCTGGCTTTCACATGTGCAGACCCTCCCATGGCTTACAGACCCTCCTTTGTGACTGGAAGTCCGGTGGCTGTTGACTGCCCTGGGGGCTCAAACGCTCTAGCTCTGAGCACCTTCAGCCCAGCCACAAGCTCAGCAGGGAGGAGCTCCCCAGTGGAAGCTCCCCAAGGAACCTCCTCTCCCTGGGCCCCGACAGTGTTCTGGGGTCTTACCCCTTTTTTCCTGTGTGCCCACAGTGCTCTGGGGGTTTACCCCTCTCTCTGGGATCTTACCCCTCTCTCCCTGTGCCCCACAGTGTTCTGGGGTCTTACCCCTCCCCCCACAGTGCTCTGGGGTCTTACCCCTCCCCCCACAGTGCTCTGGGGTCTTACCCCTCCCCCCACAGTGCTCTGGGGTCTTACCCCTCCCCCCACAGTGCTCTGGGGTCTTACCCCTCCCCCCACAGTGCTCTGGGGTCTTACCCCTCCCCCGACAGTGCTCTGGGGTCTTACCCCTCCCCCCACAGTGCTCTGGGGTCTTACCCTCCCCCCACAGGTTCTGGGGTCTTACCCCTCCCCCCACAGTGCTCTGGGGTCTTACCCCTCCCCCCACAGTGTCTGGGGTCTTACCCCTCCCCCCACAGTGCTCTGGGGTCTTACCCCTCCCCCCACAGTGCTCTGGGGTCTTACCCCTCCCCCCACAGTGCTCTGGGGTCTTACCCCTCCCCCCACAGTGCTCTGGGGTCTTACCCCTCCCCCCACAGTGCTCTGGGGTCTTACCCCTCCCCCCACAGTGCTCTGGGGTCTTACCCCACCCCCCCACAGTGCTCTGGGGTTTACCCCATCCCCCCACAGTGCTCTGGGGTCTTACCCCTTTTTTCCTGTGTGCCCACAGTGCTCTGGGGTCTTACCCCTCTCTCTGGGGTCTTACCCCTCCCCCCACAGTGCTCTGGGCTCTTACCCTATCCCCCCCACAGTGCTCTGGGGTCTTACCCCTTCCCCCAGAGTATTCTGGGGTCTTACCCCTCTCTCCAGAAGCATGTCTCGAAAATGGGCCACGCGCTCCTCCAAGGGCAGGAGAATCTGCGTGGGCGGCGTCTGTGGGCCCTTGTCGTGCGGGATCTCCTCAGCCCTGGGGCTCTGGCAACCGTCGGTCCTTCGGGGCAGAAGACACAGAGTCAAGCACACCAGAGAAGAGCCAAGGTCTCGGGGTCACTGGTGAACCCCTCCAAGGGGATGCTTGAGAAGCAGAGTCTTAAACAAGGTGCGACAGCAGTGCTGCTGGCACCTGGTAGACTGAGGCAGGAATCACAGGCAGGAGCGGGATCCACCGGGATCCACCCAGCCGGGCCACAGAGCGGGATCCACCCAGCCAGCCACAGAGCGGGATCCACCCAGCCGGGCCACAGAGCGAGCTCCACTGATCCACAGTGAAGCCCTGTCCCAGATAAAACAAAGGAAACAAAATGGTCTTTGAACAATTCTTTAAGCATAGTCCCTCCTCCCCATTGCTTGGGGGAGGGAACTGTTTTGGGGGGAGGCTGGGACCACATCCTGGCATACAGCCGGGGATCCCGAGCTGACGGCCTCCTCCTGATGGCGGAATTTTAGAAGCCGCCAGCCAGGGCACCTGCGGCAGGACCCCACATCCCTGCCCGCACCCCACAGGATGGAGGGAGGAGGAAGAGGCAGAGGGGAGCGCTCTGCACCACCCCGCCGGCTCCCCTGGCTCCCCCGGCTCTGCGCTCAGGGGAAGCACCTGGAGCCCTGCAGCTCCTGCGGGCAGGAGCTGGAAGGCAACACGTGGCCCAGTCTGCCACCGTCGCTCCTCACGTCCGCTTCTCCCCGCTGACCCCACAGCTCGGGAGCAGCTTCCGGCCTGTGACTCCCATCTACAAGGAAACAGCCGGCCTTCGCCCCGTGGTGGAGATCTGAACTCAGCGCCATCCTGCCCATCTGATCCGCGTGGGCCTGGCTCCTCAGCCCGTGCCCCCAGTCCACAGCCAGGCCTGTGGCAGCGACCGTTCAAAATGGCCGACAGGTTGGGGCGCCCCGAGCAGCTGCACACAGATCACCCCTCTGTCAGCAGCGCCATCTCTCCCCTCGGCGCGAGCTGGCCGGCGATGGTGAGTCAGGCGGGGCCACATAGCCACACGCAGACGACTGTCACACCGGTGGGTGTCAGACACGACAGACACGCACAGCCAGGCTCCGTGGAAATGCTTGGTAAGCATTGAGATCATCCAAGACCCTGGGCCTGACGTGGGTCGGTGCCCATGACACTAAAGTAACACAAAATATACAAAGGAATAAAAGACGATAGCTCAGCTCACAGGGGAATTTAATTTATTTATAGACCAACTATTTCAGCAGAGCTACATTCTTTGCTTCTTTTCTGACTATGCAGAATTTTGAAAAAAAAAGAAAGTTACCAGTGAATTTGCAATTGTAGCAGACTGCAAAGGTATAATTAGGACTTCTTTGTAATGTGTTTCCATTAGCCTAAAATAGAAGCACAGAAACAAGGCTGGTACGGATGTAACCTGTAATAAGATCAACAGGAACCATGCAAGTGCACAGTGATGGGCTGCTATCGCTTACCAAACAAAATATTTTGCCACTAGGTTCCTTCCAGGGTGCCTGACGCTCAGCTTGCCTGGAACTGGTCACAGCAAATGCAGAGTAGCCGAGCATATTTCTGATGCTTGGGGCTGACTGGTCTCTGTACCTCTAACAAAAGGTAAATCTGAATAGCTCCTGCTGAAGGGAACACTAGCTCATGCCAAATTTCGCCTAGTGGGAGAAGTAACAGCACACAGCTTGCCACCCAGTGGTGCCGACTGGGCATGAGGGAAATGCTGGACAGAAGCCTCAGCTAGCCCACCCACCTCTATGTGTGGATGGTCCCCAAATGTAGACATCGTCTCACTGGAGTCTCCTCACTCCAAGGAGAGAATCCCACTTGCTTCTGCTTCCCATTAGGGGTGGGGCAGATGTTGGGGTGACCATCTCCACCCCAGCAAAGACCCTCTTTCCTCCCAGCACTGCTTGGTTCCCCACCATCTCTAATGTCAGGGTCTCCAAAGAGCTGCGGCAATCTCACCCTCTCTGTTCAGATGCCACCTGCTGAGCCATTCAGAGGCGGGCCTAGCTGTTGGGTCAAAGGAAATGGCAGCCCCCAGCACCCCTGCTGCATGCTAAGGGGTCAGCCTGTCTGCCAGCCTGAACCATAGGTCTGACCCTCAGATGACAAGGCTCACGAGTGAAATCTTTCCTATTTATATGGGGAGAGTGCAGACTTTGGAGCTGGAAGGATTAGGGCTCCAAGGTCTACCAGGCAAACCCAAGGGTCCTGTGCTCCTGGGCATTCTCTGTGGGGCGTCAGTTGTGCCCACAAAGGGGACGTTTGACATCCAAGTCACTTCCTTATAGCTGCCTGTCTCCCCTCCCCAGCAACCACGCATTCACCTGGGCACAGGGAGGTGCGGCCAAGCCAGGAGCCCCGCCTCCCACGTAGGTCAGTCTGGGGTCGTCTCAGGCAGGCTCCACTTGGGGCGGGGATGGGGAACAGACAGGGTGATATATGGGGGGCTGCATGAATTTGATGGGGTCAAAGGCTCTGATGTGGATGGGCCATGTGTCTTGTGGAGTGTCACAGTTAAGCACAGGTGTCAGCTTGGCTGTTGAGGGCTTGAGCTCTGGGCACAGGTGTAGAGAGTTGATGGTTGAGTTAAGCCCAGAGCAAACCTGAAGGAGATTGTCTAGCTGATGGGGAAGGTCCAGCCCATGGTAGGTGGGATTAGGCCCTGGATAAATCACAGAGAGCTGGGTGGAAGAGTTGGCATCCTTCTGTTCACTTGGCCAGACATGCTGGTCTGGCAAGTAAGGATCGTCCATCTCTCAGCCGTTATGCAGTGATGGTGTGGCCAGTTCCCTCGGCCCTGGTGTTGGTGTGTGCTCTCCCGTCAAGCTGTACTGAGAACTGTAACCAGACTGTCGTAAGAAAGTAAACTCCTTGTTCCTTTAAGCTGTGTGATGGTCAGTTATCAGCAGCCATGCAGATGAACTGCAACATGCTGAGTCCGACTTGCAGTCGCTGGCTGAGTGCATGGTTCTGACCGGCGATCTCAACACGCCTCACTGCACAATTCTGGCGCGTGGGATCCTGCAGTTCCTGCCTGCTGAAGCGTCTCTTTCCTTCACCCACAACCCTGCGTCGTCCTGCTTCAGCAGCTCTTGAAAACCCTCGTGTTTATAAAAACATCCAACAGAGAAGGCCAAAGGCAGGCGCCTCCGGCTTCTCCGGCCAGGCCCAGCAGGGGCGAGCCGCTCACCCCCGCGGGTGCTGGGCAGTGAGGCCTGAGGTGCCGTCTCAGGCTTAGAGGGGCCTCAGCCTGGCCGGGCTCCCACCTTCTGTTTCAGCTGGCAAGTGCCACTCCACCAGCCCAGGGGATCTTCGGATGCCAGAGCCGGGCCCACCTGAGATGCAAGCTGCACTGGCCCAGACACCCCCATCCACGGCTGTGGCAGCACAGATCAGGCAACGTGAGGAAATAGAGGTTTGTTCAGCTCTTGGTTTGGATGTGCCCAAGCTTTGCTGGTCAAACTATGGAGAGCCCTGAGGTGGCACGGGGCTCCCCCAGGGGCACAGCATGCTGCTGACGGGTGTCTGCTAATAGACCACGGCTCTCTAGCCTCAGGGAGCTCTCATTTCCCAGAGTCCCCACTGGTCCCACTGCCTCGCTAAGTCTCCACACGGTCCCATGAGAACATCTCATCGAGCATCTGCCCAACACGGCCACGCATGTGCGTCTAACTCCACAGAGCCGAGGCCCACCCGTGTCTCTCCAAGTTGGTTCCTGCATGTTTTCTAGGACGTGGTGTGACTCCCGTGTGCTACTTCCTCAACATCTGCTTGAAAATGCCGCCATCTTAGGAAGGACACGAACCAGCAGAGCTGTTGAACATAACGATGCGCCCCCTGCCCAGGAACACAGACAGCTGTGCCCAGGGCAGCCTGTGCCCAGGGCAGCCTGTGCCCAGGGAAGCCTGTGCCCAGGGAAGCCTGTGCCCAGGGAAGCCTGCCTGGGGCAAGGGAGGTGGCTGCCACTGCCTCCTAAGCAGAGCACATGCCTTTCTGTGCACTGTTGACACTGCCAGGTGGATGGGAAGCTGTCCTGGTCACCCGCCCCACGTGCTAGTGTTGTACTATTCTGGCTTTGACTCTTGTGTTACCCTGAGTAACACAAGGTCTGTGTTGGGGTCTGATTGGGAACAGACACTGAGCTATGGAAGGCTACTCTAGGACATGGTCGAGAAGGCTACCCTAGGACATGGAAGAGAAGGCTACCGTAGGACATGGTCGAGAAGGCTACCCTAGGACATGGTAGAGAAGGCTACCCTAGGACATGGTAGAGAAGGCTACCCTAGGACATGGTAGAGAAGGCTACCCTAGGACATGGAAGAGAAGGCTACCCTAGGACATGGTAGGGAAGGCTACCCTAGGACATGGTAGAGAAGGCTACCCTAGAACATGGTAGAGAAGGCTACCCTAGGACATGGAAGAGAAGGCTACCGTAGGACATGGTCGAGAAGGCTACCCTAGGACATGGTAGAGAAGGCTACCCTAGGACATGGTAGAGAAGGCTACCCTAGGACATGGTAGAGAAGGCTACCCTAGGACATGGTAGGGAAGGCTACCCTAGGACATGGTAGAGAAGGCTACCCTAGGACATGGTAGAGAAGGCTACTCTAGGACATGGTAGAGGAGGCTACCCTAGGACATGGTAGAGGAGGCTACCCTAGGACATGGTAGAGGAGGCTATCCTAGGACATGGTAGGGAAGGCTACCCTAGGACATGGAAGAGAAGGCTACCCTAGGACATGGTAGAGAAGGCTACCCTAGGACATGGTAGAGAAGGCTACCCTAGGACGTGGTAGAGAAGGCTACCCTAGGACGTGGTAGAGAAGGCTACCCTAGGACGTGGTAGAGAAGGCTACCCTAGGACGTGGTAGAGAAGGCTACCCTAGGACGTGGTAGAGAAGGCTACCCTAGGACGTGGTAGAGAAGGCTACCCTAGGACGTGGTAGAGAAGGCTACCGTAGGACGTGGTAGGGAAGGCTACCCTAGGACATGGTAGAGAAGGCTACCCTAGGACGTGGTAGGGAAGGCTATCCTAGGACGTGGTAGAGAAGGCTACCCTAGGACATGGTAGAGAAGGCTACCCTAGGACATGGTAGAGAAGGCTACCCTAGGACGTGGTAGAGAAGGCTACCCTAGGACATGGTAGAGAAGGCTACCCTAGGACGTGGTAGAGAAGGGCTACCCTAGGACATGGTAGAGAAGGCTACTAGGAAATGGTAGAGAAGGCTACCCTAGGACATGGTAGAGAAGGCTACCCTAGGACGTGGTCGAGAAGGCTACCCTAGGACGTGGTAGAGAAGGCTACCCTAGGACATGGTCGAGAAGGCTACTAGGAAATGGTAGTGTCTTGTTCATTCACCTTGCTCTTCCCTCGCTTGCTCCCACCAGCACCATGGAGCCCCGTAATAGGGCATCACTGGGCATCCACAGAACCTCAGGACGTTCTGGCTTCTTCCGGTGGTCAGCACGAGAGGTCCCAGCTTGGAAATCAGGAAGCAGGGGCTTTGAGGTGGGTGCACAGGCAGACACTCCGGGCATCTCTTTCACCTGCCCTCGAGCCTCTGGAATGCTGGTTCAGACTTTGGGGCTTTGGAGGCACAATCACCTCGGGCTGGGTTGGCCTCGGCTTCTCGTCTTGTCTTCTGGAGGCTGGCAGGGTCGCTGATGCCTCCCTCAGCACCCTCTGCCTCGTATCATCACAGGGCTTGCGGCCCACGCTACTGAGCAGGTCTGCAGCCTCCATCTATGTCTTCAGGCTTCTGCACATTCTAGACCTGCTTGCAGCCCACACATGCATCCTCTCCACTTCTCTGGGACATCTCGTCTGTGTTCTCAGATAGTCAGCCTGCTCCTTGTCCTCTCCGGCTGGGCTCAGCTTCTGGACACCTGGCTGAGTTCCCTGTTCATGGTCTCCTGCAGGCACCAATGTTCTGGGCTTGTCTTAAAGGGCCAATCCTCGCTCGGTGTCTGGTATTTGCAAGGCTTGTGCTGGGTACTGGCTTTGGTGTGCAGTGAGACCTGAGCATTTGCTTGTTGGATTCAGTTTCATGACTGGTTTTGTTTCTTGTAATTTCCATGGAGGCACGAGGAACATGGCGGAGTCCACGTCCACTTCCTAAAGAGAACAGATGCTGCAGTGTGCAGCTGCCTTCCTGCGCACCCAGCATCTGCAGACCTCATGGCCCAACCCATCCCGATTCTTTTTTTTTTTTTTTACTGTATTTGGATTAATTGGTTGTTTTGCCCCCTATAGTATTTGTTTGATGAATTTGTGTGCTCTTGTGTTTGGTGCATATATGTTTAGGATCGTAAGATCTTCCCACTGGAATATTCCCTCAATTAGGAGGTAGTATCCATTTGTATCTTTTTTAAAATTATTTATTATTTATTCAATTATGTGTATGCATGTGCACGTGAGTGTGTATATGTATGTGTGTGTGTGTGTGTGTGTAGAACCACAGACGAATTCGGGAACCACCATGGACGCCTTCACCTCCTCCTTGTTCACTCTGCCCCGGGATTCACAGGCTCTGCCCTACCAGGACCAGAAACGCGGCCGCCCCCACTTCTACCTGGCATCTATACGTGGGCTCTAGGATCCGAACTCAGGACCTTCTGCCTGCAAGGCAGAGGCTTAACCCCTGAGCCACTTCTCCAGCCCCCCATCCCAGTCCCTGTCATGGCAACCTGGGCTGCAGATCCTGACACTGTGAGCGTCCTCACAATGTGTGAAAGGATCTTACAAGGTGAGTCTCTCTGCAAACACATCCTGCTTCTGAGCTCACTGCTCCATGCTATGCAGGGGCCTAAGAGACAAACCTTGGGACTTGAGCAAGGTGGTATGTCCTGGTGGTCTTGAGAGCTCTGTCTGCCACAATGTGAGCCCACTCCTCTACCCTCATCTTCTTTATCCTCAGAGCAGCAGCAGGATCCATAGCACACTGGTGGTGATGGTGATGATGGTGATGACAATGGTGACAATAATGGTGATGGCAGTGATGATGGGAGTGACGATGTTGATGGGGATGGTGGTGATGATGGTGATGGTGATGGTGATGGTGGTGATGATGCTGGTAATGATGGTGGTGATAGTGATGGTAATGGTGATGATGGTGATGATGGTGGTGGTGATGATGATGGTGATGATAGTGATGATGGTGGTGGTGGTGATGATAATGGTGGTTATTGTGGTGATGAAGATGATGGTAGTAGAGATGAAGTTGACGATGGTAATGGTGGTGATGATGATGGTGGTGGTGGTGATGATGATGGTGGTAATGGTGATGGTGATGGTGGTGATGATGGTGGTGATGATGGTGGTGGTGGTGGTGGTGATGATGGTGGTGTGATGAGGTGGTGTGATGATGGTGGTGGTGATGATGGTGGTGATGATGGTGGTGGTGATGATGGTGGTGATGATGGTGGTGGTGGTGATGATGGTGGTGGTTGTGGTGGTGGTGGTGGTGGTGGTGGTGGTGGTGATAGTGATGGTAATGATGATGATGGTGATGACGGTGGTGGTGATGATGGTGATGATAGTGATGATGGTGGTGGTGGTGGTGACGATAATGGTGGTTATTGTGGTGATGAAGATGATGGTAGTAGAGATGAAGTTGATGATGGTAATGGTGGTGATGATGATGGTGGTGGAGGTGATGATGATGGTGGTAATGGTGATGATGATGATGACAGTGGTGGTGGTGATGATGATGGTGAGGATAGTGATAATGGTGGTAATGGTGATGAAGATGATGGTAGTAGAGATGAAGTTGATGATGGTAATTGTGGTGATGATAGTAGTGATGGTGGTGGCGATGATGGTGGTGGTGGTGATGGTAGTGATGGTGGTGGTGATGGTAGTGATGGTGGTGGTGATGGTGGTGATGATGGTGATGGTGGTGGTGGTGGTGATGATGGTGATGATGGTGGTGGTGGTGGTGGTGGTGTGATGTGGTGGTGGGTGGTGATGGTGGTGGTGGTGGTGGTGATGATGTGATGTGATGTGGTGGTGGTGGTGGTGTGGCTGATGATGGTGTGGTGATGGTGTGATGTGGTGCTGATGGTGGTGTGATGTGGTGATGGTGGTGGTGTGGTGGTGCTGGTGGTGATGGTGGTGGTGGTGGTGGTGATGGTGGTGATGATGGTGGTGGTGTGATGGTGGTGCTGATGTGGTGGTGTGGTGATGCTGGTGATGGTGGTTGATGGTGATGGATGGTGGTGATGATGGTGGTGGTTGATGGGGTGATGGTGGTGTTGATGGTGTGATGATGGTGTGCGTTGGTGTGGTGGTGATGGTAGTGATGGTGGTAGTGATGGTGGTGATGATGGTGGTGGTGATGGTGGTGATGGTGGTGATGATGGTGGCGGTGATGATCGTAGTGATGGTGGTAGTGATGGTGGTAGTGATGGTGATGATGGTGATTTTTTACCCTCTTTGGCTCAGTAACTTCGATCACCCCACCAGCCCTCCCTCGGCTGAGCTCCAGGCTTTGCTGATCTGGAGAGGCATCACCTTTCATTGGACTTAATGGAGGAGGAGAATCACTCTGTCTTCCAGCAAAGATGGCTGGGATTTATCATCAGAATACCGCCAGCCTGTAAGTCTGCTACCAGACACAATGTAACGTTCTGCAGGAATCAAAGTTTCTGTGAATCTTTTTGCCTTTTGGGGCCTCAGACAGCCTGGCGTCGTCGTGGTGTAACAAATGATCTTCAGATGCGGAGCACTAGGAGCCTTCTCTGTGCCTGTGCTCAGCCCCCATACTGTGCAGGCAGGAGCATGCCCCTGCGGCCGCGAGCAGACTGGCTCATCAATCAGGGGCTCTGGGCAGGCCCAGGGCTGGGGTGGGGATTACACTGCTCAGGACAGGATTCAAAGCTGATGTTGTTGAGACAGATGCCTCGCGGGATGCATCATGGCCACAGGCGAGCTGCCAACCTCGGGCCGTGCAGAGGCTCTGAGCAGGGCCGTGCGAGGAGCTTCACGGAGCGGCACCTCTGTCCACTGTCGAGAGATGGGCTCATTGGGAGCAGGGACTCAGGGCTGGTGTGGGTTCTCTAAGCACCCATCCCCTGCCTCAAGCTCGGTGCTTCCCAGCCTGTGGGACTGACCACTGACCACATCCCTCCCCTTGCGCTTCTGGCCCCGCCCCTGCTGGTCACTGAGGATGGTCTCCTGGCTCTGCCGACTTGCAAGGAGGGGTTCAGGGGTCACCAAACCCCTTTCCCCACCTCTCCCCAGGCCAGGCAACCCTCTGCTGGCTGGGAAGCTATCCTGCAAGTCACGTCTCAGGGTGGTCACACTTATTTGTCCTTCCTACATCTTCACGGCCACGTCAGGAGCTGTGGCAGATGGAGTGGGGACAGAATGCAGAGAAATCGACCGAGACTTAGGACTTCAGCTGTGCTGGGCCCTCCGGCATGCTGATGGCCAAGCGGGCGTCTTTGTCCCTCAGAGGCCGCTGTCCCTCAGAAGACCCTGGTCCCCATGGTGAGGCACCTGCTGGAAGGTGTATGCTGAGAATCAACCCCTCTGTGTTGAAGGAATGCATTCACACTGCTTCGCACACCGGCTGGTCTATGAACGGTACCACGTTCATGATGTCGTTGGTGCTGAGGACTGGTGCCTCTTCCAGCTTGGGGCAGAATCCAATGAGTCTAAAGCTCTGACTCCCACAACACCACAAGCAGAGCATCTCCGTGGCTCACTGGCAGTGGGCACTGCCTGGTGCACCTACTTTACCTATCAATGACTCTGCCAGGTACCATACCCCTCACGTCCTGCTCCCATGCTAGACTGGCCACTTCTGGAAGTTTCTCCCAGCAGCGAGGATGTCCGTAACCACTTTCGGAAACGTGCTTCTGAACCGCAACCCTGCAGCTCCTCATTGGGAATTCCCAGCAATGGTTCCGGTAGCCTGACATCTGTTACCCCCCACCTATGGCAGCAGCTCTGCAGATCAGCCTGCCAGGAACAAGCCCCTTCCAGAGAAGCCTCAGCCCAAGTAGACCTTGGGCAGGACAGACCAGAGGGTGCCTGAGCATGGTTGATGGTGGCTAATCAATCACTTTAAGAATGATCTGTCATGAACACAAAAAAAACTTTTCCACTTACTGCCGTCTGGCCTGGTCCTTGGGCAGCCTGTTAGCGTCATAGCTGAAGCAGGGGCGCTTCTGGGATCCAAACTGTAGAGGACCCGAGGGAACACGAGGAGGAAGGCTACAGTGACGGGCTATGATACTCAATTCCAGACTAAAGTCTACACCAAAGAGAAAGTTATGACACGCTATCTGATAAGACAGACAGAGGCACCAGACAGATGTGTCGTGAAAGGAAGGTGGGTAAAATAAGTCCTGGGGCACAAGAGGACAGCCCCCCAAGGTCAACGCCCCATTGTCCCTGACTCAAGGGAGACCACCAGCCCCACCCTTTCACCACTGCAACACGGACACCAGCACCATTGTGGACCAGCCCTGCACATCCAGCACAAGACGGGGAAGCCTCTGGGGAAGTGAGTTACAGGAAGGTGAGGAAACATTTAGAAGGACCGCGATAGGGCTGGAGAGACGGCTCAGGGTCAAGCAGAAGGACCTGAGCTCACATCCAAGTGTTAAGTAAAAGTGCCAGGTGGAAACAGCGTCGGCCTGTACCACTCACTGCTCCTGGTGGGCAGAGCCTGGGAAAGCCCAGAGGGAAATGAAAAGGAGGTAGACGCAATCCAAGATGATGCCAAAGTCATTCTTGGTCCTCCACAGGAACATAGTGCCCTCTGATACACAACACACACACACACACACACACACACACACACACACACACACACACACACAAATAAAAAAAAAAAAAGAAATAATGTGATAGATGCTATTGAAAGGCAGCACATGGAAGAATGGGGGAACAAAGATTTGGAAAAGAAAATCCAGGAGTTATAACGAGAAGAGAATATTCGCAGGAAAAATAAAGCAGAAGGGGATGTGATTAAACGCACAGCTACGTCTAATGGGAAGAGACTGTGGGGGAAGGAACCTCATAGTAGAAAAAGGTGCCAGAGACGTGCATAGAAGAGCCCAGAGCATGCTGGGAGCATCGCAGAGGAGGGGCCTGTCTGAGACTGCAGTCAAGTATTCTAGCAAAGTGTCTTTGTGCAAAGAGACGCTCAGCTCCGAGGTCACAGCCTACACAGACGACACAGTCACTAGAAGGATTGTTTCTTAGCGTCATCTTTCAAAGGCACATCATGTGCTAAAATCCTGGAGTATGTCATAGCATGTTGGAGCATGCAAGGGAACCCTGCACGGCTGGGAAACCATGTGAGGGGGAGAATCAGGCATCAGCCTTGCAGTTTCTATTCAGACTATGCTTAGAGGGATTGAGTGGCTTACGGAGGATTCCTTTCTCAATGGAAGAATAGTCAGGGGGCTGGAGAGATGACTCGGCGGGTAGGAGCCTCACACTTAAAAACACAAGCAAGGACCTGAGTTTGGATCCCAGCATCCATCTAACAAGCCAGGCGTGGCCATGCACACCTGTGACCTCAGCATTGTGGGAGGGGGGGACAGAGCAGGAGGATTGCTGGGGCTTGCTGGCCAGACACAGCTCCAGGTTCAGTAAGAGACCCTGTCTCGACAGAATAAGGCAGAGATGGGCTGGAAAGGTAGCTCAGGGGTTAAGCCTCTGCCTTGCAGGCGGAAGATCCTGAGTTCAGGTCTTAGACCCCACCCACATATAGACTCTGGGCGGAAGTCGGCGGCCTGCGTTTCTGGTCTGGTAGGGCAGAACCTGTGAATCCTGGGCCAGAGTAAACAGGAAGAGGTGGAGGCGGTCCATGGTGGTTCCTGAATTCACCTGTAGTTCTACACACACACACACACACACACACACACACACACACACACACACACACAAGCACGCATGCACGCACACACACACATATGTACGCGTGCACAATTGAATAAATAATAAAAAAATTTTTAAAAATCAAGAATAAAGCAGAGAGTGATAGAGCAGACACCAGATGCTCTCCTCTGGCCTGCACACATGCACACAGAGATGAGTGACTGCATGCACACGTGCACATATGCGAAACACATACACGCCTAGCACATATGCCAAACACACATATGTCTACAGAAACCAAGAGAGCACAAGAGCCACGAGAAGAAAAGATACAGAGATAGACACACACACAGGAGAGAGAGAGAGAGAGAGAGAGAGAGAGAGAGAGAGAGAGAGAGAGAGAGAGAGAGAGAGATATCAAGCTGATGAGTAAATGAAATAACAGAATTGAGAAACCAACATCTAGCAATCTGGAAAGAAAAGATAACTAGACATAACTAGACCCTGCTCACACTCCAGGAAGATGCGGCGAGTCACGGAAGGAGCTGACCAGTACCACAGCAGGCGTCTCACGCCAGACCACACCCCAGTCTTCCTGCCCAACGAGTGCGTGGCCACAGGGACTCAGAGACGAGGGCCGGGCCAAGCGAAGCTCTGTGCTGCGAGGGACACAAACTGAGTGGCGCGGCAGGAAGAAGCCCACGAGCAAAGGACACTTAGGAAAGGTCCTGCTGTCTGCAGGCTCTGAGCCTGGGGATCCTGCTCCACTGGGGACGACCAGGGCGTCTGAGCCTGGGGATCCTGCTCCACTGGAGACGACAAGGGGTGTCTGAGGTTGAGGATCCTGCTCCACTGGAGACAACCAGGGCGTCTGCGCGCTGCGTGCCTGGGAGGCTCTGAGGAGCGAAGGAGCCAGTCCTAGTGTCTACTTGGAATCCATAGGCTCTGGTGGCTACTCTAAAACACTCGCAGCGAACATACGTGATGTTAGGGGCCAGACAGACAAGCAGGATTCTAGCCACAGACAGCTGTGGACCCGGGAAATGGGTGCGGGTTAAGTGTCTGTTCCGTTTCCCTTGCTGAACTTTGCTATAATAAGATAATCACCACTTTGTGACTGGGCAGCCCGTTCATCTCTCTCAGGTGCTGGACCATGCCAGCAGTGCCAGCTGGAGACAGGCCGGGCATCTTCCCAGCAGCTTGGGGCCTATGGCGTTCTGGACTCCCTTGGCCTGAGCGAGGTGCCCGAGCTGTGCCCGCACCGTTCCCTCGCACCATCCCCCAGTGCGGTCGCCGGTCGAGGCGCTCACGTGGCTTACTGCATAGGAGCCCGCGTGGTTCCTCATCCTCTCGGCTTGGTCTCTGGGAACCGTGTCTACTTTCTGCTTTCAGTCTGAGCCGCTGATAGCCCAGTGACTGTCACGCAGAACAGAAATAACCCACTTATCATGAGCAATGGGAAGCATGCGATTTCCACGGGAGGTGGGTAACAAGACGCTCACGTTGCTATCAGGCCCCTGAGGGGGCAGTGACCACAGCTGCGGGCAACCAGTCTTGGGGGGAAATGGCAAACAAAGGGGTCCTTTCTTATTCCACCACGTCTTTCCACATTCCCACCATGATGTGTGGACCAGCTAGCTGACCGCAGTCATACCACGAGCATGGACTAACTAACGTCCACAAAAAGACTGCTGCAGCTAACTGTGGCCCGGGGAAGGAAACGGCAGCCCTCCAGCAAGCCCTGGTGCGCCCTCCTGGCCTTGTAACTCACACGCCTGCACAAGCATTACATTTCACCTCCAAAAAGCTGTGGCGCTTTAAGGAATCCTGTCGCTTGGACCACCATCCCCACAATCCCAGCATTCCTGGGGGGAAGCACACAGCGGCAGTGCGCTCATCTCTCGCTCTGGACTGCGTGTGCTCGATTGATGCCCAGGTGCTGATCTCAATCTAGATTGCCACACTGTTCAATTGATGCCCAGGGTGCTGATCTTGATCTGGATTGATTGATGCCCATTGGCACAAGGGAGTCCTGAGGTGGGACGTGCCCAGAACGCATCCGGAAGGGAGGGTTAGTAAGAGGGAAGAATAGTGAGCTGGGAACTGAGCTGCCGACGCCCCAGATGTCCCTGCGCCCAGGAGCAGCTCCAAAAGCAGCAGCAGCCCTGATCATGCGCTGTGTGGCCCCCAGACTTGCGCCCACGTGGTAGAGACAAGCAATGGCTCAGCGCGTGGGGCAGAGGACCACGGCGGCTCAGCGCGTGGGGCAGGGGTCCACGGCGGGTCAACGTGTGGGGCAGGGGTCCACGGCGGGTCAACGCGTGGGGCAGGGGACCACGCAGCTCAGCGCGTGGGGCAGGGGTTCACGGCGGCTGTCAAAGTGGCCCTTCCTCTATTCATCCATCAGCCCTGCTGCCTCCCAGAGTCTCGACCCTACACGGAAGGCCAGAGACTTCGCCCAGTCAGCTGGCAAAAGATGGGAGTCTGACTTCCCCCAATTTTTTCTTAGCAGCAGAGGGGGACAGGAAGCACCCAGACTTGAGCCGCCCCAGGGCTCTTCACAGGGCTATGCAGAGGGGGAGCTAGGCTGGGGAACCCAGGGAGGCGGAGAAGCCAACTCCTCTCTTTTCACTCGAAGATGGCTGGACGCTGAGCTGCTGCCCCGGGTGCACCAGGGGCTGTGTGGCAGGGGTCAGGGGGGCCTGAGGCACCCCAGCAAACATCGGACCCTTTGGACTCCTAGACGGAGAGTATGAGGAGACCCTCATCAGAGAGGATTCTGTACTGGGTTCTTCCCTCCTGGAAAGACCACACTAGACCTGACGTGGACGTTATATCCTCGTGGCTTTTCTCCAGCCTGATCCCAGCTCTGTCGGACCCATGGATGCCGCAGCCCCTGTTCACAACTCAAGGCTCAATGGACCCAAGAGACACAAGGCAGCCCGGGGGGTCCAGAGAGAATCAATAAAGAACTATTGAAGCCAGAGGCTCTGGACCCCGCTGTAGACCCAGACTCTACTCTAGACCAGACCCCACTCTAGACCAGACCCCACTCTAGACCAGACCCCCCTGTAGACCCAGACCCCCCTGTAAACCAGACCCCCTTGTAGACCCGGCTGTAGACTGGCTTCCTGGCAGGAAAATTCCAGTGAGCTTGTTGGAAACCAGAGAACCTGCCCATCCCAACCTGCCAGGCACCAGCCCTTCCTGTCTGGGCACAGCCCCCACATGTGGTCCTGGGGTCCCTGATTAGCACCCCCCATCTCAGAAACGCAGACATATCAATGTTATTTTTGCAAAGAAAGTGAATTCCAGGGGCTGCCCGTGTTTTTGCTTGAGGACAACTGGAAGTTCCTTGACAACGTTCTGTCCCCCCCTCTGTCTTCCCACGGGCAGCTGTCAATGGAGGGTCCAGTGTAAATTACCTAATGACACAAGGCACAGACTCGATACTGCTTAGAAAGCCACAGGTTTCTACGCAGAATCAATTGATCACCTGAGAGAATGAATTAAGCACAAAGAATCACTTGAAAGGTAAGTAGAGGCGAATAATTTGTTTATCGCCACACTTGTCAAAGACCGAGAAGATTCAATGCACACTTCCGCCTCTCGAGTCCCCAGAGAATTACCAAGGGGCTGGGGCTGGACTGCAGAGGCGGAGGAATCTGCCGTCAGGGGCTCCGTCAGCGACGTGATTTCATAGCAGCCTTGGCGTGGAGGTGGCTTCCGCCAGCACATTCATTATCACCCGCGTCCTCAAACGGCCCCCACTTTCTCGGCACCTATTTTTCTGGGATTTTAGAAATGACTAGGGTACAGAGGAAAGGGGCTTCACCGGCATGCTGAGGACAGAGACCCCCTCACCGGGCCTCCCTCCTGCTGAACACACGCACTGAGCAGGGACAGCGGCTCTCTGCCTTCTTCCTCCCTCGTCTTCCTCAGTTGACTCAACCAGGTGGGCTCGGCTTGGGGGCAGGCCGAGGATGGCAGCTGCAGAGACGGCTGAGGACCTCGTATTACCAAGATGGAGTCACCATGCAGGTCTTGTGTTCAGCTTGGGCTAGAGATTTTTCCTTCTGCTCTGAAAAAACCTGTCCCACCGCAGATCACACTTAGGTTGGTTACAGAACCCCAGGAGACCGATTGTAACTACACAGCCCCCGGCAGGGGAGGGGGCATCTGAGGACCAGGAGCTGGGGACTCCGAGGGAACTTTCTCTTCACCCCAGCTGTGGCCACAGGCTTTGTACTGGGCACCGTGGTTTGCTGACAAGAGCAACCTCGGCAGACGCCGCAGAAGCAGGACGATGACGTAAGGGCACCTCTTGCGCCTGGCAGCTCCTTAGTCTCAGCAGAGCCGGACACAACCTCACGAAGGCACCTGTATCACTGTGACCAAACCCCTTTCAGAAGCAGCTTGAGGAATTCAGAGCCATTCGTGTGGCAAGGAAAGCGGGGCGGGGAACGTGAGCCAGCTGTCACACTGTGTCACGAAATGGAGAGCTGGATCGTTCTCATCTCTCTCCTCTGAGTCGGCCGGGGGTCGAACTCCTAGAACAGTGCCACCCCCACTTCCCTCCAGACAGCCCCTCTGAGTTATCTCAGTATCTCCTTGATGACTCTCTAGCGCGCCAATCACGATTCACCATCAGCATCCTACGTGACCTTCCAGTTTGTGGGAAGAGGTGAGATTGGCTCGTTCAGCTGCCCCCCCAAGGGTGAAGCTGTCTCATACACAGCATCCTGAGCCGAGAGATTCACTTTAGTTACCCCGAATATGAGCGATCCGTGCCCAGTGTCATGGAAGCAGAAGATCATTCTGAGCCACGCACTAGAGATAAAGAAAACGCAGTGGCGGGGCCTTCAGGCTCACTCAGCAGGCTTTCCACGCACAGCCGGGCCAGCCTGGCTGCTCGTGAAGGGGCTAGCAGCCGTCACGCTTGTGTCAAATTTCTTCTCCAAAATGTTTTGTGAGCACTTTCATTCTGATTTTTAAACCAGATGACATACTTTGCTAAATCCCTAAAAGAGCTCCATTTGAAGTAAAGTCCCAAGTCCTTAAAATAGACGTCACCTCCAAGAAGTAGGTTTGAACTGTAAAAGGATTGACTCTCGGAAAGCAGAAACTGGCAGGACCCAGGCACACCGCACAAGGGTAGGCAGCTACGCTTCTTTTTGCTACTGTGAAACAACACTCATACGCGGCCAGTTTAAAGGGGAAAGGGAGACTCGTTTGGCCGTCAGGAGGATACGATCCACTGTGGCAGGGATCTCACAGCGGAGGCCTGGCTGGAGCCGAAGCAGAAGGCCGGACACTGAGAGGAAGGGAGCGACTTCAAGCCCCTGTGACGTGTCCTCCTCCGGCCAAGCACCTCCCCTCAAGACTTCCACACCCTTTAAACGTTAACACCAACTAAGATGCAAACACACGCGCCCGAGGGAGGCAACTCATATTCAAACCATGACAGGCAGCAATTAGTCAATTTTCTGTTCTTGGAGATGGAAGAACTCACGTTGTGAGCTCTCCCAGGATAGTCAATGACAAGCGATCAGACGCAGTGCTTGCTGGGAAGTTGAAGACACCTGTGCCTTCGGAAAACTCATCACTGTGACATATTTACTCTCTAAGGGGGATTTAGAAAAATATCTCTCGCACTTACATTATTCGCACAATTAATTTAATTCCACATATACACAAAAGTCCCCAGTGGTATCTGGCGAGGCAGGACGCGTAAGACTTGCAGGGGTTCAGACGAGCACCCCGACCACAGTGCGGTCTGTTCCCAGCTTCTCACTCATCAGGACACGTTGGCTCAGCTGCCAACCAGCGCGAGGGTTTGCAGTTTTTTCATAGATGAAAAAATGATTATTTGTATTAAAGAGCAGACTAAAATGGAGGGACGTGAGAAGGCTCTGTGGAGACACATTTCTTGCCACATACATGGAATTCTATTTCAGGCACACTAAGCATATGCCAAGGCATCCTTGGCCAAGTGCAGGTGGGCTGTCGGTACTGACTTGGGGTGTGGATGGGAACTGCAAACAGTGTGCTTTGAGACACTGCTCCGGGGTGAGGCTCCAAACAGAGCAGGCTGCCGTCTGCATGCACAGAGCAGGTACAGAGGGATGCCTGTGCGTGCTTGAGCATTGTCCTCCCATGGCTCTCCAAAGCTGAAGTGGAGGTGCATGTCTACAACTGCCGGAACCGGGGCGGGTCTGTGGGAAGCATCTAAGCATGCTGCAAAGTCAGTTTTCCATTCTGGAAGTTGTTCAGATGATTAAAGCCAAAATTAATGTTTTGCTGTTATTTAAATGCCAACTGCTCAGAATCCAAGCCTGATCTGTTCCCTCTGTGTTCAAACTCAGTGCACCTGTGCGCAGACCAGGAGGGCCAGCTTGACGGATGTGCACAGCATGGACAGAGAAGCCGAGAAGCCGCCCTGTCACCCACTCCTGATAAATACCCCCGTCAAAGATGATGGCTACTCATCTCCTGTGGCTGCACAGTGTCCTCTGAGCCCAAAGTGATTGTTCCAGGTGGAGTTTGGACAATCAGGGAGGGTCGCTTGACCCCAAAGTCACACGGCCTGGCTCCCACCTTGAGACAACCTGTCCTGCATACAGCCATCCCACCTCCAGAGTGCTGGGTGAGGCGCGGGAGCCCAGGCAAGAGAAAACTACATGTCTACCTTGCTCCACCCAGGTTTGAGGAAATCAGCGATCAGCTGCACCCTGCATGATGAAGGAAGGTTCTAGAGCATCTGCTTGGTTTTGAGTTTGCTTAGGTCTCCTCCTCTCTGACTGGGGTATGCACTGCAAAGAAGAGAACGTCCTGAGTATGTCGGAGACACGATGGGCCAGCACTGGGCCCCCCATGGTCATCCCGGCTGCTGGAATCTCAACATGAAGGACCACAGCAGGGGTCCTTCTGGTTCCTGGACAAGATTCCATTTGCTCTTTGTTAGGTCAAGTGCCTGCTACTTGAGGACATAGTTTAACAGAGAAAATGTTCACACTGTCAACACGATTGGCCAATGCCATTGGGTTTCTTCTCCAGGTCTGAGGATCTCCTGAGACGGTCTGATACAGCAGCCAATCACACCAGTGGCTGTATTTGTGGTACCAGGTAAGACCCAGGTTCCAATGGGACCTCCACCTCAGCCCACGTGGGCCCCTAACAACCAAGCTGAGGACGCAGCCTGAGCGTCCGCACTCGCCTTCGCCTTCTCAGCCAAGGAGGGGCAGCAGTTGCCTCCTCCATCTGCCCCATTCCCAAGACTTAGACGTGTGGTTGTCCCGTACATGATGCTCAGTATGACGAGCACGGACCAGTAGTCACGTGGAGACGCCATGAGGCAGCACATTTCCTGAAGGGGAAGAAGGACAAAGCCCCCCCCACTTCCAAGCAGCACAGCTGGCTCGAAGGACAGCTGTCCATCCCGGGGCTCTGTCACTCCTGTGGCTCCACCTGCCCTCAGGGCTCTGCAGTCTCACGTGCACAGAACCCTCTGCCCAAAGTCTCAGCACGCAGGACACAGAGCCAGAACTGCCAATCCCCCAGGTGGTCTCTGAGCCAGCACAGGGCTGCCCTGAGCACAGCCGCCCTGTCTGCTTCGTGGGTCTCCCTGCCAGCTCCCCAGGGGCCTTGGTGCCCAGGGCAAGTGCCAAGAGAGAACCCATACCCTCAGGACTGAGTGGCTGGACTGGTTCTTTGGGTTGAAAGGGTTGTTACCTACACCACCCGCGCATCCATTAAGAAAGAAGCCAGGAGCAAACGGCAGCCACATACCGGTTCCTCTTGGTCTTCAGGTTGTGGTCGTCACTGCTGTCTTCCGAACCGGACCCATCGCTGCTGTCGGCTGAAAGATTAAAACAGGCTTTGATTAATTCACTTAATTCATAAAGATTAATTCAGCTGGAGGCTTGGGCAAGAGCTGGGGCAGTCAGCAGGCAGCTGTGGGGCTTACACCAGTCGTAAGAACTGCCCAAGTGAGAAAACACTTGCAAATCGCATAAAGGACACTATCCAGAGAATTTATCAAGCTCTACAACTCTCTATGGCAAAAACCAAATGATCCTGATAAAAAGTGAGAAAGTGTGTGAACACACCCCTCTTCAGAGAAGAATCTAAATATCCAAGGAGGGGGTCACCAGTCACAAAAAAAAAAACTAAGTCGGACACAGCTCCACATCACCATGGAGATACAAGCAAGCTCGGATGCACTGGGCGGGGGGGGAGGAGGGAAGATCACGAAACAGCATGGCTGCCGTACGAAGCTGGGAAATACCAGATGGGCCATCGATTGCAAGACACGGTTTTGTGCTATGGTCATAAACAGTCTTGGTCACTATGGGCAAAATGCATAAACAACTTGAAAGTTCATTGACAGATGAATGAATAGGTAGAATGCATTAATGACTTGCATGGTCATTGAGATGAACAGACTAAATGGCTAAGTTGCAGATACAATGGGTATCGTGGAGCCATGCAAGGGTGGAGTTCTGAAGAAGGCTACGACATCAAGAACACTGTAGGCACAAGTGACAGTGATAAGATGAAAAGGGACAAAGAGGATGTGGTTCTCCCCTGAGGTCTGTGCACAGAGGCCGACCAGGGACAGAGGCCAAGAAGTTGCCGGAAGCCAAGGGAAGGGAGTTCAGAAAAGTACGACTGTCAAATCCTGACAGGGATTCTGTCTGTGGAGACAAAAAAGCTTTATCAGTAGACAATGGCAAGTTTACGTTTAAAGGCACTGAACTGTGTACACTTAGAGGCTAGATGGTAACTTCATGCTTAGTATATTTTGCCGCGATGAAGAAAAAAAATCACAAGCAAATCATTTAATGGAAATAATCAAAGCTCAGGAAGAATACTGGAGAATATTCCAACCCAAGCAACCTGATCTCTCCGTTGGAGGCACTCATGTCAGTCACCAAGAAAGACAACTGCTGAAGAATTCACAGGCACATAAAATATATGGCCACGGAGCCCTGGAAACCAGGGGGCAGACATAGAGTGCCTCTGCGTGAAGAGCTGATCCCTTCAGAGAAAGATGGCACCGGAGCTGATAGAGATGGAAGACGCGGCTATCATTTAATGCGCGATTCCAGCGCTGCTAAGCTACACAGATGCACTATGAAGTGGGGCTGCACGCCTATTGCTTAGGTTGCAGGGCCTGTGGAATGAGCTACTAGCTGGCATTATGTTCTGGGCATCTCTAGCCACTGTGTTCCTTCGAGGGCATGGAGAGGTCATACCCCCTACATCAGGCCTCCTCCGACACATGTAGAATCTGTGGTTGAAGTTTACTAAGGAGCCGTGGCGTCGGCTCCTGTGAAACATTCAAGGGACATCTTTGGTGGGTTTGCTCCTGCACCAGGGGGCAGCTTTGAAAACGCAGAGGACAGTCTTTCCTCCCGTGCTTCGCACGCCAGACAAGACATGCCCCCTCGGGCAACGGCGGGCTGCCTGCTATGGGAACAGCCAGCTACTTTCTGATTGGACTGAGGCCTGCTCCGGAAGAAGAACGCACGCGTTGGTTCTCATGAGCTGGGGGAGCTTGTGACGGCAAATCACAGGCCTGCAGGGCAGGCTTCTGCTCCGTGTTGTTAAAGGATGCGATGTGTCGAGTTATCCTACCAACGAGTGTGCTCGTGCCATTTCGTTGTCAAAAGAAAAACATTTTTATAGGGGCTGTTGGGCAGAGCTTCCTGTAGAGACTCCTGTCAGTCAAGCTGTTGGGAACAAGAGCCTGAATTGTAATTGCGGCATGGCGGCTACGCTCCAGCCGTTAACGGAACGCATAGATGCATACATACGCACACACGTATTTTCTATGTATCTGTGCCATCGCCTCCAGGTACAGAAGGGGAAGGAAGCCCAAGCGCTGGGAGCAGGGCGTGGATTGCAGCTGGTCCGTCCACGTTGGACATGGCGGTTGCTGTCTTAAAGCAGCAGCTGTGAGGACTCTTAGAAGCCTGAGTCTAATTTCATTTCCCTGTGGAGAAAGGGAGTGAGCTTCAAGGTACGCAAGACTCGGGAGCCCCCTGAGTCCTTCACGAGATCCTCCTGAGACCCTAAGAGAAGCGACTGGCTGAGAGGACCCTTGGTTAGTACAGCGAACCCACCGCTGCCTTTGAGTTGCTCACACCACAAGTAGCCCAGAAACCCACTGGTTCTTTATGTGTCTCCAAGAGACGTCACACAACATCGTGACATTCACCACAGCCTCACCACAGACAGCCAGGCATGAACTGCTGGTTCTGTTTGAGACTCGTGTCTCTGAGGAAATAAAAATGCCAAGTCACACAAGCTTTCAGGGACCCCTGAACGGTACAGAGAGATGCTGCACATCCACGGGGGCTGATGCAGCCCCTCTGTGTTCCTAGGCTGCGTCTGAGTTAAGAACCAATGCAAAGAACAGACGTTCACCCTGAGAAAGAGCCGGCGCTGAGCGGCCGCCGACGCCAAGGCTTGTCTGCCCAGGGCGCTGATGGCACCGGCTGCTCTGCTCCCTGGCTGGGGTCCCAGCCGACGCTCAGGGAGGAAGCCCCGCATGGGGGCAGTGACCATGACAGATGCGTCCCCAAGGTCACCGCCAAGGCTGCAGGGAGGGTGCCCTGCAGACGCCACACTGCCACCCGTGAGCCTCACACTCCACACGTGAGCCTCACACTCCACCCACGTGAACCTCACACTCCACCCACGTGAACCTCACACCACCCACGTGAACCTCACACCACCCACGTGAGCCTCACATCACCCACAAGCGTCACACTCCACCCACGAGCCTCACACTCCACCCACCAGCCTCATACTCCACCCACCAGCCTCACACTCCACACGTGAGCCTCACACTCCACCCACGAGCCTCACACTCCACCCACCAGCCTCACACTCCACACGTGAACCTCACACTCCACCCACGTGAGCCTCACACTCCACACGTGAGCCTCACACTCCACCCACAGGAGCCTCACACTCCACACGTGAGCCTCACACTCCACCCACGTGAGCCTCACACCACCCACTCACACTCCACCCACAGGAGCCTCACACCACTCACTCACACTCTACCCACAGGAGCCTCCAGGCTTCCTCCGCAGTCTGGTCCCCGGACTGGCCGCGCCCTCTGGCTTAGGGCCTGGACACAACCCATTTGTAAGCCCAAGGGCAGCAGCTCCGCCTCAACGATGCTCCCATCTGCCTGGAGTGTTCACTGTCCAGCACTCAAGGCACATCTCTGCCTGCCCTGCACGTGCTCGCCGTGGGAGGCCGGGTCAGGTGGCACCCCTGGGCCTGGTTAGCACAGTCCCTAACGGCTGATTGCTTCAGAGGAGAACCAAACCTGCCCCCCTTCCCCTCCATCATTTGTCTTCTTTCTTTTGCTAGCTCAGAAGTGGGAGAGGTTTTGTTTCTGAGAAGCACTGGATTCTGGGAAACCATCTTGATCAGGGCTACCCAGTCCCTCCTGTAACATCAGGGGTCCCAAAGCACAGAGGCAACACAAGCCTCTTCTTGCTCAGGAGAATCACGGATCCCCCCACACACACTGACTGCCCGGTACAGGCAGGCGCCAGACACGGCTGGAATGTGAGGGCTGCGGGAGCCCCAACACTCCATTCCCAGCGATCATTCCTGGCTGGTTCCGCGGGGCAAGTTTACAGGTGCTGAACCAGCACCTGCCCTCTGCTTCCTGCTAAAGCCCAGGAGGGTCTTCCGGGAAGCCCCGCCTCCACCTGCTCACCTGCTGTGACGCACGTCCGTGGGAACAGACCCATGATCAGGAAGGGGCCCTGGAGGATGGAAGGACCCCACACAGGGCTCAGCTCTCCTGCGGGCACTGGGGGCCACCTGCAGTGCTGGGCACGCAGAATCCATGTGGCTGCAGCCTCCCGTCCATCTGAATCGCCTCGGGCTAAGGACGTACATCCTTACACCTGGCAAGGCTCCAGCTCGTACCTGGGGGCTCTCTGTGACTTGGAGAACTGGTACGGACTGTCTCAGCCACACAATGCCCAGGAAAGCGACCTGTGCACCAGCCACAGCTGTGTTTACCCACAGGACGATTTCAAAGCAGACTTGGTGAAATGAAAGTCACCACGAATCCTCACTTGTCCCGAATACAAATGACTGAACTGTTGGCAGAGCTTCTGATGCGGAGCGAGGTCTCGTCATTTCTGTCACCAGCCGCGGGAGCTGCGCCTGATTCCCTTGAGGCCTGACCAGGCTGCCCCTCCTCCGTCCCAGCAGACCCTTCGGACGCAAGTCCTGAGCTTCTGGACTGGGCTTTGGTGAGGTGACTCACATCTGCCCCATGATCCCTCTTCTGTGCAGTATGTGGAGATCATGGGGGACAGACTGGTGTCTCCCAACAATGTTCCCTCCTGTCCTTGCTTGAATGTGAGCTGCCCCCCTCTCATGTGTCTGAATCGTGTGTTAATGTTTGAGAAGGTCGGGCGCCTTGAAGAGGTAGACCCTTGCTGGAGGAAGGCATATCCCCAGGGGAGGCCAGGAGGCCTTGCTTCCTCTTGCTGGCTTGCTGCTCTGCCCGGGGATGTCTTCCATGACCTGACAGGGGCTCCTACTTCCCTCAGCCACGTTCAGCCTGAGGGTCTCACAGTAAGGGGATTTACCTCCTCTGGAACCACAAGCTGAATGAATCTCCCTTTCTGCTGCGTCTCAGGACTGTCCCACAGTAAAAGAACTGCAGCAGCATCCGAATCTGGGACCTGGGGTTTCGAGGTCGCTTGGCAACAGGGTTGAGGTTGCTACGCAGCTGACCTAGAGATGGGGCCGCCTCGTGCCATCTGCGCGCCCTGGACAATCACCGGGGCGAGTCAGAGGCCTGGGAATTCTGCCTGCCCTGCCGCTCTGAAGTGCGCGTCAGAGTCGGGGGAAGTCAGACAACCCCCGAGTCAGAAACGGGGAGGAAAGAGATTCTCCTCCGAGGCCAGGGCCTGGGAGACTCGTGGAACTTCCGCCCTCGGGAACCAACAGTGGGCTGTCTTAGTCTCGCTGGCTCTGCTTCTCACAGCAGCAGCTGGTACCCAGCGCCCCGTCAGCCGTCTGCAGGGCGGCGAGGAGCACAAGGAACCAGCATGGGGCCCCTTGCTGCCTGTGCCCTCTGCCCTCTGCACCAAGAGGATGCCCACTGCTTCTGCTCCCCAGCCTCTGTAACCACTGGGAGGCCCCCGAAGGAGACAGGCCCCTGGCGAAGAGGGCGGGGCGTTCACTGATGTCACCTTGCCCCAGGGAAAGAGCGGGTCCCAGTGCCCTCGGACGTGGCCCAGGCCACTGCAGCAGACTTCCAGGTGCAGACGTGGGGCGCTCTTCGGCGTGAGAGCAGAGAGGGCTGCAGGGGAAGCTGCAGGGGTCTGGGCAGAGTGGAGGGCTCCTCCAGTCCCCAGGGACACAGCGCTGCTGACCAACAAATCACCTCCTCAGACCTGAGGCACCACACGCAGGCCGGTGGGCAGACAGAGCAGTGGGCAATGTCCACAGGAGGGTAGGGTGGGTCTGGGTGGGGCCCTCATTCCACTGTCACTAACGGGCATTTATTAACCCCAACCCACTGAGCCAGGAGCGATCTAGATGCATCACCAGGTAATGAGAAAACATGTCTTACTTGCAGCCTTCAGCAAGGTCCGGGGCGCAGAGCGAGGTTCGCTCCTCACCTGCCAGGTGGCAGAGGCTGAGCTCTTGGGACCCCACTCTGCCGAGGTGCTCTGAGGTCACAACTGTCCACTCCTCAGCTTCCTCAAGCAGAGGTTTAACTCCTGTGCCTCCCAGCAGTAGCAGCTCACACACTGCCGTGGGCTCGTCACAGGTGAACAAAACGTGAAAACAATATCCCCACCCGGAGCCCACGCGACGGTGAGACCAAATCGTCTGTGCCCAGAGGGTAACATGCCACCGGGCTGCTGAAGGCGGGAGACCAGCTCTGCCCATGTTACTAATTAACCCTCCACGAAAGACCTTCAGGCCTAATTGTCGGGTTTTGGGAAGTTACAAGTTCTGCTCTTAAAGAACTGGGCCCTGCGCTCAGGAACATGAGGGAGAAACCTGTGGCAGAGTGAACAACACTGACCTACGACCTAGGCTACTCGGGTCTCTGTGTGCCACTCGGGCCTCTCAGGCCTCATACAGAGGGGTGGAGGACTCTCCCCATCTCTCTTTAGCTCTGGTCTGACTTGGCCCAAACAGCAAATTCGGAGAGCAACTGTGTAGTTGGGTCTAAATAATGTCATTCTTTCTCGTTCCTGCCAGTCCATGGGGACTGAATGCAAGGACTGCAAGAAAGCATGTTATGGGAAAGGAACAGCAGGGCGAGGGGATGGTGGGCGGGGGCAGTGGGTAAGGGTGCTTGCCATGTAGGCCTGAGGACCTGAGTTCAAATCACATCTCTGAACAAGCCATGCACACCGGTGACCTAGTGTTGCGGTGGGGGGGGGAGAGAAAGTGAGATCCTGGGAGGTCACTCCAAGCTTCGAGTTCCGTGGCGGACCCTGTTTAAGGGAATAAGTGGAGAGCAATAGAGGGGACACCTGGTGTCCACTGCTGGCCTCTGCATGCCTGCACCTGCATGCACGTGCTCACACCACACGCGTGCTCACACCACATGTGCTTACACCACACACACACACACACGCTTACACCACACACACTCACACACATGCTTACACCACACACACACACACACACACACACATACACACTCACATACTTACACCACATGTGCTTATACCACATGTGCGCTTACACCCCCCACACACACACACTTACACCACACACACAATGAAGGCAGCAAGGTGCAGGCCCGTAGCAGCCACCTCGTACCTAGTGAAGGTGCTGGGGTCACTGTTAGAGTGACCCGATGCTTCCCGGGCGACCTGAGCTGTGTCCTTCCTAAGTGTGCCTCATCCCTCTGTCCCAGAACCCGAGCAGGTGTCTTGCAGTGGTGTTCGAAGCATCATTAGGGATGAAAATGTTCGATATCTGAGGCCCTCGGGCACAGGGGAACTGCGGTCACCACGCCCAGTGGTCACCGCGCCCAGTCTCATCCTCCGGAACACAAGGACACTTGTAGAGATTTGCCAGTTAAACAGGAACCCAGAGCATCTTTGTCTGGCCAGCATCTGTTGGGAAAAGCTCCCGGGAGAATGTTCTCTGTAAGGGAAGTGAGCATGCGCCCTTCCGTCTCTCGGTCTTGAAAGACTAGTACCAGCTTCCGGGGCAACCGTTTCCAGGTCTCAGCCCTGCCGTGCGCCGAGAGGCCTTTTAAATAGGTCTGACCATTAGGGCTGAGTAATGTCACTCGTGCCAGCGTCTGATGCAAAATAAAAAATACCACTACAAACTCCATAAATGCCCTGCAGAAAAATTCTTAAAAACATCTTTATGGCAGCGTGAACAACTGGTGTCCACCATACGGGCCTCTGAGCATGCATTCCTGCCCTCAAAGGGGCAGACAACCCAGGCCTGGTGGCAAAGCCCATAATGCCAGCCAGCTGGACCCGAGAGGCAGAACTATCGAAGGTTCAAGGCCTTCTTGGGCTTCATAGCATGACTTGAAGGCCAGCCCAGGCAGCTTGGTGAATCAAAATAAAAAGTGAGAAAGAAGCCGGGTATGGCTGGAACACAGCAGCACAGCACTGGGCTTGTGTGTGAGCCCTGACCTCTGTTCCGAGTGCCAGACTAGAAGGCGGCAAAGCCTGCTCGCCTCCCTCTCTGGAACAAAGCTTAATCCCACACTGGAGGAGAAGGGCTGCCCACACAACAGCTCGGTGAGAAATAAACGGGTTCTAACTGAAAAGACAACTCTAGATAAGTTGCACGCTTATCTCCCGCTCTCGGTGAGACCAAATTTACCAAGCTGGTTAGAAGCAGCTGCTCTTGCCCAGCACCCCTTGTGCAGGTGAGAAGACTCCTTGCCCCTCCCTAACTGGGTGTCCATCCTACAAGTCCTGCCCCTGCATTAATGACCCCCCGGGATGCCACTTGGGAGGGCCTATGTTTCGCAGGAACTTTGGAGATGGATGGTGTCACAGTTAACCACAGATGCCAACTTGACTGTTGAGGGTTTGAACTCTAGGCACATTTGTAGAGAATTAGTGGCTGAGTTGAGCCCAGAGCAAACCTGCAGGAGATTGTCTAGCTGATGGGGAAGATCCAGCCCATGGTGGGTGGGACTAGGCTCTGGAATAAATCACGGAGAGCTGGTTGAGAGAATTGGCATCCTTCTGTTCACTTGGCCAGACATGCTGGTCTGGCAAGGAAGGATTGTCCCTCTCTCAGCTGTTATGCAGTGATGGTGTGGTCAGTTCCCTCTGCCCTGGTGTTGGTGCGTGCTCTCCTGTCAAGCTGGACTGAGAACTGTAACCAGGAATTATAAGAGAATAAACCCTTGTTCCCTTAAGCCGTCTGATGGTCATTTATCAGCACCACGCAGGTGAACTGCAACAGACGGGTGACTGCTTTGTGACTGGGTCCCACGTGACCAGGAAGAATGCGCTGTCACTTCCTGCCCCTGAGGAGTGGACGGTGTAACCCCGGCCAGCGCCCCCGCAGCCCTGCTAGTTACTTGCTGAGGCCTCCAGCTTGCGCTTGTGGGGCGGGTCCTCGATGATCCTGTTGAGATCGCCGCGATGCTCCAGGTCCACCGGCTTCTCCCACACAGACAGCTGCATGGTGGGGTTGAAGAAGAAAACCCGGTCGTCACCTGTCCAGACCACGCACCTGTGAGAGATGAAAACGCAGATCCGTGACGCGGGGGCCACTTGCTCGGCTGCAAGCAGCCCACTGCCCGGCGCGCCGACCGCCCTTCCCTGACTCCTCCATGGTGCGCTGCAGCATGAGCAGGACCCTTTGGGGTGTCCCACGACCCCTTTCACTCCGGTGCCATTCCATTCCTTTCTCCAGCAAGCACCCCAAAGCTCAGAGGGCGAAGCCAAGCTCAACAAGGCCTCTGGGCACAGGGCACTGCCGGGCTCCATTTAACAGCATTCCAGTTCAGACCCGAGCCTGTGTCCCCAGCTCCGGGTGGGCTGATGTGGAGACTGTTTCCTCTGTCACAGCCACCAAGGAATTCCAAGTGCCTGGCTCAGCACTGGTGGCAGCAGAGATGGCGAACAGGCCACTTCCACCAGCAGCTCTGTCCTGGCATCTTGTGCCTGGGCGAAGAATTAAGTCTCCAGGTTCTTTCCAAACAACACCCACGCTTCTGGAGCAAATGCGTTAGCTTTATCTTCCCGCTAGGAAAGAAGGGTCATTCCCGCGTACAAACTCAGTCATAGTCACCAGTGGGCAGGACGGCTCATACCACCCCAGGAGCCAAGGGTACTGGTCACGCCGTGTCCGCAGGAACTGCTGAGGTAAGGGCATGTCTCCACACTTGCCAGTCTGTCAGTGTACCAAATCACTCTCTCCATCTTACCCACCTGCCCAGGGAATGGTCTACCCACTGTGACTGTGTCTCCCCTCATCTATTAGACAATCCTGCATCTATTAGACAGTCCCACATCTGTTAGACAATCCCACATCTGTTAGACAATCCTGCATCTGTTAGATAATCCCACATCTGGTTAGACAGTCCCGCGTCTATTAGACAGTCCCTCATCTATTAGACAGCCTCGCATCTATTAGATAATCCTGCATCTATTAAACAGTCCCACGTCTATTAGACAGCCCCACATCTATTAGATAATCCCTCATCTATTAGATGATCCCGCATGTACTAGATGATCCCGCATCTACTAGATGATCCTGCATCTACTAGATGATCCTGCATCTATTAGATGAACCCACATCTACTGGATGATCCCGCATCTACTAGATGATCCCACATCTATTAGATGATCCCGCATCTACTAGATGATCCCGCATCTATTAGATGAACCCACATCTACTGGATGATCCCGCATCTACTAGATGATCCCGCATCTACTAGATGACGCCCTCAGGACTCTACAGGGTGGCACTATGCCCCACACCAGGGGCCTTCACGCCGCCCGCACCGGGGGCAGGGACTGGCTTGCTCACAGGGTCAGGAAGAGGCTGCAGAAGCTGTGGCTCAACCCAGAGTGTGAAGCCGAGAGTTCTGTCACCTGTTCATGGAACACGGCCTCTGATGAGCCCCAGACACAGACTCAGGGACCATAAGCCCTCCACAGGAGCCCCTCCCCCACAGGAGCCCCTCCCCCACAGGAGCCCCTCCCTACACAGGAGCCCCTCCCTACACAGGAGCCCCTCCCTACACAGGAGCCCCTCCCCCACAGGAGCCCCTCCCTCCACAGGAGCCCCTCCCCCACAGGAGCCCCTCCCCCAAGGAGCCCCTCCCCCACAGGAGCCCCTCCCCCACAGGAGCCCCTCCCCCACAGGAGCCCCTCCCTACACAGGAGCCCCTCCCTCCACAGGAGCCCCTCCCCCACAGGAGCCCCTCCCTTCTCTCAGCATAATGGATGTGGGTGGCATCTCCTGAGCTTAAGCAAGTGGCCACACACAGTCCTTGTTGCAGCCCCACAAGGCTTGTACTGCTTGGGAAAGCTTAGTAAGGGCTCCTGCCTGGGAGGATGGAGGTAGCTGCAGTCCAGACAAGCACCAGGCTTCAGTGGATTGTTCCAGTTGCTGTGGCTGCAAGAATATCCTGAGACAGAACTCAGCAGCCATGTCCAGAAGCCCCAGCAGCCATGTCCAGAACCCCAGCAGCCATGTCCAGAACCCCAGCAGCCATGTCCAGAACCCCAGCAGCCATGTCCAGAACCCCAGCAGCCATGTCCAGAACCCCAGCAGCCATGTCCAGAACCCCCAGCAGCTGCACGTCCAGAAGCCCTGTGATAGTCAACTTGACACACCCGGTATTAACTAAGATGGGCTGAGACCACATCCACATCCGCAAGGATCAACTGAGATCACCTGATAGGATTATACCCGCCCCAGATCCTATCAGAACCTCCAAAGATCTCATAGGATCCTCCCAGTACTACATCATACAAAAAGGAGCCACCAAAGAGAAGAGACGCTTATTGCAGCTGTGCAAGGAATCGTTCTTCCTTCCACCCACCTGGTTTCCTTCTAAACCCTCCAAATCATCGGCTAGACTAAAGACTCTAAGAATTTTCCAGCCTTCAGCCATCACCCACTTGACTACTGGACTGAGCAGCTGCTGGCAGCCATCGTTGGACTACCTCGGCCATATCTGTAAGCCAACTTAATACATTTCCTAGATATATATATTTTTCATTGTGTTGATTCTGCATCTCTAGAGAACCTGACTAATACAAGCCCCCAGCAGCCACCTGTCCAGAAGGCCCCAGCAGCAGCACGTCCATGTGCAAGTCTCGCTTGGATTATCTTTTCTGTGATGCGTCACTGAACTTGGCCTAAGTGGCAAATTCTAGTAGCGCCCCTGGTTCTCGGCAGCCCCATCTGTCCATTAGGTATTTGAGCGACTATGAGATCTGATCACCTGGAGGTCAGTTCTCGTGGTCCCACCACTGCAGACAGGCCACGGGGGACCACCACTCTATCAGGAGGTCATTCTGACCAGTCCCATAGATACTTCTGAATGGTGTCACACCCCAGTCATGGTGCTGCCCAGACCTGAATGACTGACCCCTTCCTTTGGCCTCTGAAAGGACAGGACCCTGGGACAGAAGACTGTTGTCCAGTATTGAGCTTTGTTTATCTTTACCTTGGGGAACAGGTCCACAGTGAGTCTTGGGCCACTTTAAGAAGAAGGCTTGGGGACTCATCCTTCTGATCTCAAGTCTAACTTCCAGTCATTTCCCTTAAATTCCCAATGTGGTGTCAGGCATCCAGTTGCAGCTTCTATTGGGGTCCCTTCCTATAAAACCATTTTGCTTATCATGGTCACCAGAGATACAGGCTGCCCCGGGCTGAATGCCCACAGCAAAAAGATGGGCAACTCAGGGTTAGAATATACCTGGGCTCGACATGAAGGGGTTTTAGAGCAGCCATGCTTCGAAGGTCATTCCCGGGCCTGGGGTTACCCTGAAGGAACACACCCTTCACCAACTTCCCCAACCCTCAGTCATGAAATGGTGTGGAGACTCCATTACACAGGGGCCCTATCAGCAGGTTGAACACAAGATAAAGTAGGTTGGTCCCCAATATGAACAGACTAATGAGATACAGAGAACCCAAAACTCCAGTCAGGTTTGAAGAAACTGGAGCTAACCAAATAGGAAAAGCCATTTCCCCAGGTCTGCCCAGGTCTATAAATAACCCTGACCTGGCAGCCATCTTTGGCTCCTTGCCCCTCGTGGGACTCCGTATCTGGAGTCTGTGAGCTCCTTGTCCATCTTCCTCCTGCCTGTGTGGACTCCAGGCCCGGCATTCTTGGTGACTCTCTTGCCCGTCACAGATTCATGTGTGTGAGCGCCGTTCTTTCTCGCCTTTAATGAACTCTGCCTTAATCTCTACGCGTGTTCTGGTTTCAGTCTTCGACTCCTGGACGCACACAGACCCCAGAGGGACCCCACATCAAACAGACACCACCTCTTTGCTGACACCTGATCCCTCTCTTCTCCTTCCCTGGAGACCAGCTATGTAACTTGCAAGACTCCACATCTCTGCCCCGTGCCCTGCATCTGAGCTCTTGGGGGGAGGGTGGCGTAGGCCTCCCAGGAAGTCTTGTGGTAGGCAAGGGGGCAGTGGGCAAAGGGAAATGGGCAAGGGGGCAGTGGTGGAGTGGAATCACCTTCATCCCAGGATGCTGGCTTGCTGCATTTTCAGACCCAAGGCCCCAGGCTCCTGGCAGTGCCCACCGGCACGACGACACACTGAGGTCATAATGAGAAATGCTCACTGAGAAGTGTCCAGTCAATTAAGATCCACTAGCCTGAGAAGAGGCCGGAATGTTTAATTCATGCCGCAGATGTAGAGGGATCTGTGTGAGAGTTGCGAAGTATCTGGAGACCTGGGGAGGCTGAGCTGAGCTGGGGAGGAGGCCGAGCAAGAGAAGCACAGAGTCAGCTCAGCTGCTGCCCAAAGACCCCTAGAAACTGGGCTCTCGGCGAGAGCAAGCCAGGATCTGGGCAGGCAGACAGCTGGGGGGGGGACAGGTGGCTGGGACAGCTGCATCTAAACGGGCACATCTGGGCAGGCGGCCCAGGAGCTGTGTGGCTGAGGACTCCCCAGATCCCAGACTGGCACATCTGGGCAGGGGGTCCAGGAAACCAGATCCCAGACTGCATGATAAGGGAAGGGTCAGATGGTCTCTGCTGGTGGAGGGAGGGGAGAGCAGCTGCTCAGGTTAGAGTGGCCCAAAGAAGCGCATGCGGCCCCCTGAATCTCACTAAGGAGAGCAAAGCATGGAGCCAGACCTCCACACTCCGCCACAGGTGCTGGTCTCCCCAGACACCTCCCTGTTCCTAGTCAAAGACACAGGGCTTTGAGTCTTTGCCAAGTATCCCAAAGCCTCCTGCTGTGAGACCCCTCATTCTCCTCACTGCGCT
The DNA here is from genome assembly GCA_023101885.1 of Typhlomys cinereus. Classification (NCBI taxonomy): domain Eukaryota; kingdom Metazoa; phylum Chordata; class Mammalia; order Rodentia; family Platacanthomyidae; genus Typhlomys; species Typhlomys cinereus. The sequence continues at coordinate 646,675 of JALPQD010000510.1, forward strand.
CCAGAAATCTCCTCTCTGTCTCCTCTCTGTCCACTCAACAACAGATCTCACATTTGAGAATTTATATTCACCCAACCCAATTCTCCCTGACCTAGATGTAGCTTGGTTTTAAATTCCATACTTCGTGGCTGGCACCGACCGTAGGGTCTGCCCCCTGTGCGAAGCCGCCCCAGCACACCATGCTGCCCACAAGGCCTGGCAGAAACGGTGCCCACTCTCCAATTTGTCATCATGGAGCGTCTAAAGCCAGGAAGCAATGGAGCTAATTAGAGACGTAACAGAGCATTAGTGTCCAGGGGTAGCACTGACGATTAACGCAGTGCACATTTGTATCCAGGCTACAAAAAGCCAGTTCCTGTGCCCAGGGGAAGCAGCAGACTTGAAGCACAGGGCTGTGGCAGGTAAATAAACGTGGTTCCCAAGAGGAATCTGCCCATTCACTTGTCATGGTTGGCTTCAACAAGACGGAGCAGCTGTAACATGCAAAATTAATTTTATGTATCATTTTATGCCCATTTTAAGTACACGGATAGCTCCTTCCTTAATCATGCTGCACCACTTCTGGACGGCTGCCCACATCCTTCTTCTTTCAAAATGTCCCCAGATCCCAGAGGATGTCATTAGAGCGTCAGAGTTAGTTAAGTCTGATCAGGATTTCCATACTGAGCAGCCTGGCATGTAAAGACCTGGTGGAGACCCAGGGGTTGATGTGCTAGAGAAGGGGTTACGGTCATCCTTCAAGGGGGTCCTGGGGGAGAATCGCTGCTTCCCAAGGTTTAGCCTCCCCAGCTGGGGTGGGAATCCTGGCTCCTGCCTCCGAGTCTCCCACACATGCTGGGTGGCATCTTGCTTTAACCTCCCCCCCCACGCCCTCTCCAGGCCCTTCCCAGGCCCGCCCCTCTGCTGAAGGAGGCCTGACACTCCCCAGCTGTGGTCTGCCTGGATGAAGACCTCTGCTGACACGCAGCTGCCCTGGGCCCCTTGCTGTTTGTTTCTCTCCTGATCCTGGCTGGTCCACTTGGCGGGCGGAGGAGAGAGCCCTGGCGCACGGGTCGCACAAGGCAATGAGCAGTGTGTCTGTCCTCCCGCCCCCCATCCTGACCATGCCCACCGCGGGAAACCGCCCTCATGCTCAGGATGGGCACCGGGGCAGCGGTCACGTGACCTAGTGCTGTCAGATCATTCCTGGGATGCGCTGGGATAACTCCTGAGACTCCAATTAGGGTGGGAGAGAGGAGCTTCATTCACGGGGGGTCTGGAGCCGAGACCACTCTCCGAGGACTCCAGTCCCCAGCTCTGCTTGTACTTCCGTGTTGCACTAAAGCGGGGCAGAGGTGGAGCAAGCGAAGCGGGACTTTCCAGAAGCAAAAGCCAAGGTTGCTGAGTGTCGGCAGGTCGGCCGACCGCAGAGGGCCCCACCACCCTGGCGCTCTCAGCACCGGTGCAGGCAGCCAGCGCGGGGCGGTATCTCTGGAACGTCCTCTGGGATTCCCGTAATTTCTCAGCTCGACTTACGCTTAGCAGTAACTCAGCACTTTACATTTGCTAACTTCCTAGCAGCACTGGACGCGGATGTGCATGTGGACAACGTTGCTCAGAGTCCGAGCGTGGGGCTCACGCACCCCCTGAACCCTGCTAAAATTGTTATGGCAGTGAGGAAGGACAAGCCAGAGGGAAGGAGCTAGGAGATTAGGGGTTTGGGGTGAGCTGGGACACGAGCCCAGAAGTCCTAGTGCCTGGCTTCTGAAGGCAGCGAGAGGCTGTGCGCCCTTCTTGTCCTGGTCAGTTTGCCTTTGCTCTTTCTACTGAGGGGAAACTGGGCACGGAGAGTTTGCCTGCGAGGCCAATGGGGAGAGGTCTGGAGAAGGGTCCAGGCAGCCTGCCCAGGGCTCAATGTCCCCTCACTGTGGCATCCGGGGAGATGACCCTAGTGGCTCCTCCAGGCTCCACTGACCTGGGCTCCTGTTTGCAGAACTCCTCTTGTGACCCCTGGAAGGCTGTAGCTGTCCATCTTTGACAGTTTGATGCACCTGTGTTGTCTCACTTTACAAGGCAGTGGGCCTTCTGAGCCCAGAGCCACTTGACAACCAGCCTTTTGGAGAATGGACGCTCCCCCTCTGCCCCCCTCGTGAGCACAAGGCTCATCTCCAAGGCACGAGGAGTCCAGCCTGGCCAGGCCCAGGGGCGCCCTTTGACCTTTCAGCAGGGCCTGGGCTTTCAGCAGGGCTTTCGACAGGCCCCATGCCCATGAGTCAAGGACATTAACGTCCCTCCTCAGCCTGGGACGCCAGAATCCCAGGGGAGGGGCCACAGCACATCAAGGCCTGGTGCTGCCTAGGGGTCAACTGTGCCCGTCTGGAGACAGATAGAAGCACACGGAGCTGGAAGCCATGTGCTGCCCTCCATCCGCCGCCCCCAGAGGCCTCTTAAGCCCTGAGTGGGGATCCCTCCTGCCTTCTCCATCTGCGCTGAGCACTCTGACATTTCATTCCGCGTTCAGCTCCCCTCTCCGGCAGAAGCACCTCACCTGTCCCGGCTCTGACATAATAAAAGACTCAATTATGCAAAGGGGACGAGGTGACATTTGGTTTCCCTTCAGCAGAATGTACTCAAAGAAGAGTGATGTGGCGTCTCTCAGCTGAGGGAGTGTGATCTCAAGTCACATGAAAAATAGATGTATGGAGAGGCGCCCCAGCTGCGTCTCCCTCAATAACCGTAATTCACGTTCTCCTCAGATGCCGCCCATTGCGCCACGCCGAGGGACCTGCTCCTTCTCTCGGAACTGCTCTGCCAACCTCACCGTGGAGCAGCTTCTTACAGACTCTTCCCAAGTCACACCATATATCACATGCAACAAATTGGTAGTTATGAGTTCTGATGGAATTAAAATATCAAATGAAGTCAGAATTAAAGATATGCTGTTAGCATAAAACCAGAGACCAGGGACGGAGGAACAATCTTGGGACTTCCAGCCCCACCTGGCTGTTTCAAGATCACCCATGGCCAACATTGCAGTGTCAACCAAGACATCACTTGCTCAGCAGGCAAGCGCTCTGGGTACCCCCATTTCAGCAACACTGCAAACCCATCTGGGCACTTCAGTCACATCTGCATCTTAGGACAAGAATGTAAACCTGCGGGGCCGGAGAGATAGTTCAGGGAGGGGGGGTAAGACTGCCTCGCAAGTAGAAGGACCTGAGTTCGGATCTTGGGTCCCACGTGAAAATGGCAGTTGGAAATGGCAGGGGTCTGCCTGAACTTCCAAGCTGGAAAATCCTAGAGGAAAGCAAAAAGGAGGTAGAGGAATCCAGGATGATTCTGGAAGTCATCCTTGGGCCTCCATGGGCACACACAGTGCCCTCTGATACACTGATACAGATAGTTAGATAGATAGATAGATAGATAGATAGATAGACAGACAGACAGACAGACAGACAGACAGACAGACAGATAGATAGATAGAGATAGATAGATAGTGTTGTAGTCCGCCTGCACGGTTGCTGATAAATGACATAAAATGGATAAGGAAATAAGGGGTTTATTTTCTCTTATGATTATTGGTTACAGTTCTTAGTCCAGCTTGACGGGAGAGCACGCACCAACACCAGGGCCAAGGGAACTGGCCACACCATCACCACACAATGGCTGAGAGATGGACAATCCTTACTTGCCAGACCAGCATGTCTGGCTAAGTGAACAGAAGGATGCCAACTCTCTCAACCAGCTTTCTGTGATTTATCCAGGGCCTAATCCCACCCACCATAGCCTGGGCCTTCCCCATCAGCCAGACAATCTCCTGCAGGTTCGCTCTGGGCTTAACTCAACTACTAATTCTCTACCAATATGCCCAGAGCTCAAACCCTCAACAGTCAAGTTGACACCTGTGCCTAACCATGACACATAGCAAATCTGCTTTGCTTGGAGGTGGAAACTTCCAAAGTGTCACCTGCCTGAGGGCCGCGTGGCCTCTCCAAGTCACTCTACCAGAACTTGGTGCTCATGGGTCACTGACAAAAGCACAGACTACGTCAATTTCTAGAAAACTGACAGACATTAAAACCCATTTCCAGTGTGCATTTTTACATTTCCTGAAATAGCTAATTATTTATAAATCCATTGTCTCTAACATAGCTTAAGATGCCAGTTGGTCACCGGCGCTGACTCAGCCTCACGGGCCCTGGCCGGCCGTGGAGTTGACGTTTCCTCTGGCAGTTCATAGGACTGTCCCGTCCCCACCCAGAGCTGATCAGTGACTCCAGGAAAAGCCTTATGATGAGATTTCTGTGGGGATGCGAGGAGTCTGGTTCCCACAAAAGTGCTACTTTGGCCAAACTCCCTGGGGCTTTAATCATAACGGAAACTCCTTGTCCCCAGAGACGGACCAGGAAGGGGGCAGGGGTTCACCTTCTGGCTCTTCAAATGCCGAGCCTGGGTGGTCCCCAGCAGCCAGCTCGGGCCCTCCGATGGCAGAGCTATCTGGAGACGTCATCCTGGATCTCGACGCCATGTTTAACTGTTAAACTGGCACCAGCGGCGAGGGGAGAGCAGCTCTTAGGCGGCCGTTCTTCAGGGAAGATGGGCAGGAACGGATGCTGCTTGCTCCGTGCTACATGCGACCCCAGTGCATCCAGTGAGAGCCGCCCTGGCTGGCTCACGGGCTCCTGGGGGGAATCCTTCCAGTTAGGAAGCTGGGGACCGGCCCACTGGCTTGGGACACAGCTGTGGACTCGCTGCTTAGCTCTCGGCACCGCGGCGTGGCGCGTGGAGAGGCCCCCTCTCCTCTCATGTGTTTAGCAACCTGGCCACCTCCTGGGGTGCCTTCCACGGACTAGATGCCAACCAGAAAGAGGCTGGTTGGGTCTCCCTGGCCCACATATCACCGTCCTCTGGGGTGTGGTTTGCCTGGTGGTGTCCCCTGCGTATCTCTCAGTTGGAGTTAACAAGGTGGCCCTAAGGAAATGCTGACAAGTTGACTTTCAGTCGCCATGTTTTCCAGAGTCTACAAAGCTTCCTGCCCGTTCGCAGTAGTTCCAGCTGCTCAGGCCCCTCTGAGGCTTGGGGCGATCCTTCCTGGGTCCATGTCGGCCCCCCACTCGCCTGAGACCCCTAGAAGCTGCTCAGGAGGCTCTCTGCTTCAGATTTGTCCTGCCGTCAGAGAATTCCTGGGATTTACCCCAGGCTGGCCACCTGCACCCTCGCACTAGTTCTGCTGTCCTTGACTGGCCAAAAAAACAGGGGGCAGGGGTCACCCCGGGGCCTGACAGCAGCGCTAGGGTCCCACAGGCAGACAGAGGAGAAGTAAGGCCCGAGGTAAACAACCCGACAGATGGCGAACTTTGCGATTCTTCTCCCCACTCTGGTGAACAACCTTTCCACCTGCAGGAAATTCAAATCTCCCACCGGTTGGAAGGAGTTGATCAGAGAAGTGCCAGCAGCCAGCAGCTCAACGCAGCCAGTCCTGGGCTGGACGCACCTGGATCAATCCTGCTGACATGGCAGCAACCCAAACCCCTAGGGGGGCCATGGGATTTCCAGCTCTGGAACCCACACTTAGTTCTGGGGCTTTCTGCTTGTCTTTGTGCTGACTGACTGTGTGCTGTGTGCTTTGGGTCTAGTGTGTTGGGCCCGCCCAGGATTAGCCCCAGGGCATGGCCTAGCCATGGGACTAAAGATGGCGCTGAGGGCTGGTGTCCTGGGCGTAACCTTGATCACATTACAAAGAGCCCTAATTGGCTGCCAGGTATTGACCGGCCTTCTGTGCTGAGTGACATTGGACTTGACCACTAGCACCTGAAGGATGTGTTGACCTTTGACACAATTGGTTTGGCACCTTGTGGTCTTTTGTCTATATAAGCTGTTTTGTTGCCCCCCAATAAACAGATTTGCTCTGACAAACTCCCCGTCCCATGGCCGAGTCTCTGGGGAATTGAGGCGGAGGTGGGGACGGCGGGACTTACTTTTCTTCGTCATCGCAGCAGGCTGCGCAATTGTGTGAATGAGTGTGTGAGTGGGTGGAGCCACGCCACGTGGGTGTTGGACTCTACATAGTGGAATCCCTTGCTGACTGGAGCACCTACACCTGCGCTTCTCTGACTTTGAATTCTCTAACCCAGGGATCCTGAACTTATTCGACACTCCCGGGCAGAGCAGCCCATCACAGGACCAGGGAGGACAGATTCTCTGGACACACGCAGCGTGTCTGGCAGTTGGTGGGGAGCAGTGAGGTGCTTTCTCTGGGAACCAGCCAGCCTCCCTCACCGCTCCACTTTCCTCCTGTGCACCTGAGAGCTAGACTCTCCAAGACCCCCCCAGCCACCATTCTTCCTGCATTCCCGCAGGGGATACTGGGCCCTGACCCCAAGGGCAGGACCGTGTGCTTTGTTTGTCTTCCTGCCTCCTCAGTCAGTGGGGTAAGCGCCCAGTGTGATAGTTAATCCTGGATGTCAACTAGACCATACCTAGCATGAACTAAGATCAGCAGAGACCACCTGAAGAGATGATCCGGATCAATACATGCACAATACAAAGACCAGCTCTAGCTCTCATTGGAACCTCCCAGTAGCCGACCAGATAAAAGGAACCGCAGAACAGGAGACAAGAAGAGACTCAGAAGCGGAGCTAGGAATGCTCTTCCCTCCTGCCGCCCGGTTTGGTTTCTTCATTTCTTTGACCCTCCAGCTCTCCCACCCTCCAAGTCTTCAACATGCCTAGAGACTCTCCAGGGATCCTCCAGCCTTCAGCCATCACCACTAGACGACTGGACTGAGCGGCTACTGGCAGCCATCGTTGGACTACCTCGGCCATGTCTCACAAGCCAACTCAATAAATTCCCTTTTCATATATTCATGCTGTTGACTCTGTGACTCTAGGGAACCCTGACTGATACACCCAGTGTCTCAGGAAATGGGTTTCACCTCTCAGCTCTGCGCAAATGGATGACAGCTGCCCACAGCCTGCCAGCAGCGGATGTGAGTCTTCTGGAGCTGCTGTGAGGGGGTCTCACCCCACACTACTGAGGTGGAGGCTCCAGAGTTCCCTGAGTGGCAAGGTGGGCAGCTGCTCCTGCAGCCCAGGCTGCCGTTGGGCACTGCCAAGTCCACAGGTTACACTTGTCCTGCTGGCTCCGCCATAGCCACCCACGAGCTGCTCCTCGCTGAACCGAGTTGCTCATCAGCAGTTAGTTCCAGGCGGTCGCTGTCCCCAGAAGGCTCTTACCAGGGGGGCAGGGTGCCTTAGGCAGCCACGGCCACTGCACGTGGGCAGTAGGGAGCCTCATCCCGGCCCCTGGGGACAGCTGGATGCTAGTAACCCCAGAAACTAATGCAAATCAACACTGAGGGCTTCCGCAGTGGGGGAGCTCATCCCTGGGCCAGGGGGTGTCACTCCAGGGCAGGCACAGCCCCTCCCCAACCATACCATGGCAGCCCCTCCCCAAGGGGCATCAGGTCTCTCTCCACCTTCCAGGGGAGCTGTGGACTCTCCACGGGCGTCATCTACAAACTCAAGTTAGCAGAAAGTCTGCCTACCAACAGAGAACCCAAAGGAACCTATGGCCTCTGAATATGGCACGGGCCCCAGCAAAGAAGCCCAGCTCTGATTCAGCTGGGAGCAAGCAGCATCTATGCAGTAGCATGGTAACCCTGAGCACGTGCTGGAGTGGGATGGAGCTCCTGTTTGCCTGGTCATGTGACACGCAAGGAATTCCCCTCCTTGGTCAAGGCGAGAAGGTCCAGAGCTGAATTACAATTCAAAGGCCAAGGGACCCCGAGGGAGAGGAAAGGTCCCCAGGACACCTGCTCACTAGCACATGTAGCCCAGGCGCAGGAAGAAAGCAAGCCAAAGGGCTTACCGTAGAAGGTTCCAGCATTCGAGGGCCCTTCTACATAGGTCCACGCCCCCATGGTAACTGCGTGGGAGCTGTGGGCCTTAGAGGCGTGCCCCAGAGAGCATACGGCGTGACGACTCATGTCTCTAGGCACAGCCCTTCTCCCAGCTTCGGGCCACAGCTGCTAGAGGACCATCATTTGTCCCTCTGACCACCCCAAGTCCTGCAAGGATACTCAGGATGACGGCTGGTCTCCAGAGGCCCTGGGGGCCCCCTGTGGGAGATCTCAACCCTGTTCTACCTTCTAGGGGAGGTCAGTGGATCGGCTGTTGATCTCTCCACTCCTGCCTCACAATCGTACCATTGTGGTATCACTACTGTGAGCTGGGGCTCCTCTTGGCCTGGGAACCTTTTCAGCTGCCCGGTACGCAGAGCAGGCATAGAGGCAGAAGGCCCCTCCTCCCAGGGCCCTGAGCTCCCGTTCGGGTTCACGGTTCCTGAATCACATCCTCTATAATAAAGCCGCTGCAATCATAGCTAATCAATGCCGAAGCACTTTCCTAAGCCCTGGGAGTCATCCTTCGAATCACCATCAGAGCCTAAGGCAGGCGGTGCAGGCTCTAGATTTGCAGTCATCTGGGCAGACTGTGAGTGGCCCTCTGAGACCCGGGGTAGGCTGGTCTTCAGCTCCAGAGGTCTGAGGCCTAACTTCAGCAGTGAGAATGCGGGGACTTGGGGAGCTCAGAGAAGCATCTCTCAGGCACCCCTAGTCCGAACACTTGGAGCTGAAAGCGAAGAACCAGTCAGAGACCACCAACCAGTGCCCAGCAAACAGGGAAGGGCTGTGACCCCTCCAGGTAGGGGTGGGTATCTGAGGCATGGCCTCAGGGCACAGCGAGCCCTGGGCACGCAGGAGCGTCCTGCCCAGCCTGCGCGTGGGATGTGAGGTTCCCGTGCCTCGTCATGGCTGAGACACAGCCCAATGCTCATCACGAGCGCTCCCATTGGCGAGATTAGCATTTCTCCCAGCCGCATATTGCTCTCCAATTGTCAGGTTTAAAAACTAATTTTTACTGTAATAACCTTTTTATCCTGGCTCCAAATTACTCCATTAGAAAAGGGCACTTTTAAAAACCGAAGACTGTGGCTCCCTTGTGGAGGGTACTTCTAGATACTCAGCGCTCAGGGGCCTCCCAGGGCAGAGGAAAGAGGGGAGAGAGAGAGAAACAGAGAGAGAGAGACAGAGACAGAGACAGAGAGACAGAGAGAAGAGAGACAGAGAGAGAGAGAGGCAGAGACAAAGACAGAGAGAGATAGAGAGAGGCAGAGAGGGAGAGAGAAACAGAGAGACAGATGGGGGGAGAGAGAGAGAGAGAAAGACAACAGAGACTCAGCTTTAGTTGACGGTGGCTCCCTGGTGTCTGCTCCTGCTAGAAGGGGGACAATCCTAGAGCGCCGGGCGCTGCGTCTTCCTGGGGGGCTGATTCCTAAGCACGTCCTCAGAGCTGCTGTGAGAACACATCACAGCGGGCGAGTGTCACCTAAGTGCCTTCTTCTGAGCCGTGACAAGGATGGAGAATTGGACCTGCTGTGAGGTGGAGACTCACTCCCAAGCGTAGGCATGCCTGCCTCTGCTGGCACTGCACACACACTGGTATGAAGCTCCACTTCGCATGCCTGCCTCTGCTGGCACTGCACACACGCTGGCATGAAGCTCCGCTTCACTGCTCTCGCTTTGCACGGCATCTTACCAGGGTGATCCGGGCACCGGCGTGGAGGCCACAGGCCTGTTGCCTTTAGCTGCAGAAGAGTCCTCTCCTCTCCCTAGCATGGATGGGGGCTCCTTTCAACGAAAGAGAAGGAGAGAGAGCCCCATTACAATTCTGAACGCTTACCCTCATGCCCAGAAACCCCGAGTGCGGAGTAATGTGATCCTGCAGAGACAGCCCTGTCCAGATGCCCAGCAAAGCTACCAGACTGGCCAGTCGCAGCAAAGACTGAACAGATGGTGGGTTGGGACGGTGCACACAGGCGGCTGGCTGCACAGCGGATGGGACGGTGCACACAGGCGGCTGGCTGCACAGCGGATGGGACGGTGCACACAGGCGGCTGGCTGCACAGCGGATGGGACGGTGCACACAGGCGGCTGGCTGCACAGCGGATGGGACGGTGCACACAGGCGGCCCTGGTCCTCCCGCATTCAGAGACACACGGGGCAGGAAGATGCTGCAGACCCTGATTACCCAGGATGCAGTTTCCTGGCCACTTTTCAGGATACGTGGAAAAGAAGCTGCTAAGTTATGGGTGCCCAGGGCATAAAAGTCAGCAGAGTAAAGGACCCCAAGTCCTCATAAGTGACAAGACTCAGGAGCAATAAGCTCCAAAGGCCCAAATATGTTCAGCAGAGCCGAGCGCTTCGCACTGGCACACTGTAAAGAGGGACAGTCAACCAGGTCCCCGCCAGCAGGGAAGGTCTGGGGGCTGAGATGGAGCAGACGCCCCAGAAGAAGTGGGGTCACTGTGGAGTGAGGGCGAGGTGGGGGGAGCTTCGTAAACACAGAACATGTGATGGCGTCCTTCATGTCTGCTCTGTGTCCCCCTGGGGACCTGCACGGCCCTCACTTTACTTGAAGAAAACTGCATTGTATCAATGCTTCGTAATTTACACACTCTCCCTTACATTTGAAAATGTGAAATCCACGCTTTATTGGTTTTTTTTTTTTCTTTTAGAACTTTCTGGTAGCAAAAAATATGTTTGTTTCCTATGAGAAAATAAGGTCAGGATAAATAATTAGCTTAGTGGGGAGTATTCAGAAACACTGGTCTTAAAATACATATGTTTTATATCTATAGATAAAGACCAGGGTTTCTATTGCTAATCCAATTAGGAAAGCCGGAGGGGATTTTCATTATGAACTTAATTGAACAACAGAACTCAATGAGGAGCTCCAAGTACCAAATTACCTCTGCTAAATTATTCAAGTAAATACGGTAGAGTGCAGTGGTGATGGGGGGTGACACTTGAGTTTGGCAATGCTAGGATTCTCCCCAGCTAATTACCAAGATCTTCTTTGCGAGACGCACACTGGTTATGATTTCCTATGGGTGATAAAAATGGCTAATCACGGTATAAAACTCCCGTTCCACGGTGAAGTAATAAAAGTGAGTTAGACTAGCAGAACCAGTGATAAAGCAAGTATTTACGGACGGCGCCAGCCATGCTGGCTGGGTAATTAATACGGAATTCAGGCTCTGATGCACAGGTCTTCCCGAACGCTCACACGCCAGGCAAGAGTTTAATCTGCTCTTTGCCCACCAACTTGGTGCGGCAGGAAAGTAGGAAGGTCAGCTGCAGGTGCCTGGGAGCACAGACAGGAAGGAGGCTGGCGAGGCTGGGTACCCAAGGCAGGCAGTGGGAAGGGCTGTGGGTGCCCCGAGTCGCAGAGACTTAGGACACACAAAGGGGGAGCAGTGACAGAGTCTCAGGCCAACGGGCACCATCCTGGCCCTGCCTTAAAAGGCCGCTTGGCCATCATACGAAGACAAAGGACTGAGGTGGGAATGTTTGAGGAAGCACAATGGTGCTTTCGGGTTTAATAGCAAATATAGCTCGAACTACACCCCAGCAAAAATCTGACTTCTGTGTGTCTTCTCTTTGCTCTGAAAACAGACTCCCTGTAAACTGGGCAGGACACCATCCGGTGCCCGAGCTCGGGCTGAGCTGGCTGACACGGAGCAGACATGAAGGAGGCCATCACGCGCCCTTCAGGGTGCTCTGCAGACCTTGTCAGGGCCCTTCTCGCCCTCAGGGTTCTGGAGTGGCTGGCTTGGATTCAGCCCCGGCGGATGGCAGCGTAGAAAAGCCATTTCACAAGCACCACGTTGGAAATGGTTGTGAGGGTGTCCTGACCTCATTCCTTCAGACTCGGGGTCTCTACAGCACCCCAGATAAGCACTTGTCCACCCCCAGGCACGACTCCGGCCCCAGGCCCAAAGCTCACCTTCTCCTCTGAGTCCTGGTCTAGGCTTTTCCTCTCTGCGGGAGGCAGCAGCAGGGCAGAAGGGCGAGGCGTCCGTGCGCCCTCTTTGCTTTTATCTGTGGGGCCAAAGCAAAGCGAAGACGCTTGTTAACATTCCATCCCTCGCATGTCTCCGTTAAGAAAGCTGAGCGAGACAAAGCATGGCTCTGAGACTCCCGTCTGGTGGGCAGCCCGGGCCTGCTGCAGGAGGAGGGGGGTCCTGCGGCAGAGACGGAAGGCGCTGGCTGCCCCGCCCCCACGGACATGTTGATGGAGGAGCAGGCCAGCAGGACGGTGCTCCCCACAAGGACCCTGGTGGGTGCTCCATGCAGGCAGAGTCTGGGCCCGCCCAGCACACGGTCCTTGTGTGCCCACAGCTTAGCCCAGGCAGGCGCGGGCAGAGGTGCCGTCCTCTGACCTGCGGTGACTCAGCCGCGCTCCCACATCAGTGGTGCCACACTCAGCACGATCTAATCCTCTGAGAAGCTGCGAGGCCACGCCGTGTGGGCGGGCGTGGGCAGGACCGAGGCCCTCCTGGCAAGGGCCAGAGGCCCATGCAAGACCAAAGGACCAGGCTCGCTGAAGCTTTGACAGCTGAGGCCACTACGGGCACCCCGGCCAGGGCACAGGGTACAGGACAGCTGGCTATGGTCGGTGATAGAGAGTCCACAGTGAGACCCGTGTCCACGCTGTCACATTTATGGTGAGACCGATGTCCATGCTGTCACGTTTGTGGTGAGACCCGTGTCCACGCCGTCGTGCACACGGTGAGACCCGTGTCCACACCGTCATGCACACGGTGAGACCCGTGTCCACGCTGTCACTTGAAGTGCGTCCCCGGGCTCTCTCAGGGGTGCAGGACTGGCCCCTGTGTTGAAAGAGCAGTTACACTTAGCTCCAGCCCTCGGCAAGCTGAACACGCAACTCTGCTGTCACAGCCTCCTCTCGACATCACGCATCCAGCCGAGCTCTTGCCCTGCCCCCTTCCTGCCTCGCCAAGCCAGTCGTGCCAACCACAGGGCTGCGGGACGACCAGCCCCACCCTCTCGGCCTGCTCATGCCATCCACGGTTCACGTGGAGAGCGCCTAGAGGAGCCGGAAGGGCACTTGTGGAGCTCCTGTGCAGTGCAGAGTTAGATCCCCGTGGTGCCAAAATAGAAACAAAGCCACAAACAAGCAACAAACCAACAAAGATCAAAAGATCCGCCTTGGGGCAGCTGAGACCTTCCATTCCTCTCGGTTTCTCTTCCGTGGCTGTGCTAAGACAAGCGGCAAAATCAAACTAAGGGAGAAAGGGTCTATTCTGAGTCATGATATGGGACGTCTCCGTCCATCACCGCGGGGAAGTCAGGGCAGGTGAGGAGGAAAGAAACCGAACTTCAAGGCAGCTGGTGGCTTTGATGCGTGTCCTGGATCTGGGAATTTAATTACTGAACCGAACAGAGATCAACTCTGACTAGAAATGAGTGGATGGTTTTACGGCTCTAGAATGAACCACAAGGCGTTGGGTTTGCAGTTGACCCACAATGCCATGCAAAGACTTGCGGAGCCGCAGGGTGGGGCTCATGAGGAGGAGTGGGGTGGGTGGGACACCTTACCATGCTCTGCACAGCAGCAAGCATGGAGACACGCTGACAGACACGCCTGCGTCCTCTGAGAACACGCGAGCAAATGTCGACGACCAAAACCAAGAAGTCAGAAAAGCAGCAGGCAAGGCCAGGTGTCCCCAGCCCTCCTGCTGCATGAGGGAGGATCGAGTTTATCTCGATCCTCTGGAGAAAGCGTCAGAGGCTTTTACTGAAGACAGTTGATCTTACAGCCGAGCTTTCATACTCCTCGGGTTAGCGCCGTGCCTCCCGAGTGCTTCTTGGAGACAGTATCTTTGATGATCATTTTCACGACATGCAGACACGTATCCCCTGGACACCCGTGACAAATGTTTGTGCCTCCTCCCCCGCGGCGTCCTTAATCGCGGGCACTTTTTAACAGCCATTGATTTTGCAGGCCCGTGGAGGTGTGTGGGGAGGCTCCTCGGGCTCCTGCGCATAATTGGGTCTGTGCCTCGGCCATTTCACCGCGGAAGTGCTTACTCTACGGCCCTCCACGGGCCGCTTCGGGGGTCCACTCTGACATGCTTAAGTACTCTTTGCTTTGGGCCTCTCACAGACTCGGATGATGGTGTCTCAAGCACTCCCTGGAGCGGCTGCGAGAATCGGTTTATGGGGCCAAATCAACAAGTCGTAAGACTGCGGCCCCGCGGACCTCGGGGAGAACAGGGTGTGCTCTGCCCGGATGCAATGCCTCCTCCGTGGTCCATCTATTGATCGCGCCTGGCTCAGATTCTGAGGGCTCCCCAGAGGCCTCCTGTACGTGGTGCTGAGTGCAGGCTACCAGGGGAAGGTCCCCGCCAGCCTGGGGGGGCAGAGACGTGAGCTGTCACAGGGACACGGCGTTGTTCCTGTCATCCTGCACAGTGGCCCTTGTCATTGGAGAGCAGCGAGAGACGCGATATGAGTAGCTAGTGTCCCCCAGGGTATCTGCAGCTGGCGGGTAAACACGGGGTTCCCCATACCCCTCCCTTACAAACACAATTGCCAGACCCTGGCTCCCCAAGAAAAACATGTGGAGAAAACCAGGCTCGGTCTCTTGGGCAGACTCCACCCTGCAAATGCTCGGGTCCCACGGCCCACTTGACTTCTGAAAGGAGAAGCAGGTGACTGCTGGGGTCCCAGCCAGGAGGCGACATTCCCTGTCCTGGTCATTAGAACAGCTCAGCCGCCGGCTCTTAGAGCCCCTTGGAGGTCCCTGTTGTCACTGGGCCACAGAATGACCGAGTCCCGCCGGGCAGCAAGGCCTTACAGCGTCTGCGCTGCCTGACTGAAGCAGATGCTGCCGACAATTTTAAGAAAATACATTAAAATAAAGAACCGCTACAAGGAGCCAGAATCACCCAGCCTCAGAGAGCGCTGAAGATCCCTCAGCATCCCAGCCAAGGGTGGACCTCAAGCTAGTCTGATTTCAGTGCACTGATATCAGTAATCTACCCTGGACTCAGTCGCCTTCCACGCGATGGACTGGCTCTAGGCTCTTCCAGGCGGCGAATTCCAAAGATCAGGGACGTGAGTTGGAAGCGCATCCCATAGACACCAAAGCGGGACCCACATTCTTAAGGCTGCACAGAGCTGTGCCCAGCTCCTGCGGGGAAAGGATCGCGGGTGAGCATTGGTGATCAGGACGGTGAGGGACGGACTCTTGGTATGT
The DNA here is from genome assembly GCA_023101885.1 of Typhlomys cinereus. NCBI lineage: Eukaryota > Metazoa > Chordata > Mammalia > Rodentia > Platacanthomyidae > Typhlomys > Typhlomys cinereus. Next base: position 661,780 of record JALPQD010000510.1, read on the forward strand.
TGAAAGCCAAAAGTGACCAGCAGAAACCCTGGGAACCAGACTTTTCCACAGGCATTGGGGCCAGGCGAGAAATCTGCTCTTAGACAAGGGCCCTGACCCGTGGACAGCCGCCCCGCTGTGGTCATCTTAGACAAGGGCCCTGACCCGTGGACAGCCACTCCGCTGTGGTCATGTTAGACAAAGGGCCCTGACCCGTGGACAGCCACTCTACTGTGGTCATCTTAGACAAGGGCCCTGACCCGTGGACAGCCACTCCGCTGTGGTCATCTTAGACAAGGGCCCTGACCCGTGGACAGCCACTCCACTGTGGTCATCTTAGACAAGGGCCCTGACCCGTGGACAGCCACTCCGCTGTGGTCATCTTAGACAAGGGCCCTGACCCGTGGACAGCCACTCTGCTGTGGTCATCTTAGACAAAGGGCCCTGACCCGTGGACAGCCACTCCACTGTGGTCATCTTAGACAAGGGGTCTGACCTGTAGACAGCCGCCCTGCTGTGGTCATCTTAGACAAGGGCCCTGACCTGTGGACAGCCGCCCTGCTGTGGTCATCTTAGACCAGGGCCCTGACCCGTGGACAGCCCCTACTGTGGTCATCTTAGACCAGGGCCCTGACCCGTAGACAGCCGCCCCGCTGTGGCCATCGTGACTGTCACCTCCTCCGCGCGCTCAGGAGTTCCCTGGTGGATGCGGGCTGCTATAGGAGGGTCACAGAGCAAATCCTGCCGTTAATCCCAACGTGAAATGCGGTGGCCTCAGCACACAGGCACTGGAGAAGAGGGCTCAGCTCTCAGCCACAGAGTTAGAAACGAAGTCTGTGTCCGGCTTGCTCCACTTCTGGGGAAGACCCCAGGCTGGTGCCAGACACGCGGGGAGTGGAGGACGGTACTTTCTGACGTTTGCTCCCTGTGTTTGCACGGGCAGCTCTGGTCCCCAGAGGTGGCCCCGTCCTTCCCTGAGGCCACGCCGTACCACGGCTCTCTCGGCACTAACTCGGGAGAGCCGTGGCACCATCTCTGCTCAGGCTGCACCCCACACTGATATCCCAGATGCTCAAGTAACCATACACCTCATTTCCCTAGGAGAGGTGCACAGGGGTGCAGGTAGACGAGGGGCATTGTCTACCTGTTTTTACCGGGAGACCCTGGGGGAAAACTGGCCTGCTTGTCCGTGTTGGTGACACTGAGCTGCAACAATGTGACAGCGAAATAAGGGAAGATACAGTTCACGGTCGGGACACACAAAATGGCACTCAGGGCCCTGCGTGACTTCTAATGCGTGAGGCCCCGTGCGTGACTTCTAATGCGTGAGGCCCCGTGCGTGACTTCTAATGCGTGAGGCCCCATGCGTGACTTCTAATGCGTAGGGTCCTGGCTCTGCAGTCCATGGGGACAAAGGTGAAGGTCACAGAGCGCTGAGGTCAGCAGCACAAACAAGAGAAGCCGGGGCTCGGGCTGAGGGCGGCTGGGGTGGCGTGCGGGGTCCTGCCCATGGCCAGCACAGGGACCCTTGAAGCTAAGCACACACGGCGGTCAGCAGGGAAGGCAAATCCCTTCAGAGAAGCACTTGCAACCTAAGAGTCCTCGGACCCCCACCCAGCCTCTCGAGATCCGGGGTGAGGAGGAGGGCTGAGATGGGATCCCCTACTTCCTGAACCCCTGTTGCCGCGGGAGAGGGGAGAGCAGCCCTGTTCGCAGGGCTCCGCTAATCCTGAGCCTCCTCCAGGGTTTGTGCCGCAAGGGCCTGTTACCTCGCCGCGATAGCCAGTGCGGCGAGGAAAAGGAGCTGGACACCGGCAGCGTGGCCAGCAGGCCTCTCCCCCTGGTGTTCAGGGCCAGGAGCAGCACGAGGAGCTGACCACGGACCAAGATGCACAAGCCCAACAGCCGCTCGCTGCACCCGGCTCACAGCGAGAGACAGCAGCTCGGTCCTCAGAGGCTCTCTGCCACAGCGAAAAACGGGTGGGACCTCACTGTCCATCTGCAGCCGGCGAGAGGACCCTTGGGTCGGTCAGCATGGACTCCTGACATGGCCACAGGCTGCCTCTGCAGCCTCCCCAGCCTCCGGCTCTCAGCATAGGCCCCGGGAGCCTCCCCGAGCTTCACGCGGCTGAAGACTGAAGATCACGTTCACAGCCACACAAATCACTTCTGAGTCCTAAGTTTGCCGCAGGTTGTGATTTCAGAGTTGACAGGATGCAGAGGGAATTAATTTCCAGCCATTCTTATCTTCTTGGAATTCTCTGGAGGTGGTAAAACACTCTGACACGAGGCGGGCTGGGCTTCTCAAGATGCCAGGGTCCTATAGCAGACCCCAGCCCTGAAAGGTGACCCACCCTGTGACGGGCTGTCATCCTGTAACAGGCCGGTTTCTAGATTCTTCTCTTGCCCTTGACTTTGGGAGCATCCTGCGTCACCCCAGGATAGAATGGCCTGAGATGAGGGGCTGTTTCCTCTGCAATGATCTGACTGTCGCAGGCTGCAGGGGAGGAAGAGAAGTCATGCAAGGCTGCAAGCCCAGGAAGACAACACAGCTGGCCGGAGGGCAGAGGGGGACAGGGACCTGCCCACTCCCTGAGGAGGCCACGCATCAGGCACCACGCATGGCAGAGCACGACAGTACTGGAAAATGCCACAGCTCTCCCAGAGGGCTGCTCCCACCGCGCCCAGTGGCATCCAGGCAGAGACCTTGATTCAGCACCCTGCACCCCAAGGCTCTGTGGACATGGTTGCTGATGCGTGATTGAGCTATCGTGGCTTTCAAAAGATTGATTGTCACGGCCACGATAATCAGAAGATTAGCTCCAAGATGTCAGAGGCAAAGATGCTAAAGCACACATGAGCCCGTTGAGGACCCCCGACAGACTCAGGGCAGGAAAGAAGATGGACGGATGGGCTGGAGAAGAGGAAGGGATGGAAACAAACACAAAGGGAGAAGGAAGGAGATGGAGAGGGAGAGAGACTCGAGTGAATCTGCTCTCTTAAAATGTTTCCCTCTGGCTCGTGGCTATGAAGCTTGGAGCTCATGTCCACAAAGCGATAATCCATTTCTCAGTGTCAAGCTGAGGCAGTTAAGCACCCCAGTATGATGGAATTGCGGCTGCTGAAAGAAGGGGAGTGTGAGCCTCTCCCCCACATGCCGCCTAGGGGAAGCCTGACGTCCTGCAAGCCCCTGAATGCCAGACCATGAAAGATACAGCCAGGCTTGTCACAGCTACTGAGGGACTTGAACTGGCACCAGGGAAGTTAAGTGTCCGACCCCTGCAAGGCCAATGCTGGACACAGGCCGCATGACCAGAGAGAGACACAAATACGTGCTCAGAGACAAGTACATACCCAGGAAGACACGTGCACACACAGATACATACACATTCCTGGAGCTGCATATGTGTACACACACACAGATACATCATGCACCCAAGAAGATACATGTGCACATATAGCCAAGTATGTACACACAGTCACATGTACACATACCTAGGTACGCACATGCACACACACATGCATACACAGATACACTAAGAACCCAGGAAGACGCACATGCACACACATAGACAAGCATACACACACATATACACATATACACACATAGATACATGTACACACATATAGGTGTGCTACACACAGACACATACAGGCATATATATGCACACACAATACATGAACACATGCATACAAACACACGGACAGACACACGTACACATATGTACCATAGGTGCATATGCAAAGAGAGCCATGTGCACACATCCTATGCACAGACACGTGTACATATAGACACACATGCACCACAGGTGCACACGCAGAGACCCGCGGCACACATCCTATGCACAGACAGAATAGTGACAGAGATGCATGCGCTATGGCTGTTTGTTGGGGGTCCAGTCCAAGGCAGCAGTGTAAGGTCAGTACCTTGCTTGCCCCTGGACTTGGCCCGGCCTGCGTCTGCTTGTCTGAGCGCCCTCTCCCCTCTCGGGCAGTCGGGAATCGGCCCTGTTCTGTTGCTCCAGGGGCTTTCAGACTTTCTGTGATGCCAGAACCTCCACGTCAGCCTCTTTCACAGGTGCGCAGGCCATTGGGGGGGTACTCGGGGATCTGAAGGGTGACCCCACACCACAGGCCACTGGTGGGGGGCGGGGGAGGGGGTACTCGGGGATCTGAAGGGTGACCCCACACCACAGGCCACTGGTGGGGGGCGGGGGAGGGGGTACTCGGGGATCTGAAGGGTGACCCCACACCACAGGCCACTGGTGGGGGGCGGGGGAGGGGGTACTCGGGGATCTGAAGGGTGACCCCACACCACAGGCCACTGGCTTGTAGACCACCAGCACTCCAGGGATTGTGCATCATGGGTCTCTGCGGGGCGAGGAAAGGTTGCTCCACACCTGTTACTTCAGATTGTGTGACTGAGTTGTGTGCTTAGAGCACGGCATGTCACAAGTGCTGCTCCCAAGGCTTAGTGGTGAGCGCAGGCGTACATCATCCCCAAACTGCCACCAGCACCCCACCAGCACCCCACCACCAGCACCCCACCAGCACCCCACCACCAGCACCCAGCACCCCACCACCAGCACCCCACCCCAGCACCCCACCACTAGCACCCCACCACTAGCACCCCACCACCCAGCACCCCACACTAGCACCCCATCACCAGCATCCCACCACCAGCACCCCAGCACCCAGCACCCCACCACTAGCACCAGCACCCAGCACCCCACCACCTAGCACCCCACCACTAGCACCCCAGCACCCAGCACCCCACCACCAGCACCCCATCACCAGCACCCCACCACCAGGACCCCACCACAAGCACCCCCCACCAGCACCCCACACCAGCACCCAGCACCCACTACTAGCACCCCACCACCAGCACCCAGCACCCCACTACTAGCACCCCACCACTAGCACCCCCACCAGCACCCAGCACCCCCTACTACACCCCACCACTAACACCCAGCACCCCACTACTAGCACCCCACCACTAGCACCCCACCACCAGCACCCCACCACCAGCACCCCACCATCAGCACCCAGCACCCAGCACCCCACCACTAGTACCCCACCACCAACAACCCCACCACCAACACCCTAGCACCCAGCACCCAGCACCCAGCACCAGCACCCCAGCACCCAGCACCCCCCACCAGCACCCCAGCACCCAGCACCCCCCACCAGCACCCCAGCACCCAGCACCCCCCACCAGCACCCAGCACCCAGCCTCCAGCACCAACTCACCACCATCTGCTCCAGCACTCAGTGTGCTGCCCTCTGCCTGCTGCCCAGTACCCCACCATCACCCTGTCACCGGCTCCCCTCGACTGTGCTCACCAGGGCACCGCCACTGACCCGGCACCCGGCACAGCACCACCTGCCACTCGGCGAGCTGCCGCCCTTCTCCCTGGCACGCTGCTTTCCAGACTCTCCCAGCACTGCCTCCTGCGCCCCTGGAGGAGCGCGCCAGCTTGCTGGCCTTCCGGCTTCTTGAGGACCCCAGGTGTGCAGGCCTGTGACCCCACTTACTAAAGCGCAGCTAGAGGAACATGTCACATTCGAACAGAAATCCACGGGATCCTTTTAAAGCTTATTATTGCAACAGTTCCTGGTCCGCCCACCCCATCCCATCGAAATGCCCCAGGATGGAGCCCCTCACTCCACAGCTCCTCTCTCATCACGTGGGGTCACACGGTCAACAGGTGGGCAGCGCTGAACACTGCACGGAGCAGAAGTTAACTGTGTGATGAGAAGAGAAAGAGGCCCGTGGAGCCGAGCTAACTGCTCGGTGCAGCAGACGCAGACCTGTGCGCCCCCGAAGCCGCTTCCCCAGCTTCCGCCGCTCCCCGTGCTGAGCCCAGACGGCTCCCGCGCCGGCTCCACAACGCCGATCACGGCAGGGGCTGCGCCTGGCTTTGCTGCTCCTGTGGTTCCCTCGCACGTGGCTTCAATCCCATCTTTCTGTGTCTTGGTGACACACGGGACTATTCCCTGTCAGTGCCATCTCTTTCTGCAGGTACCCACCACTGCCTATGCCATGGTGGGCAGGGCCCACAGGGCACACCAAGGGTGTGAGAGCCAGCCCCCCCCCACAGCCTAAAGGGGGGACAAGCTGGTGACCTGGAGTCACACAAGGAGCTGCCTCCTGTGGGATATGCGGGGTATGCGGAGCAGAGAGACCTTGCGGAGGGAGACAAAATCAAGTTACTAACACGGGGAGCCCAGACACAGAGATCAGCGTTTCTACTGCTTTGCTGGATTAGAAACTTGGCTCTCTCTCAGGACGGTCACAGACAGGGATTTGGAGAGCCGCCCTTGAGGATGGTTTTGGGGCACAGTCTGTCCTCCTGGAACAGCCCTGCCGAGAGCGGACATGTTCTAATGTCCTAAAGAGGCACGTGGGTCCCTCTACTTGGCTGCCAGCTGATTGAAGCAAGGGGTTCTCCCAAAGCAGAACTTCCCTGGACTCTCAAGCTAAGCCCGCAGTTCGCCCGAGGGGAGTTCTCAGGAAGAGATTTCACGCAGACATCAAATTCCCCCCCTTGCAGGGCGACTGCAGCTGACACAGTGATGGCCTGAGTAGGACCAGACCTGGACCAGCAACTGCCTGGGCATGCGGGGTATGCGGGGCATGTGGGGTATGTGGGGTATGCGGGGCATGTGGGGTATGCGGGGTATGCGGGGCATGTGGGGTATGCGGGGCATGTGGGGTATGTGGGGTATGTGGGATATGCTGGGTATGCGGGGTATGTGGGGTATGTGGGGTATGCGGGGCATGTGGGGTATGTGGGGTATGTGGGATATGCTGGGTATGCTGGGTATGCGGGGTATGCTGAGTATGCTGTGTTTGCGGGTATGTGGGGTATGTGGGATATGCTGGGTATGCGGGGCATGTGGGGTATGTGGGGTATGCGGGGCATGTGGGGTATGTGGGGTATGCGGGGTATGTGGGGTATGCGGGGCATGTGGGGTATGCGGGGCATGCGGGGTATGCGGGGCATGTGGGGTATGCGGGGTATGCGGGGTATGCGGGGTATGTGGGGTATGCAGGGCATGCGGGGTATGTGGGGTATGCGGGGCATGCGGGGTATGTGGGGTATGCGGGGCATGCGGGGTATGTGGAGTATGCGGGGTATGCGGGGTATGCGGGGTATGTGGGGTATGTGGGGCATGCTGGGTATGCGGGGCATGCTGGGTATGCTGGGTATACGCCATACACACACGAGCCCCCACGCCATGACTCCTGACCACAATGTGAACTCTGAGGGTCACTGAACCTTCCTTCATCTTTCCACTGCGGCCACGGTGAACAAAGCTGTTTGTCACTGTGACGTCTCAGGCGGCCTGTTGGGAAGGTGGCCGAGCCCATCTTGCCGCGACTGCCTAGTCCAGGTTTTGACCCTAGCATGCCCTGGTGACCCTTCCTTGGGGGCCGCTGCGCAGCCTGGGCCGCTCTGACATCTCCACCTGCCCGGCAGCAGATCCCAAGCCAGGCCAAGCCCCACAGGGGCCTCCACAGAGGGCAGGCCGCAGCTGCAGCCACGTTCCAAGCCTTGAGATTTGTTCTCTGGGAGTAGTGGACGCTCTTCCACTCTACACTGGCAGTCACTATGCCTTGCAGAGACAGGCAAGGCCGGCCCATCACACTGCTGATGGAGGTCTCCTGTGGAGAGGATGCTCTGTCCCTGACTCCTGGTGGGCGCCCTGGACTGACCTAGGGAGGTGAGCGCAGCAGCCCACCCGGGGCTCCAGCCCACCCCAGGGGCTCACAGCCCACCCAGGGGCTCCAGCCCACCCCAGGGGCTCACAGCCCACCCTGGGGCTCACAGCTCCCTTCACGCTTCCCACAGAAGCAGGCGCCAAGCAGGTCCTTCCTCAAAGTTGTTGTGAGTCCCCAGGGCAGTCAGAGGGCAGGAGAGGCGCACCGTGGCTAGTCCTCTGGCTAACTAATACCATAGACCACACAGGTGACATGTACGATAATCTGTGGGGACAGACATCGGGGTCAGGGGTGGTGCTGAGCCCAGGACTGAGAAGGGCTGAGGTAAAGCGTGAGGGACGCTCCTTCATCCCTCGCACGGTCACGGGGAGGCTGGGAGCAGCAGGTATAAACCCTGAGGCTGTGACGTGCACGGGCCGGAGAGGGGACAGAGGGGCAGCTCAGAGCCAATCTTCAGACCAGCCACCCCTTATTTCCTGGAGCACCCGCTTATTGCGGGCGTGATGCTATGCAAGCTCTGCGGGGAATATATGCCGTGTGTGATCTAATGCATTAAGAACAGAAGAAACTAAAAAGAAAGATGGCTTTCACATTGAAGCATGTGTGTGTCTGCCGTATGTTGATGTGTGATATATGCACGCATGTGCAGAGGTGTACATGTGTGTGGCTGTGTGAACCACGTGACATGTGGACTCCAGAGGAGGAAGTCGGGAGTTCTGCGCTGTCACTCTCTGCCTTGCTTCCTGGAGCAGGCTGCTGGCGAGTGACTCCCCATCTCTACCACGCTGGGGACACGCCCACGTGACCACGCCAGCCATTTCTTAATGTTGGTGAGGGGATCTCAGGTCTTCATGCTTCCACAGCAACACCGAGTCACGGAACCATCTTCCCAGATCCTAATCCTGGAGCATTTGTGCAGGCCGCTGTCTGCCCTGTCTGTGGAAGAAACAGGACTTCGGGAAGGACCGGCACTTTCCTTTGACGCATCCTGACAAGGGTAAGATGAAGTGCGGCTGCCGTGAGTCCGTCACACTTAGCTGTTCTTATGGGACCAAACCTCACTTTATATCTCAAGACAGCCTCGCAGCACATTTCCATACAACCGTCGGCTAAACGTAGAGGAGAAAGGCATGATTAAATATCTCCATTTTCCAAATTGCATCATTAAATTTTATCAAATGGGAACATTTTGTAAAAATAGGATTTAGTATTAGAGCAATTGTAATATAAGAGGGAGAACTGTAAAGCCTAGGGTTTGGGGAGGATAATTAAGATCTCAGAGTGAATCTTGGTTTGAGCCAAGTCTTTACCTCCAAGGACGGTGCTGCTGGGTGTGGGATGGATTCAGTAGGAACCTCTTCTACCACTCTACTGTGAGTGGAGAACATTGGGCCACACCAGGAAGGACACTCGCTCACTGACCCCTAGACCTGGGCCTTGGGAAACTCAGCTGCCCTGGTCCCCAGGGAAGAAGGTCCTACAGAGCTCTGCGGGGACAGGAGTGGCGGAGTGTGGAGTGAGGAGAGAGAGCGGCTGCCTTGGTTATAGACAGTCTGGCACTCTCCACCTGAGAGGAGCCATCAAGCTAGGAAAGGGACAGGTGCCACCGGGGTCACGGGTCAAACAAGCCTGTCGTCTACATCCCGGTCATCCCAGCTGCAGGGATAATGGCAGTGACCTTCCCAGTTTCTCCATCAACAGAACAAGGAACCTCAGCGAACAGGAGATGCAGGTCAGGGACCATGGTGTCAACAACTCAGCGCCGCACGCGCTCCTTGGCCTGGGAGCTCATGCCCCAGGGTCTAGCGCCTATTGCAGGATAAACAACAAACCTTTTGCACAAGCCTCATGGGCTCAGGGCCAGGGCTCGGTGGCCTGGCTCCGAGAGGGGCCTTTCCAGGAAGCTTCTGCAGGTCCACCTCGTGACGGAACAAGCACCAAAGCCCCTGCCAGCTGCAGGTCGGGATCTGTGATGACTCCATCTAGGTGCTCAATTGCATGGTTTACATGAGCAGATACTTAGCACCAGGTGCCCAATGCACAAACGAGCACGTGGGCTGCCAGCAGCCCTCCGTCGCTGGAGCCAGACAGATTTCAGGAGAACTTCTGGGGCCGCTGCGCCTTCAGCTTTGATTTACATGCCTGCTCTCCTCCAGAGAGCCGGGTGGAGTGCACGTCGACTCCTGCAAACTAATCTGCATGAGAACGCAATCCTCACCTAGCTGATTTATTCTCGCATTTAGATGTAATAAAATTAATAGCGCAGTTCTCTGGCTCAGTTGATGAAATTAACTCAGACTTTCTCTCCTTAACCAACTTCTTACAGTTCTTTTCTCTGTTTTCAAAAGGGAAGTTATTCCAGTCATTGGATACAAATGGCTTTAATTAGTTTAAGGCAAACATAACCTTTAAGGGATGCAGGCTCTCTCGGGCCTGCGGGGCCTGTGCTTGCTGAAAGATGAGGCGGGATCTACCCGGGCGCCGATCTGTCGAGGTGTCACAGGGCTCAGGATCCATTTGGGCCGGCGTCAGAGCAAACCACCCATCAATGGGAAGAAGGATTCACCCATCAATGGGAAGAAGGATTCTCCTGCCAGGCATGCAAAAGCCAGTTTGTCCCCAAAGCCAGGTGATGTATTTTTATGACAAAGGCAGGTATGTTTCTCCGTGACAGGAACATCTATAGTCCTATGACCCTGAACGCGCCTGATCTCATCTATGTGGGGAGGAAAGAAACCCACCCTGGCTGTTGAGGTCCAGAAGATTTTTTTTTCCCCAGGGAATTGGCATCTTTAGTGACTATTGTATTTCAGAGATAGTGAAATTTTAGAGAAATCAGTCCTGTTCCCTATCTGGGAAGTGTAAGCAGAGAGGGCCCTCTTTTGGCTCCTCTCCTAGTGTGTGGGGATTCTGCTGCCCTGTGCCCCAGGAAATGCAGTCTCTGACAACCAGTCACCAGTTCTGGCCCCTAAACAGCACTTCTGTTTGCGGCCTGCCCTTGGGCCTCCCCAGTCCTTGGCGGGCTCTTCCTCAGCAGAGCAGCTGGTAATGTGGTTCTAGCCGCATCTGGGCTTTGTATGAACTCTCCTCTGCCCACAGCACGCGCACGGGCATTTCCGTTGCTGGAACCATGCCTCTCCCTGCTTCTCCGGCTCCCGTTCTTCCTGGAGCTGGGCTGGGGTGTCATCGGCCCTCCAAGTAGAGGTCAGCGTGCTGGCTGCCGGTCAGACTGGTCAAGAGATAGGGCCTCCTCCTCCTTACTGGTGTCCCCCATCTGCGCACAAAGGCGGGCCTCAGCCGCCTCCTTGGACTGGTCAAGGCCACCACTTCTGCGTGGAGCGGCTCAGGTGGGACAGTCCCCTCCTTTGTGCCTTGGGCTCCTGTCTCCCTGACAAAGCCCTGGTCTCATCAGAGCAGCCCACTCCCACACTTGCTCCATGGAGCACAGGTTCTGTTGCCTGCATGCGGTTTCATTAATGTGTAAGCCGTACATTTCCATTCCCACATATGCTGTGGAAGACCCACTGCACATCTGTTAGCTCTCTGGAAAACTAAAGTCCCATCTCTTTGCCTTAAATCTTCCACGACTGTCACTCAGGAGTCGCCCAGTTAGTGCTGCAAGGCTGGCTAGATGGAACTGCAATAAACAACCTGAGGGTCACATGCATTGTCACCTGGCCTTTCCCTTCCACATGCAGAGCAGTAACCAAGAGAGAAAAAGCAGAAGTTAAACAAATAGAGCCGGCCTGTCTGACAGGAGCCGAAGCAGGGAGTTCTCACACCAGAACGAAGCCCGGTCCCAGTCGTTTCGGACACTAACAAATGGCGGCTCATCGCTTGAGGGGAACCCACGGCCCGGCCGTCCACGGAGAGCAGCACGGAAGTCTGCTGCTGCCCACTGTGGGCGTGAACGGGCAGCCAGACCCGCAGGGGAGGGGACGGGCCATCTGCCACTCGGGAGAGGAGAAAGCACGATCGCCCAACTGAGGGACCTTTCGGAACCTGCAGTGTTCTCCCAGGGGCCGCTGGTAGAATATCGTCCCCAGGGAACGGTCCACAGCCAGCCCCGGGGAACACGGCACACTCAGGACAGTTTATACGTGTGCACGACAGTCACATGCTCTCCTGCACCGCCCAAGGTTCTGCTAACCCAGAGTCAAGAGGTCTGCCCCGCCTCTTAGAGTCTGTCCCCATCTCTGCCGTCCACAGCCTGGACTCAGAGGCCACCCATCATCTCACAGTCCTGCACTGCTTCAACTGCACTGCACAAAACCCAGACACACACTTGTTGCCCCTAGCGATGGGGTCTCCCTTGGGCCCCTCCCTGCTGCCTTCTCCATGGTCCGCCAACACCAGGGTGCTCTAAAGGCCTCCGTGTTTGCTGGGGAGCACTCCTGCCAGCCTCGGGCCACTTCTACCTACAGGGCACCGGGGCCTGGTGCGCTGGTGATTAGTGTTGTCTGGCAAAAGGAGACGCAGCCGTGCATTCTGCAGAGGCCTGTACTGTGCCCTGGTCCCAGCCTGGGCCATGGGGGAGGGGCTTCTTGCCGAGAAGGACAGGACTGGATCGTACCCTCTACTGCAAGACACCCTTCGCCTGCTGAGAGCAGCCCCTGCTTCCCGCCCGCAGCACACTGGCAAGAGGCAGCCTGGACACGGCCATTCCCCTGCCTCCGCCGATGCAAGTGGAGCAACACGCGGGCTTCTGACAGGAAGACGAAGCGCTTTGGAGCCACAGTGGCTAATTGGTGGCATAATTTATGTGCTTCGAAAGCTGGTGACGCTCCCCGGCTGCTTCTGATGCAATTAGCTCCATCCATGGCGAGGTTTACGAGCTGAGATGCTGGGAACTCGAACACTCCTAATGCAACAATAAAACCCGCGCCGGCTAGTCTCCTGCAAGAACGCAGAGCACTGGAGAACAGAGGAGATCCGTGGTCACGTGCAGGGTCCATCACTCAGTCTGCACCGGAAACGCTCGCATACAAGCCCACACTGGACAGAAATGGCCTTTGGAAACACAAGGCAGTAGCCACAGAGATGATGTGACCCCATGGAAGCCCCCACATGTCTGCCAGGCAGAGCCAAGCCCTGAACCCCTCTCTAGCCCCTGTATGTCCATATTACATTTCTCCTGCCTCCAGTAAGGGCAGCACTGCCAATCACGGCAATTTAGGACAACAATTCCAGAAAATGCAAAAGATGATTTCTCCAAGTACTTACTCCGTAAATCAAATCTGAACGAGAGACGCGACTGCACATCACAAGCTGATTCAAACTTTAACAGGTGCCATTTATATCCATGATGTAAATTCCATGCACAACCTGGAGTGTGACCCTGGGGCCTCCCCTGCTGTCCTGTTTCCCTGACCACTAGGCTAAGGCCGCAGCTCTACCACAATTTAAATCGCAAAGGCAGCGGTGAACACAGCAGGACACCCCACACATACATACACATGCACACACATACATACACACATACACGCACACATACACACACGCACATGCATGCACACACATACACACACGCATACACGCACACACACACGCATACACGCACACACACATATACACACACACGCATACACGCACACACACATACACACACAGGCATACATGCACACACATCCACACACGCATACACGCACACATACATACACACATACACGCACACACGCATACATGCACACACACATGCACACACATACACACATACGCACACACACGCGCACATGTACACACATACATACATACACACGCACACACATACATACACACATACGCATACATGCACACATACACACACGCACACACATACATACATACACGCACACGCACGCACACACATGCACACACACGCACACATACACGCACACACACACATACACGCACGCACACACACATGCACACACTCACATACACGCACACACAGGCCACACACACGCACACACACACACCACAGGACTCGCAGCGAAAGGCAACGGTCCCCTGGCGTGGTCTCCTGGTGTCCTGCACGTGCATGGCGGGCACAGCTCGCCCCCTTCCAGGGTCTTCTGTTCTGAGCACGCCAGCAGGCGCTTGCTCCACCTCCTTAGCAGCACGCAGCACGCTTGAGACCTGCAAACGAAGCCCACACCATCCTCTTGATGACTCTACCTGCAGCGTGCACATGCCAGCATGTCCTCCACCACAATGCCGGTGGGCACGAAGGATCTTTCTAGAACTTACGGACCTCACTGCAGAGACAAGCCACTCCCTTCCCCTCACGCCCAGGGACTTCTGGGAGGATGCATTTTCAGAAGAATGGGACCAGTCCAGATCCCGCCCCTCTGGGACGGCTGCATCGCCCCCTGTGCTGGTTCCTGCGGACTCCTCCGCACCGAGGGGCTGCCGGGCCTCCCATCTGCCGCACGGGGCAGTCAGTCGGCTTTGCCTCTCGTCCGTCTGAGCTGGCAGCACTCGCCTCGGCCAACCCTCCACTTCCACCTTGCTGCTCTCTCGGGCAGATTCCCACTGAGACCTCTGTGTGCCACACACTGTCAGGGGCATCAGGGGACAAGTAGGTGTCTCACAGACTCTGCCACGTCCCAGGTTCAGAACCTGTGCCATCCTGTCCATGAGCTCCGTCCTCATGCCCTGCCCACCTTCCTCCCGTTCTGGACTCATCTTCCTCGCCGCGTTACTAGCCCCTCTGTCCAAGAACAGCACCCTCCCATTTTCCCTGCACTTGCCCATGTGCTGAGACCTTCGGGTCACCTCCTGTCCTCTCCTGGGTGCACCCAGCTTCCTGTGACCTCCACTCGCTGGCACCCTGGTGCCCCACTAGCTCCTCCATGTCCCACGTACAGATCTTACAAGGCATTTGGGCTTTGCACAGGTGGAAAAGGGGTGACACGGAAGGGTGGGGTGGACATGCCCTTGTGTTTCCCAGCACTGTTCCTAGAACAAACTTCTGACCGGCGACTATCAGGATAAAGCTTGTGGAATGCATTGATGGAGCAGGCCGCCGGCCCCCACCAACCAAAAGGCCAGAAACGTCATGAGAGAATCTCTAGCGTGTAGCAGCCCTGTCCCCGCTCGGCTGCGGCCAGCCCACTTGACGTTCCACCAACGCATTTGAAGACTGTCTTCATTTATGACTTTCTTTGATTCTGTGACTCGAAAACCTCAAGAAACTGTCACCACAGCAGAGCCCAGAGTCAGGGGCGGCCTGGATCTGTGTTACTGGACCACGGTCAACTCGTACCCGGCTTCAGAATAGACTATAAAACTAACTCATCTCTTTGAGGTGAGAGCTGAGATTTTCCCACCATTCCTGCAGGAGCACGGAGCACAGTGGCGGAGCCCCCTCTGCAGCCCTGCAGGGGCCCCTCACCCATCCTGCAGGGGCCCCTCACCCATCCTGCAGGGGCCCCTCACCCATCCTGCAGGAGCCCCTCACCCACCCTGCAGGGGCCCCTCACCCACCCTGCAGGGGCCCCTCACCCATCCTGCAGGGGCACAGTGGCAGGAGCACCGTGGAGCCTTGGAATCTAAAGGAAGATTCTCAGAGCTTGGGTCTCCCAGTGTCTCTGTGACTCCATCCCTGGCCTTCTCCATGCCCGGCAAGCTCTTGATGGGTGTGATCCTAGCGGCTGCCTATCGCTCCCCGAAGCTACTACAATTGCTCCACCCTGCTATGTAGCTTTTCCATCCTGAGTCTCCCTGTTCTAAGCTCTAATCCTCAATGGCCTTGTTCATCATCTCCAAGGGCCTCTAACGATCCTCTAAACACCCAGCCGTCATCGTAGGCTAAGATCTGTTGGCCACTCAGCCAAGTCTCTCACCCTCCATCACATGTGGGGTTTGCAATACCCTGGACGGGCAGCGCACACACCAGCCCTCCTCAGAACCAAGGCAAGAGTGGATCAGACAAGTCAGAAAAGATCCCAAGACTGGGCTACGTGGAGCAGGGTGGGGGGACATGGCCCAGTGTGGTGGTCGAAGCCCGAGGGTGGGTCTGATGACAGTGTTTCTGGATAGAGTCAGGGCTGGGCGGCTGCAGGGGGGGGGGAAGGGGGCTGCAAAGCGTTGATTGATATGAAGCCACATTTCTCCAGAATCACAACACTAATTCACTTTCCCACCAGCTGTGTGGAGAAGGTTCCAGCCTCTAACTGTCCACACCAAAAACAGACAAACGCACCTGCTCAGGGGCCTCACGGGGTAGTTGAGGTGGGAAGTGCGAACGTTGCTGCAGGGCGCACCTCCCGTCCCGTGGCTGAGCAGCCCGTCACGCAGCAGAGCGAGCGGACGAACATCTCGCGCTTAGACCCAGTCCACGAGCACGGGCGCCGCGGCCACCCCAGAGCGCACAGAGCGGGCACAGCACCCAGTCCACGAGCACGGGCGCCGGCGGCCACCCCAGAGCGCACAGAGCGGGCACAGCACCCAGTCCACGAGCACGGGCGCCGGCGGCCACCCCAGAGCGCACAGAGCGGGCACAGCACCACAGTCTGTAGTCCTGCTTGGGGCTGGCACTGCAGCCTAGTGACGGGGCCCCTGGCTGGCACGTGCACGGCCCCAGGATCTGTCCCTGACACCAGACGCAGAAAACAAAACGCTTCTGTTGCAGGTGCACAAAACACGCCGCTGACTAGCACACTTCTGCTACTAGAAGTTTCCTCTGGGTTCAGCATGGGAGGTTTCGCTGAATGTTTGAACAGGGGACGGGAGACAGATTGTGACTCCAACTTTCTCTAAATGGTTCCTTTTTAAAAATGGAGTGTTTGCATTTCACAGCTTAATTAGCAGAAAAAAATAGACGTTTAAACAATCTTGAGATTTATGTTGGCCAAATGCTGTCCCGTGTGAAGAGGCTTATTCTAGTTCAAAGATTCAGTGGGGAGGGGCTATTGCAGTCAGCCTCCTGTTGCCGTGAGACACGCATGCACAACCCGGGAGAAGGGGGTCTCTTTAGCTTGTGGCCCCACAGGGGAGGGATGTGGTGGCAGAAGGCATGGCTGGAGGCAGAAGCAGGAGGTGGGTTCATGTCCCTATAGCCATCAGGAAGCAGAGAGAGAGAGAGAGAGAGGGAGAGGAAGCAGGTTCATTTTATCAAATCTCAAAGGCAGGGGGCTGTGATGTGCTTGACCCAGCAAGGCTCCACTTCTCCTAGATGCCACAGTCTCCTGGAACCTTGATGCCAGCCAAGGACGGACACATGAGCGGGAGCGGGCAGCTCAGATTCAACTCTGACGCGAGCCGAAACCGCACGGAGTCTGCGGTGCCTGCGTCTGACCCCGCCCCCTGGACACCTTGCAGAATCCGACCGTCAGCCTTGCTGAGAGCCGCACTGCTGAGAGTGGCGGGTAAACTCCGCAGAGCTGCCCAGGCCCCAGGCATCTCCCCTCTCCTTTGCAGCTGTGTGGAACGTTCTGTTTTCCCAGTCAACCGGCTCCTGAGGCGAGGCTTACCACCAGGTGCTGGGAGATGATTGGCCAATGGAACCACGACGGAGAAAACGCTAAGGCCCACGCTCCAACGCGAGACCAGCCACGTCGCTGACTGCGGGGTCCGCGCGCAGCACGCACGGACGCTTCTTTTCAGGAACAGGTTGCTGTGACTGGCAGCTTCTGCTGAGGAAAGATGCCAATCACGGTCTCCGAGGCTTGCCGACCACGAGGCGTGGGTAAGGACCAGGAGGTGGGCAGCTGCTTTGGGGAGCTGGCTCTGCAGCACCCCAGTGAGGCAGAAGCAGGAGGGGGTTCGGGTCACTGTAACCATCAGGAAAGCCAGAGGGAGAAGCAGGACTGGGGAGCCTCAAGGTCTGCCCGCCGTGAGCTGCTTCCTCCTGCCAGGCTTGGCACCCCTTGAAGGTGCAGGACCTCACAAACATGTCCAGGGGCACAGGCGGAAGGACCGGCCCTCCCTGCCTTTCCTCATGGCTACACCAGGAGCGGACGTGTCCCTGTGCTCAGTGGTGTGGGTGGAGCTATGGACACCTGAGGCACTCAGGAGGGCGACAAGCAGGCTGCCCCCTTGGCATTCCCAGCTGCAGCCTTCCGCTCAGGAGAACCCGTCTGTCCGGCCAGATGGCACCAGTGTCCTCTGTTCGGTGGACAACAGCATGGCTTGTCACACCTGTGAAGAGGGGCCAGCGTGGCCAGTACCACCATCAGGGGTCCTCTAGCGCATCCCCAGGCTCCCCTCACAGGACTGCTGTGAGCATCTGGTTCTCTGCTGCCCGCGATCCACGCTGGCGACTGGGCTGGAGAAGGGCTCACTACAAGTTCTCTTATTATTACCATGTTCATTGGCTCCTGGGGAATCCTGACCCAGAGTGCATTTCAGAACATTCTAGAAAGGAATGAAATTTCTATGAAGTCTGCTCCTGATGTGAGTTAAGGATCAGTAGCCAGCATGTGTCTTTTGAATTGTTTCCATCAATGGGAGGATGAGGCCAGGGAGGAAGTGGGTCAGTCCTGACCTAGGCCAGGCTCAGAGACTGAGCGAGACTTCTCTGCTCACAGGGGCTATGCGGTGAGGATGGTTAGGGTAGCCTAGGCTCGAAGGCCCTCCTAGGGGAAGCAGGAGACTTACACACACAGCACATCTCCCAGGCCACCACCCCAACAGCTCCAGACTGCGACTCAGATCTTATAAACACTGTGTCCTTGAATCAGAAGGCTTGCCTGAGGTGCCCACAGGGCATCAGGGAGCCAGAGGGCAGACTTGCTTTTCAGAGCACAGATTCCCTCTAGGGAGAGACTCCCACCAGCCCTTAACTGCCAGCCCCAGAGGGCACACATCAGAGATCAGCACTGCAGCCCTGTGGGCAGGAGCCCTATGGGCAGGGGGCTGTGTGGGCAGGAGCTCTGTGGGCAGGGGGCCATGTGGGCAGGGGGCTGTGTGGGCAGGGGGCCCTGTGAGCAGGAGCTCTGTGGGCAGAGGGCTGTGTGGGAAGGAGGCCCTGTGGGCAGGGGGCCCTGTGGGCAGGAGCCCTATGGGCAGGGGGCCGTGTGGGCAGGAGTCCTGTGGCAGCAGTTGGAGGCTGGGCCCTGTCCCCAGCACACAGCACCTGCATTGGTTGCCATGGAATTCCCAGAGCCAATCATTGCAGCCAAGAGCTTGGGGCAGCAACCCTCACACTCTCTAGACTCCACAGCCCGAACATGAGATCCAGGAAAGGAAGGGCACCTCTCCCTAGGAAGCCTAAGGGGGCACCTGCCTCTTCCAGCTCAAAGCTGGTGCTCCTGCCCGGAGGGCACATAAGAACCCTTTCCAGTTGACATTCTGCGGCTGCAGACATTCCAGAGTGACTTTGGGGGAGGGTCTCTTAGTCCCAGGATACTTAAGAAATAGATGTTTGCTTGAAAGCTACAAAGAAGTCCAATCCCCCTGCCAGGGCGGTGATGATGACAGCATGAGAGTGTGCAGAGGGGCGTGGTCACTAAGGGCGTGGTCACCAAGGGCGTGGTCACCAAGGGCGTGGTCACCAAGGGCGTGGTCACCAAGGGCGTGGTCACCAAGGGCGTGGTCACCAAGGGCGTGGTCACCAAGGGCGTGGTCACCAAGGGCGTGGTCACCAAGGGCGTGGTCACTAAGGGGAGAGGTCACTAAGGGAGCATGGTCTTTGGCATGTGGTCATAAGGCCATGGTCGCACATGAAGGGGCGTGGTCAGGAAGAGGCACAGGGGAAGGAATCTGAGTAAGCACCTCCCCTTCAAAGCTGGCATGCTGCCTGCTGTGGGTTTGGAAGCCAGGGATCCTACTGCCCCCGTGTCGTGGAAGAAGGTCCCAGATCTCTGTCTCTAGGTCCCCACCAGCCACCTTTCCACTCTCTGGTCTGTTTTGAGAATCCAGCCAGTCAGATCAAGTGGCCCATAAAATCAAGCCTGTTTGCTCTCTGCTCAATTCTGTCACATCTGGTTTTATTGTCTTTTCTGATAAGTGGTTCCTTTAAAAAAGGGAGAGAAAATGTGAACCTTAGCAATTCATCCTTTCATCCTAAATGCTCTCCTGTGTGGAATATGCCGCCCAATTAAGATGCACAGCAAAGTCTCATCCTGAAGCGTGAATTACACACGCCCTGGCTATTGGCCGCGTGGCTTATTTCTAAAATGGAAAGCTATGAAATCTAACCAGGTTTTCAATTTCTCCTAATGTCAAAAAAATGGCAATAA
This sequence comes from Typhlomys cinereus, assembly GCA_023101885.1. Classification (NCBI taxonomy): domain Eukaryota; kingdom Metazoa; phylum Chordata; class Mammalia; order Rodentia; family Platacanthomyidae; genus Typhlomys; species Typhlomys cinereus. Next base: position 681,649 of record JALPQD010000510.1, read on the forward strand.
AATCAAAAAGTGAGAGGGAAAAAGGAGAAAAAGTCAGGCTCTGGGAACGGCCTCCACCAGGAAACCACTAGAGGTTGAGTTATTCCCACGGTGCTTTTCTCTAGGGAATCCCCAGGCTGCGTCCTTCACGGAGGAAGACCTCACTGGGCTGAGCACTTACTAAGGAGAAAACTTCTTCCTAAGCAGCCAGGGAATCCTGTGAGGGAGGGGCAGGGGTGAGGCCACTTTCCGTGGTCTGTCCAGGAGCACTGCCCACGGCCAGCGGCACACCCGTGGCCTCCTCCTGGTAAGACCCTGCCTTTCTCACCTGCACTGCCCAGCTGAAGACCCTGGTTCTGAAGGTTGACTCAGGAGCCTATCATTTCCAAGAGGCAGTGCACAGGGCATAGGAGGTCGTGGGGTCCCTGGGTAGACACGTGGTCCACGACATGGCAGGGGCTTGAGCCCACCAGGCAGCTCCTAGGCACCCGGAAACTGAGGTCTCGTGAACCTGGGAGTCAGAATGTAGATCAACAGCACTCAGGAGTGTTGGGCACTGATGTAGGATTTAAAGGACACACTGTAAACCATCCACCCGAGGGATGGCCGCAGCCAGCAAAGGGACCGTCCACCTGGGGGGAGATGGCCGCGGCCAGCAAAGGAACCGTCCACCTGGGGGCAGATGGCCGCGGCCAGCAAAGGAACCGTCCACCTGGGGGCAGATGGCCGCGGCCAGCTAAGAGAACCATCCACCTGGGGAGAGATGACCACGGCCAGCAAAGGAACCGTCCACCTGGGGGGAGATGACCACGGCCAGCAAAGGAACCGTCCACCTGGGGGGAGATGACCACGGCCAGCAAAGGAACCGTCCACCTGGGGGGAGATGACCACGGCCAGCAAAGGAACTGTCCACGGGGGGGAGATGGCCGCGGCCAGCCAAGAGAACCGTCCACCTGGGGGGAGATGGCCATGGCCAGCAAAGGAACCGTCAGAGAGAAGGGAGGGGCCCACGTGGCACCGAGCTTCTAATCAGCTTTGAAATGTCATTCAGTCCAGATTCTGCCTCACCAGGGAATGAAGAAGATGCCAGTGTTGGCAAGGGCCATGCTGTGACAGAAGCTATGCCCAGTACCAGGCAGCACAGATGGAGCTGGCAAAGATGCCCACAGCCAGGCCAGCGCCATCCGTCGCCACCTGACCTTCCAGGAGCTGAGGGCTCTCCTCAGATCAGAGGAGGGCCAGGAGTGGGCCTCGCGCGACCCTCACGAGTCACCCCCACCTCCTGTGGGGCCCTTATCCTGGAGCTATCTCCAGTCCAGCACCCCACCCTCCAGCTGCAGATCACGTAGACCAGGAAAGCGCTTTTCCTCCAGCTAGGATGGCGTCTGCACCCCTGCCCCGAGCCGCAGGATGCAGCCCTGGAGGGGCCCTGAGCCTGCCCTTCCGCAGAGTGGACCCCACGTCCCTGACTCGCAGACCCCACGTCTCTGACTCGCAGACCCCACGTCCCTGACTCGCAGACCACAAAGGAGACCTATCATAGCCATGCTTGGCTGCCACGGCAGCTGGCTCCGCAGACTCAGGGGCGCACATCCCGGTCCTCAGGCCCTTCTGTTTCCTCAGAGTCAAACAGTACAGCACAGGGCCGATGCCCAGAGGCCATCTGACTGTCCCCTGCTTTTCCCGGGGACGAGACGGCTTTTTACCGTTAGGCATTCTTTCTCAGTCTAGCTTTAGCAAAACTCTAAATGCTGGATGATAAACCTTTTAAGCAGATGTGTAGACCGGCTTGACTGATAATCTCTAGCTAACACAAAGGAGAAAGTGGATGCTTGCATGCTGTAGTAATGATTTGAAACACGAGTTTTGTCTTAAATTCCCCAGGAAATCACTAGCAAAGCATTAATGAATAGACATTCTTTTACACACAGGGCATAGCTAGTAAAATAACTACCATTACAAATGTGAATGTTCTAGTTAAACGTGCTTATAAATAGAGTGCATGGTCACTGCCATCCCAAACCAGCCACCCTACGGAATGTGGCAGCCGAGTGCCCACCTGCTTCCCACCAAGCGGCAGACGCCACCTCAAGTTCAGCAAGTCATGCTTGATTGTCACTTAAGCAGTCACTAAACCGAGCTCTAAAAACCCACTGTGCAATTATCTACATGCACATAATTATTTAAGCAACTTTATGGGATAGAAGTCTTTATGTTTTTAATAGTAATTTCCAGATCGAAACGCTTCCAAGGTATCATATGTTAATGTATTGGCATTTTAGTGATAAAAGACCCAAAGGAGATAGATGGCGAAGACATTCTTCAACCAGCTCTCATTGATCGGGCTGCGTCCTGACCCACCGTGACTTCACAGGGCCAGCCATTCCAGGAGAAGCGAGAATAAAACATCTAGAGGACACATTTCCTAGTTTACCAAAAAAAAAAAAAAAAAAACCCCAAAAAGTATCTCTTTCCTTTCTGCAGAATGTAAGCGAGGGGAAGATTTCCTGGAAGGATCAAAAGGCCTGAAATTAAGGACTGCGCTGTAGATTCCCACACACTCTGGGTTTCTCTCTCTCTCTCTCTCTCTCTCTCTCTCTCTCTCTCTCTCTCTCTGTCCACTCAACACAAGGAGAAACACCAAGAGCTGTCATCGCCCATCCCACGGCAGCTGGTGGACAGGCATGTGACGCATCATGATAATGGCACCCTGAGTCAGCTCACGCGTCGAGGGGGCAAGTGCTGCCCTCCCCTCCCCCACGTGCCAGGCATCCAGTGTCCCCAGTGTCCTCCGCTCGGGAGCCACGGTCTCCTCTGGTTAGGTGGTCTGTCCCAAGCGCCCCACAGGGTGATCCGGGGCTGATTCTTGGTCAGCTTCAAGGGAGAATAAGGCAGGAGGACCTGGACAGTGTCGGCAGAGAGGAGCAGCCGCACCCCATGTGGACAGTTACCCACCTGGACAGTGTCGGCAGAGAGGTGCAGCCGCATCCCACGTGGACACTTACCCAACTCTCTAATCTTGGCGAAGTGTCTGAGGAAGACCTACTGCTACTGGCTGGTAGGTCGGGCCCGTGGGACATGTCCTTTCCCCACCGCCCGCCCTGTCCTTCCTGTTTTCTCCTTGCCATTCCTTCCATTGGCTCTGCTAACTACTCCATCAGGGCCAGGTTACAAGCATATTTTGCTTATTAGTAATAAATTATATCTACGGTCAATAACTCATTCTCCAAAAATTAATTTGGGAGTGGCAGCGCACAGCCTTCCACATGAAACCAAGGGGCTTCGCACACGGCCAGAGCGCCAAGTCATTATTGCACGACGGGACCATTTTCTCATTTTCCTCCAGTGAAGATTTACGGTTTCCAGGGGCTCCGGCGCCTTCATGCCCGAATCTCAATAAAACACCTCAGGCACGGCTCCGTCTCTGCTCTACCACGGGACAGACACCTCCGTGCCACTTCCTCCCCTGGGACAGCGACAGGCGCTGAAGGGGACAGGATGGTGACAGAGGGTCACGGCATCCTCAGGGGACTACAAGGCGGGGAGGAGGGTCATGGTGTCCTCGGGGGATGGTAAGGGGGAGCAGGACAGTAACAGATGGTTTCGGTGTCTTGGGGAGAACAGGACAGTAAAAGGGTCACAGTGTCCTGGGGGTACTGAGAAAGGGAGGGACAGGACAGCAACAAAGGTCACAGTGTTCTTGGGGGGCTGAGAAGGGGACAGTACAGTAAGAAGGTCACGCAGTTCTTGGGGGGCTGAGAAGGGGACAGTACAGTAAGAAGGTCACAGTGTTCTTGGGGGACTGAGAAGGGGACAGTACAGTAAGAAGGTCACAGTGTTCTTGGGGGGCTGAGAAGGGGACAGTACAGTAAGAAGGTCACAGTGTTCTTGGGGGGCTGAGAAAGGGAAGGACAGGGCACAACAGAATACTGAGGGGGGCAGGATATTCAGCCCCCTTGACTGAAGGCTTTCTACTTGCAAGTGCAAGAGTCCAGCCTAGGACGGGGCTCGCAGAGGATCCAGCCTAGGACGGGGCTCGCAGAGGGTTCTTTCTGGGAACACAGGGGGGGGGGCAGGTCTGCCCAGGAGCACAGGGCAGGGGGGGGGCAGGTTTGCCCAGGAGCACAGGGTGGGGGAGGGGGGCAGGTCTGCCCAGGAGCACAAGGTGGGGGGGTCTGCCCGGGAGCCCGGGGGACGTGCAGGGACTGGCGCAGCCTGCACATGCACTACAGCTGCAGCCCGTGCTGCCCTGATGGGCGGTAAGCAAGAGCTGGCCCTGGGCAAAGTGCCCTTTCCCCTGGGGGGGATGTGGCCCTGAGGACATTCCTCTCCTCTCCCAGGGTATGAAGTAACCCCAAAAGGCAGGACCAGGCAAGTCCAAGGTTTGTACAGACGCAGCGTGAGAAGGAAGACAGGACAAAGACGGGACGAAGACGGGATGAAGATGGGACGAAGGCTCCAGAGGGAAACTGTTCTGCCCTCCAGCTGTGGCCTCAGGAGTTCTGCGCAGCCTCTCTGCATCTCAACTGCCCGTGTGGAAAGCCGCCCCGACCGCTGTCCTTCCCCCCATTACTAGGACATGCAGGGGACTCAGCATCCTTAGTTTTGTTTTCTGTAGCTTCCGCTACCTGTGGTCAGCCTCGGTCTGAAAATAGCCAGTGGAAAATTCCAGAAACAATAGTCTGAAGCTGTCTGAGCAGCATGATGAAGTTTGAAGCTCCTGGAAAATCAACTCTTCTCTGGCACGCCTGCTCTGCCCCGGGCCGGCTCCCCCACGCCTGCTCTGCCCCGGGCCGGCTCCCCGTGCGTGCTGTCCTCCCAGGCCAGCTCCCCGTGCGTGCTGTCCCCCCAGGCTGGCCCCCTCAGTCCATGGGGCCCGTCTTGACTACCAGAAGCACTGTTGGGATATGGCTGTGCTCTGTCAGGTGACCCTTGTTTCGCTCTGTGAGCCCGAAGGAAGCCTGACCCTGGTCACTGACGACAAAGAGAAGCATGCTTCCTAAGAGGAGAAGGGAGAGTTGGCAGCTGAAGGAGAGTCCTGGCAGCCCCCAGCGCAGGTGGGACAAAGCGCGGGCTGCGGTGACATCACATCTTCTCAGGACGCAGTTTTCCCAAGAGGTAAAGTGTGATTCATGGTACAATAACCAATCAGGGAGGTGCGACCACATCCCCACAGAGTTCACGGCCATATACTGTCATGGTTACTCTTTAATTTATAGTGGTATTAGGGCTGTGTGTGTAGGAAACGCAGGAAGTGTCCACACGGAGTTTAGTTCTGCCCAGGCTTCGAGGTCTTGACGCACATGCCCTGTGTACTGGGTGATGTCGTTGCACATTTCGTGTTGCTATAACACAAAGCTGAGTGCTTTCCAACCATGAAGGTTCTTATGTTCTCAGTTCTGGAGGCCACGAAGCCTGGTGCCGACCCTCGTGGCTCCAAGATGGGCCTCGTTCAGACAGGATTATGATGTGGTCCACGCAGGAGAGGCGACTGGCGCACAGGGAGCAGAGAGAAGGACGGGGGGCATGGGCCCCTTAGGATTACTTCATGGGAGCCATGCTGTCCTGAGAACCTGATCCCCTGGGATAACCTAAGGTCTCCGGCTAAGCCCCGCCCCTTAAAGATCCCTCCACCTCAGCACATACCCACCAGGACCAAAACCCACATGTGAGCCTTTGGAGCACAAGCAGTTTCTCAGCCTCCTGGGGGGGCGGGTGGTTAGAACTTGCTGAAAGAGGACATGAGTTAGTCGTTGCTCTTACTGCTTCTCTGGATGCGTTATTCAGAAGATGGAAATTTAAATTTCCTTTCCTTTTTCCCCCTTTCCCCTTTCCTTTCCTTTCTCCTTGCTCCTCCTCTCTCCTTTCCTTCTTCCTTTCCTCTCCTTTTTCCTTTCCTTTCCTCCCCTCTCCTTCTCTTCCCCTCCCCTCCCTTCCCCTCCCTTCCTCCTCTCCTCCCCTCCCCTCCCCTCCCTTCCTCCTCTCCTCTCCTCTCCTCTCCTCTCCTCTCCTCTCCTCCCCTCCCCTCCCCTCTCCTCCCCGCCCCTCCTCTCCTCTCCTCTTTTCTTTCTTCTCCATTGCATTCCATTCCATTCCATAAAATCACTTGGTCTGGAGAGAATTGTGTTTCCAGAAGGGAAGCTCACTGCACCCTGCTGAAAGCCCCAGCTGAGCATGTTCCTTTCATCCTTAGTCTAGCAAAGCTCCCAGATTCAAAGCCCTGGGGATCTTGGGACTCAAGCATGCAGTGTGCCCAGCCATCCTGGTCTCCCAGTGGATGAGTAGGACGACCATGTCACACACACCCCGCCCCCGGGGAACTGACATTGGAACCCAGCCAGCATATAATAAGGGGCAGCTGAGCTCGGCCTGCCTTATCACTAACTAGACCCAGACAGCGGCAAAGAAGCCCGCACTGACCTCAGGCTCAAATGCACTAGTCTGCAAGGCTGGAACCAAGTATGGAAGGCAATGGCCCTTCCCTCCTTTTCATGCCCACATCCCTGGCATGAATTTAAGAGTAGCTCAAAATGCACAGTGAGAAACCTCATGCATGTAGTCCACATACACAAAGGGATGCTACACTCATGTAGCACAAGTGCATGATGGGAAACTTCATTCACAGAGTTCACATGTGTAATGGGAAACTCCAGCTTCACTCATATAGTCCACATGCATGGTCATCTAGCCCAGATGCATGATGGGAATGCCATGCATCAAGTTTGAGTATGTTGTGGGAAACTCCATTCATTTATCCAACAAGCACACAGGAAGCTTCATTCATCCAACCCACACGCATGGCGGAACATTACATTCATCTATCCCAACTGCACGACGGGAAACTCTATTTATTCAACAAGGACAAAGGAAGTCTCATTTATCTAGTCCACATGCATGATCAGATACGTCATTCATCTAGCCCAGATACATGATGGGAAACTTTACTCATCAAGCTCAAATGCATTATGGGCAGCACCATTGATTCATTCCATCAGCACACAGGAAGCTTCATTCATCAACTTCACACGCACAGTCAGACATTCCAAGCTCAAATGCATGATGGGAAACTCCATTCATGTAGCCTGCTTACATTGTGGGATGCTTCAATCAGATCGAAATAATTAGGTCGTACCCAAAAAGCCCACAAGTAAGTGTATCCTCCACAGTGAAATGACAAAATGGTTCCAAGCATCTGACACATTCTGAAAGGTCTGGTCAACCCTCTGAAATCGCCCATTCTAGTTTGTGCGCACACAAACCTGCTGCTCAAGATTCCTAATTACACCAGAGACCGCCAAATTAGGTCTATTTACAGATGGTTAATAACACTGCTCATTCACTCGTGAACGTGAGGGAGCTGTTGTGCACACAACTGAAGGAGACGGGCAAGCAGAGCCTGGTGGCTGGGGTGCCTGGAATGTCTGCTGCTCAGGCCTGGGTGACACCATTGGGAGTTGGAGGAGGAGTCACTTCCTGCGGCAAAGTCCGAGCACATCACGCCACACCCCTTGCCCGACAGATGCCCTTTGGATCTGAGGACCTTAATCTCCCTCTTCCTGAAATACCTCCTCCCCTCTGGGCAGGCAGCCAAGCCAAGAACGCCTTGCCACCCTTTGGCACAGCTGACCCAGCAGCCATTCCTTAATCCATCAGGTTGCGCCAGCAATGAGGGAGGGACTGAGGCTGCGGCACCCCAGAGACAAGACCTGGTGGCCATTGGAAAGAGACTCCACCATCCTTCAGCCCCTGGCATCAGAAAAACCCACAAGGCACAGGGAGAAGGAGGAAGCGCAGTTCTGCAGAACCTATGGCTGAGCCTCCTGGGAACGTACAACCTTCTGCAGAAATGCAAGCAGGCGAGCGACGCGACGAGAGCCCCGGCCCACACTGGACAATTATTCTCTGCTGGTCCCAGACATTCCCAGAAGAGTCTAACCGTGATTCTGATCTCCAAACTTTGCATGAAATATTAAGGAGCAGCTAAGCATGCCTGGACTCTGGGCTGACTGTGTTGGCTTCTCCTTGGTGCCCCAGCCATGGAGGGGGTGCCCAGCTGCCAGGAGTGTAGACAGGAAGGCGTGAGGAGTTAATGACGCAGCAGTTCTCCAGCTCCACTCGCCAGCGTGTCTGCTCAAGAAGCCCAGGACATGTGCCGGCTCTGCTCCAGGAACTGGGTAAGGTAGGAAGGGAACAGGACCCTGCTGTGGAGGGCCACACTCCCCAAAGAACACCGTGGTCCCCAAGCCCTGCGGGAGGACTCGTGGACATTGGCGTGCCCCACGCTGGACGTCGGCGATGGGCAGGGGCAAGCAGCGCACTGGTTGGATCCCTCTTCATCTCGGCACGAGAGCAGCTTTTTCTGGTCTAAAGAAGCGGAGGATGTGCAGGTTGGCCGGCTGGGTACACTGAACCACCACTACACTCCCATTGGTGCATCTACAGCGCTGGAGGAAGCCCCTGAGAAGACACGGCCAGAGACAACCAGCTGGACCATCTATACTCAGACCTCAGACCACAGGCCAGTGGATGCTTGGCAGCCAGAGCCAGCGAGCCCGTGCCGATGTCTGATCACCTGTCTGCGTAGCTGGCACATTTCAGACCTGCGCTGGGCAAGAACTCCTCTGTGGCCATCATAAAAATCACCCAGCTGAAGTTCTATCCCAGCCCTTATCATCCTTACGAACAGCTAGGAAACGAGCTCAGAGCCGGTGTGACCAGCCTGCCCAGGTCACAGGGTGCAGTGGACATGTCCCAGACCGGAACCAGAGCTGATTCTTCCCACAGACACAAAGTGCCCCAGTGTTCCCATCCTAAGGCCATTCAGTAGTCTGACAGACTCCCTTCCTCCAGTCCCCACATTCAGAATGACCACTGTGCGTGCTGGTCGCTGCGCTCCTCCCAATGGCCAGCAGGCACGTGCAAAGCCCACGCTTAGTCACATAAGCACCTCATTGGAACAAGGACTCTGGTCCCTGTCTTTGACCCCGCCCACAAGCCCAGGGATAAAAACTCCCATTCTACCTTCAGATTCCGATTTTTCTCTTCTGAGAATTAGTCCAGTCACCATGAAACCATGTAATCAATAAACTTTTTCCATTCCTTGTCTGTGGCATGGCCTGTCCATTCGTTCTTGCCACCAAACACCCCAGCTTCAAGTCACACCCTGCTCTTTCTAGCCCTACACCAAGGCCAGCCAGCCGTCTAGAATCTGCACAGCCTTGGGAAAGCCAGAAATGCATGGCTAATCAGGGAAGACTATTGCAAGTCAAAGGTAGTATTTGAAATTGAGAACTTGCCACCAGATAAACGTAACTGCTCAGAGAAAAATTGCCTGGAAATGTATATCTAAGCACCAACAGAATTGCTTGAGGAAGATGAGCAGGCACAACTGGGGGAACCCCCGTTCCCTCCAGAGCCTTTGGACTGATGTGACCCTAACCAGTAGGACACTGAGACCTGCCACAGTCTTGAGGAGCACAGCCCGCATGGGGTGAAAGTCAACTGTCCAGAGAGATGTGCAATGGTGGGGGCTCTGGCTCCGCCCTCGAGGGGGTGTTTTCTCATGGCCGTGACCAATTTCCTAACTAGAAGCACTGGAGGAAAACTAGTGAGGCTGGTGAGATTGAGGTTTGGCACAAAAGCAAAGTGCCCCCAGACAGAGCCTGGGCGGGCGGGCTCCCCGTGCCACATGACCTGTCCAGGCAGACGCAGCAGGACAAGTGGACGCAGCTCAGTCCCAGCAGCAGCCTGGGGGTTCCGTGTCTGCAAGTGCAGCCCAGGGTCACCAGTAAGTCGTGACATGTCACTTGCTGTGCCCAGGCTGAAGATGGGGACACACAAGAGCAGCCCAGTCTGCAGGAGCAGGCGAGGCAGTCCAGGGTCAGCGGTCCAGGATCAGGTACGAGGCCCTGACTGACAGAAAGCTGAACCCCCAGAAGCCTCGTGAGTGGCCAGCTCCACTGGACGCTGCCTGGGACACAGACGGCCCAGGTCACACAGGAGTCAGGAGCCACGCCCAGCGTTGCCACCCCTGGCAGACAAGGGCCACGCTGAGGTTTGCCACGCCCGCTGGGACATGTTCCTGTGGCAGATGCCGCCGTGAACAAGCTGCCTCAGCTTCTTGCCCAACCTGACCCAGGACCCGAGATGTCCCCAGACCAACCAGGCCCGAGGACCAGATGGCAGGTGGGATTTTTGCAGGGGCCGCCTCCTCGGATCTTGTCTGTCTGGGTGCACTTTGCTTTTGTGGCAAACATCAATCTCAGCAGCCTCACAGTGTGCGAAGCGTTAGAAGCCTCGCTTGCTTTTTCTCGAGTCTTTCCTAATGCGGCTTGGTTGTCAGGTACAAGGTGGCAGGGAAGGGGGACCTGGGGAAAGTGGCGCTTATGGGCGACACAGTCCCACCTGGAGCAGCACCGCCAGTCTCGGGCCTCTGGTGCAGGCCTTCATCGGGGCACGCGGGCCTCCTCTGGGGGCTGTCCAGGGCCTGTCTGGAGAATGCGGCAGAGAAGCGGATGGTCCTGCTCTGGAAACTACATCAGTGATTCCACAGAGACTGAGTCACTCAGACCAAAGACGGGCCAAGAGCCAACTTCCGCCTCTGCATTAGCATCCCCCCCCCCTGCCTCCCAGCCCCTGGGTTCTGGCTCTGGTCTTGGGTGGATCTTGATGAAGGACAACCCGTGAGCTCTGAAAACAGCCTGCACTTGGTCCTGGGCTGCGGTCAGGCTGGGAGGGCGCCGCACTACTGGGATCCTTCCAGAAGGAAGAGTGTGAGGATCTGCACAGAAAGAGGAAACAGGACCGTGCATTTCCAGTGCCATAGCTGGGGGGTCCCCACCTGACTGCCCCCACCTTCCACATACAGCAGCAGGACCTGAGGCAGGACGGGGAGCCACTGGGGCTGTGGGAAGGAGGGACCAGTGACGGCTGCAGCAGGGCCGCTGATGAGACGAGTGCCCCAGAGCAGCCCAGAGCAGCCCAGAGCAGCCCAAGCCAGCCCTTGGGGCACCGTTGGTCCCGACCCGTTCCAGTCACACCTTTCCCTAAGAATGAGACCAGCCAAACACGTCTGCTGTGAAAAGCAATGTCAGCGCTGGAAAAATCGGTCCGTGTGGTTGTGGGCTGTGACCAAGCAGCTTGCCCAGAGAGAGACGCTCGAAGTGGGAACTCACGAGCAGCACTTCTAATGAGCATGAAGGGAGCGCTGGTGAACGCCACACGCAGGGAGGGCTCGCGACCCCCACGTGACCACCTATGTCTGCACCCTAGAGCGGCATGGAGAACGGGCAGTCACGTGGCCCGTGAGTCCTATTAGGGCACATTCCAGAGCTGAGAAGGACTTAAAGTAGCATCTGTTCATTATATTAATGGCACCTCTGTGGTAAGAAAGCTTTTAAGAAGGATTTTACTACCTAATTTCTTGGTAGAAAAATTGGCTGCAGAAGTGGCATTGAATTAGGCCTTGATCTTCTGGGGTGTGAAAGTGTACGTGTGTGTGTGTGTGTGTGCGCGCGAGTGTGCATGTGTGTGCGTGCTGCATACGTGTGGACTGCGTGTGCATGCGTGTGAACACTATGTAGGCAGTCATGCCCACGGGTGCCATGAAGGTTTGCCCAGGAACTGCCCGTACTCCCAAGAATCAGAACCCTCGAGGCTGGGAATCCCTCTCCCGGGAACTGAGTAATGTGGACGAGGGCCAGTGAGGGACAATCACAGGCTGCCGGGGCACAGGCCACCATGGCCTGTCACACGTGTCACTGGGCACACGCTGCAGAGTGAATGAGTTGTTCATTACAGAGAGAGAAACGAAGGAGGGTGGCAATCACACCATGGTGACTGGCAGGACCAAGGCCTCTGTCTCTCTCTCTTCCCTCTCTCCTCTATCATCTATGTATATAGACGCTCAAGTCTAGATACGACTCTCCTGTGCGATTTCTTTGCCTTCATAAATGAGAATAAATACACAGCTGTCTGCTCCTCTGAATGAGATATATCAGAAAAATGAAGTCCCTGCAAGGCAGATTCTCCTCCAAGTCTTTGGGGCTCTTTGTTCCCCAGGGGCCTCTGTGCATCATGCCTGACTTCCAGGGGTGCAGGCCAGACAACCCAGATCTCAGTCCCGGATCATGGATATTGGATAAGCCCTCTTTCCACCTCCCGGGAGACTATGTAGTACCTGGCAGGAAACGAAGGTGCCTTGTGAAACTACGCAGACTATGTAAGTGCTGGAATCAAATGCACCAAGTACGGCTAGAGCCGGACACACTGTGCAAGGCTGTCGGCGCTAGACCCACCATGTAGGTGCTGCCCCGCGCTAGACGCTGCCCCCCGCAGATGCTCGTCTGCTTTCCATTTTGCAAAGCTGCCTGGTGTCCCGTCTCTCTGGTGTCCTGTCTCCCTGGTGTCCTGTGTGTCTCCCTGGTGTCCTGTCTCCCTGGTGTCCCGTCTCCCTGGTGTCCTGCCTCCCTGGCCTTTATCAGCCAAAGACAAAGCCCAGAACAGAAAGGCTGTAATGTTGGCCTGATGAATATCCCCATGGGGCCGTTGGAGTGAGTCTCCACTTTGCAGCAACCAAGTGGCCCAGAATCCCAAGCCTGTGCGGGGAGGGACGGGCCACAGCTTCTGCCCCTTCATTACCTGTGTCCAGGTAACCGGTGAGACCCGAGGCTGGTCTCCAGGAGACCGCTGGTCAGGAGCGCTCTCTCCTGCTGCAGCCCCAAGCAGCCGCCTGGGCTGCAGTTAGCTCGGGACTGCGCGGACCTCAGCTCTCGTCTGTATTTAGAGATGACGCATCCCAATTTCCCAGGCCTCAGCATTAGAGGGGACCTGAAGGGAATGCTTCTGAAACTTTTTTCATCAAAGAACTACCTCTTTGGTAGAGGTAAATTTCATTCCTAGCTGTACTGACTGTACACTTATAGGCCCGTAATTTATAAAGATTCCCAAAGGATATATTTCCTGCTGATTTTAAAACTTAGCCGTGGTTCTTCTTTTATGCTAAACCAGCAAAGTAGTGTTCATGCAGAGGGAGCTTCCATCCTAACAAAAATATTCTGACAGAGGCTGGGATGGTTCGGTTGCTGCAGTGTGTGCTGTGCAAGCATGAGGTCCTGAGTTAACCCATGCACAAGTGTTACAAAGTCAGGCACAGCAGCACGCGCCATTAATCCCAGGTTCAACAGGACACAGGGGTCCCTGCCGTGTGCCGTCCAGCCTGAGTGACTGAATTGGTGAGCTCCAGCACAATGGCAGAGCCTGTCTCAAAAATTATGGTTGAGGAAACCTAACGTCAACTTCCAGCCCACGCACGCGTGCACTCACACCAGTGCACAAGTGCATACGCATTCACACCCACACACACATGCACTCACACCTGTGCACAAGTGCACACGCACTCACGCCCACACGCGTGCACTCACATAGGCATACTATGCTGACAAATTAGAGCAGAGAGAATGCTGGGGGGTCAACCAGGGTCAGACGCTAACGTCACATAACAGAATTATCTAAAGAAGCCCCAGGTGAGAGCCCTGAGCATGGGAGGGGGTGCAGGAAAGGAAGTGGGGAAAGCCCTCACTTCCGGGTGGGGACTTGGGGGTACAGCAGAGCTCTGGATGAACAAGCAGTTGGAGCCATGGCATGAGGCTCCAGGAGGAAGGTGAGAAGCCTCTGGAGGGACCCGGCACATTTGCATTCGTCAGCACAGCTCACTGCACACGCCAGACTTCCTCCAAAATCACATGCCTTGTACAGTTGCTCACGGGGGCATCTCTAGAGGTCAGGTGGGGAACCCCAGAGGTCAGACGGGGATCCCCCAGGGGTCAGACGGGGATCCCCCAGAGGTCAGACGGGAGGAACCCCAGAGGTCAGGTGGGAAACCCCAGAGGTCAGGTGGGGTCACTGTCTCAGCCACGTCTGAGCCAAATGCAGTTTGCTGGCCTCACTATCTTACTTACTGCTCTGGGATGCTGTGGAGAGGAGCTGCGCACACCGCCCTCCCTTCCACAGAGTGTGTGTGTGAAATCTGTGTGGCCATCCCACCAGTGACGTCACCTCCATGTGATAATGCCTGCAGCCGACTGCGTACGGCTCTGGGGTGTCTCTCGTTTTCCTGTTCCTTGGAGTCCACAGGTCTCTGCTCCGGTTCCCCTGGGAGCACACTAACTCTCGTACCCACAGCCCACACTCCTCAGCAGTCCGCACCTGGTGGGAAGACCATGCCCGCCATGCAGAGCGCAGCCGTGTGACAGCCGCACCATCAATACAGACGCCTTTCACGTTCCAGGCCATTAGGAGCCTGCGTTGCCACAATGCGCGAGTGTTAAGTACTGAACATAGGCATCCATCAGAAAAATGAATCGCTGATGTGCCCCAGGCCTGCCGCCCCCGTGTGATAAATGCGGCAAGATCACCCACAGGAGGCATTTCTCATTTGACAGCGAGGGCTGGGCTTTGAACCCCTTGCTGTTCACCATGTTGCATGCGTCGGCGCGGTTCCGATTGGGCCAGAGTCTAAACTGTGTGAGCCTCTTGCTCAGCACGCGGCCCGCTCAGCGATGTACACTGCTCCTGGCAAAGGTGAAACTCACAAAGGCAGCCTCGGCGCGGCCGTGAGCCCCAAGGGCCACTAGGATCCTCAGAGAAAGGTCTAGACCTCAGGATGGGTCTTCCGTGTGGAGAACCTGCGCAGAAACTTCCACAGGCCCCTCTGAGACTGAGGAGAGGACGGCTCTCTACGCGACCACTCAGGCGGCACTGGGTCCCGGCAGCCATGGACGCAGCCATCACTGTGGCTGTGCCTCCCCTTAGACTGTCCCTCTTCATGCCCAAGTATCTGAAACCACAGGAGATGCCCTGAGGCCTACCAGCCATGGAGAATAGCTGTGACCCTCCCCCCAACCCATCCAAACCCCAGTCTCCAGCCAGCAGCCTTGTTCCGGTGTGGGAGGTGAACGGAAGTAGACATTTTTGCTCATAATCGTGGGATGTGGTGATGCCCCTCCCCCCAGCCTCAGCAGGAACCCAGCCAGGGGGGAGGGACCGTGTCTGTGACCAGAGCAAGCGCAGACAGGAACCCTGGTTCCTCAGGGAGTCTGGCCTCCAGGAAGCCCCTTGGCTCTCAGTAGCTGGTCTCAGCAATGCCAGGCCCCATGGGCACTGGACCCCACCTCCTCCTGCCTCCAGGGGAAATGGCCAGCCCAGCACATCCTGGTCTTCTGGGACAGCAGGCTCCACCCAAGACACTGAGGAGGGGGTGGGACGAGGAGTGGCTGTTTGTCCCCCATCATCTTGCTACAAGACTGAGCTCCACCCCGAGTCTCCCGGTGCAGTCTGCACGCTGCTCCTGGGAGGGCTGCTTGTAAACGCTTACTCAGACATTCTTCTAGATTCCCTTCCCCGTACCCACAGTCCCACCCACTTTTCTTAATCTCTGAGCCAAATATATCCCTGTGCTTTCACAACAGGTACAAAAAAAGGGCAAAACGAAGCAAAGCACAGATGTGTGAGTGCACCACGCATGTCAGCACACAGCGCCCGGCCCCATGGCACACGTGCCACTGAATTACTGCTTCTGTCTCCCTCCTCTTGGATCCGAGGCCCTGACCCCCACGCAGTGCCTGGCAGATAGCACCGCCCACCGTTCCACTGACTTTGTTCAGTGAGCCCCGCCCTTCAAGCCTGGCGGACACCAGCTCTGGGTGACCCCCCAAAAAGCCCAGATAAGACATGAAAGTTCAACGCTGACCCCTGGAAGGGAAACAGCCCCCCTGGGGCTCGGCTTCAATCTGACAGACCCGCACCTCCAACGTGGCTGGTACAGGAGCATGCTGGGAGTTCTGAGGGGCCAAGCAGAGCTGACATTACAGTGGGGGGACGGGGTGGTGAGGAGAACAACGGGCCTCACTCTGCACCACGTGCCCAGCTCAGGGCGCTTAGCTTGTTAGTGTGCAGCCAACCTGCCAAGCTCGAGTGCTGAAGGCTGCAGCGACCCAGGCTGTCTGCCCCTGCTCAGGGCCCGAGGAACCCTGTTCCAACCCACTCCTGACAGAACCTGTTCCAACCCACTCCTGACAGAAGCCGGGGTGGGCCTCCTTCCGCAGGTCGCTGAGGAGTCTAGTGGCTCCACATGCTAAAGAGAACGCCATGTAGCCCAACAAGCTGCTGGTCAAGGCTGACCACTGTCCAGAGGACGTTAGGACAAATGTTACATCTGCTCTAACAGTTACCATATCCCACCTGCAGCTGGCCGCCGCGCCCGACCTTCACGCCCGACCTCTGTGCCCGCCCTTCTGTTCTGGCCTCATCTGGAGGACACCCGCGTCCCAAGAGCACAAAGGTCCTCGCCAGCTCAGCTGTGAGGACCCCGAGGGAGGACTCGTAACAGTGCCCAGCCTGGACACTGCCCTGGGCCCCACCTGACCCACGCTCGGAATGAGACCCACTCGCAGTGAGGCCCGGTGAGCACTAACCCACAGGCACTAACCCACAAGAATGGTCCCCCCCTACCCCCCCGACCCCCCACCAGTGCTTTCAGCCGGAGAGACTTTGCTCTGAGTCACCTTAGTTGAGGGCGGGGACTGAGGAATCTGCATCTCGGAGCACCACATGCATGCCCACGGAGTGCACACACATCCCACGTGCATGCCCACGTGAGGGCACACACATCCCACGTGCATGCCCACGCGAGTGCACACACATCCCACATACACACCACATGCATGCCCACGGGAGTGCACATACACATCATGTGCGTGCCCACGCGAGTGCATATACACACCACGTGCGTGCCCACGCGAGTGCACATACACACCACGTGCATGCCCAAGTGAGGGCACACACATCCCACATGCGTGCCCACGCAAGTGCACACACATCCCACATACACACCACATGCATGCCCACGGGAGTGCACACACATCCCACATACACACCACGTGCGTGCCCACGTGAGGGCACACACACACCACGTGCGTGCCCACGGAGTGCACACACATCCCACGTGCATGCCCACGGGAGGGCACACACACACCAGCACACAGCAGTAGGCACACACAATAAACCACCTATAATCAAGGAACTCTGCAGTAGCTCTCACAGGATTGCTCTGCAGAGTCCCCTCAGCTTGAGAGACTGTGAGGCGAGGCTCATCTGAAGAAGTCTGCCAGGCCTAGGATCAGGGCGACCTTTGCACTCTTGTGTCCCAAGATCGTCACCAACTCAGCCTTGTTATGGTGATAGCATATGGTGATATGGTGCATGGTGCTCCGTGGCTGTGCACAGGGCCACGCCCTCCATCCGGATCTATGTTCCAATACATTTACCTATCAAGGATGCTCAGCAGTTCTCAGGAGATCAGTTGCCACAGCATCGTTTGCAAATGCCCTAATTACAACAGCCATCCATTCTGTCACTGGCCACAGACTTCTGCCTCCGAACAGCACACAGGGTGTATGAGCCCCCACAGATCTCAGAACCATCTGGAAGGTGGCAGCACCTCTATCCGCCTCGAGGCTGCCCTTCAACTGCTTGCAGGTACGAACGGCGCCTACTCAACAACAGTTGTTGCCACTGTGCTGAAGGGCACTGGTCCTCCGCGCTCGCCCATCATGAGGCAGCTGCTGCTGCGGGAGTGGGGACGCCCAGCAGGTGACTGTGCAACTAGCGAGACGCCACCAGGAGCCTGAACTCAGAGTCTTATGGTGAATGAGCAGAAGGCACTTGTGCATCACTGTGGGACAGTGCGACTAAAAGGTCCTTCTGATCCACTTGCTTCGTGGGGATGGCTGTCCACGGCGCCATCACATTAACACTTGCTTCCTGCTGGGCGCTGTGCTTTACTCTTGGAAGCCACGTGACCTCTCTGTCATTCTTCTGCTTAGTCCTGTGGTGGTCTCCTGTCACACAGCCTAATGACCAGCAGACAAATCCTCCCTTAGCCCCCAACCCACCCTCCACTCCTGACCCCCATCCCTGGCCTCAATGATGCCTGAATGTACAGCACTTGCTGATCTGCGTTATATGGTCCAGGCCCTCTGCTGGCATGCTCCTCCCTCCCCTGGATGCTCCTCCCTCCCCAGGATGCTCCTCCCTCCCCTGGATGCTCCTCCTCCCCTGGATGCTCCTCCTCCCCTGGATGCTCCTCCCTCCCCTGGATGCTCCTCCCTCCCCTGGATGCTCCTCCCTCCCCTGGATGCTCCTCCTCCCCTAGATGCTCCTCCTCCCCTGGATGCTCCTCCCTCCCAAGGCTGCTCCTCCTCCCCAGGATGCTCCTCCCTCCCAAGGCTGCTCCTCCTTCCCCAGGCTGCTCCTCCTTCCCAGGCTGCTCCTCCTCCCCTGGATGCTCCTCCTCCCCAGGATGCTCCTCCCTCCCCGGGATTCTCCTCCTTCCCCGGGATGCTCCTCCTCCCCGGGCTGCTCCTCCTCCCCAGGATGCTCCTCCCTCCCCAGGCTGCTCCTCCTTCCCAGGCTGCTCCTCCTCCCCAGGCTGCTCCTCCTCCCTGGGCTGCTCCTCCTACCTGGGATGCTCCTCCCTCCCCAGGATGCTCCTCCTTCCCCAGGATGCTCCTCCCTCCCCAGGATGCTCCTCCCTCCCCAGGCTGCTCCTCCTCCCCTGGATGCTCCTCCCTCCCCTGGATGCTCCTCCTCCCCGGGATTCTCCTCCTTCCCCGGGATGCTCCTCCTCCCCAGGCTGCTCCTCCTCCCCAGGCTGCTCCTCCTCCCTGGGCTGCTCCTCCTCCCTGGGATGCTCCTCCTCCCCAGGCTGCTCCTCCTCCCCTGGATGCTCCTCCTCCCCGGGATGCTCCTCCCTCCCCAGGTTGCTCCTCCTCCCCAGGATGCTCCTGCCTGAGACCCACTCGGGTCCACTTGTGGGGACGCAGGCCTCCGCCCTTCCATGCCCCTCGCTTCCTGACACTGTAATCTACCTGCACACAGTGCCCTGCACTGAGCATCTCTCCTGGGGAGGGTACTCCTGTGGGCTGGCAGAGCTTTATTTTGCTTTTCAAGTTTTTCCAATGAGAAAAATCAGTTCCTCACATTTATCAGCTGCTTAAAAACTATGAATTCAATTAATTAATTAATTAGCTAATGAATGAGGACCAATCAGTTCATTTCTGAGTTTAAAACTTATTTTCAGCATACCTAATTAATCAAAATTGCAGGAAAATAGCTTCGCTGCACATAAAATTCCATTACAGTGTACAGCAATGATGGGGTGCAGAGACCCCCAGGGAGAAGATCCTCCCCAAGTATGTGCTACTGGCAGGTTTTCCAGGGTAAGCTCAGCAGGACCTGGGAATATCCGCAGGGTGAGGGGCCGGAGGGGTCAGGGGTGAGGGGTCAGGGGTCGGCAGGGTCACAAGGTCTACCCTGTAGCTGAGTCAGCCCAGCTGTCTCTTTGAGACATCCCAGCAGGCAGAGGGTCTTTGGGCCAGGGACCCCTCGTGGTGTGTGGACGTTGGTGTTCCTTCATCACGCTTCTCGAGAGAAGAGCTTGCGTGTGTCTGCATGTCCTTGACATGCTACCGATGCCAAGACCTTTGCTCGAGAGGACCTTTGCTCGTCACAGAGGGCATTTTTAACGAAGCACGACCCTCGAGAGGGTGGGCAACTGAACGCCGTGCTCACAGAGGGCATCCTGACCGAGACCCGAAAACCGTGCTCACGGAGAGGGGGATCTTGACTGAGAACAAAGCACCGCGCTCACGGAGGGCGTCCTGAGCATCATGGTCCTCACAGGCATCCTGACCATCACGGTCCTCACAGGGGCGTCCTGACCATCACGGTCCTCACAGGCATCCTGACCATCACGGTCCTCACAGGCATCCTGACCATCACGGTCCTCACAGGCATCCTGACCATCACGGTCCTCACAGGCATCCTGACCATCACAGTCCTCACAGGGGCATCCTGACCATCATGGTCCTCACAGGCATCCTGACCATCATGGTCCTCACAGGCATCCTGACCATCACAGTCCTCACAGGGGCATCCTGACCATCACGGTCCTCACAGGGGCATCCTGACCATCACGGTCCTCACAGGCATCCTGACCATCACAGTCCTCACAGGCATCCTGACCATCACAGTCCTCACAGGGGCATCCTGACCATCATGGTCCTCACAGGCATCCTGACCATCATGGTCCTCACAGGCATCCTGACCATCACAGTCCTCACAGGGGCATCCTGACCATCACGGTCCTCACAGGGGCATCCTGACCATCACGGTCCTCACAGGCATCCTGACCATCACGGTCCTCACAGGGGCATCCTGACCATCACGGTCCTCACAGGGGCATCCTGACCATCACGGTCCTCACAGGGGCATCCTGACCATCACGGTCCTCACAGGGGCATCCTGACCATCACGGTCCTCACAGGCATCCTGACCATCACAGTCCTCACAGGCATCCTGACCATCATGGTCCTCACAGGCATCCTGGACCATCACGGTCCTCACAGGGGCATCCTGACCATCACGGTCCTCACAGGGGCATCCTGACCATCACGGTCTCCTCACAGGCAATCCTGACCATCACGGTCCTCACAGGGGCATCCTGACCATCACGGTCCTCAACAGGGGCATCCTGACCATCACGGTCCTCACAGGCATCCTGACCATCACGGTCCTCACAGGCATCCTGACCATCACAGTCCTCACAGGCATCCTGACCATCACAGTCCTCACAGGGGCATCCTGACCTCATGGTCCTCACAGGCATCCTGACCATCACGGTCCTCACAGGCATCCTGACCATCACAGTCCTCACAGGGCATCCTGACCATCACGGTCCTCACAGGGGCATCCTGACCCTTCACGGTCCTCACAGGGGCATCCTGACCATCACGGTCCTCACAGGGGCATCCTGACCATCACGGTCCTCACAGGGGCATCCTGACCATCACGGTCCTCACAGGGGCATCCTGACCATCACGGTCCTCACAGGCATCCTGACCATCACGTCCTCACAGGCATCCTGACCATCACGGTCCTCACAGGGCATCCTGACCATCACGGTCCTCACAGGGGCATCCTGACCATCACGTCCTCACAGGCATCCTGACACATCACGGTCCTCACAGGGGCATCCTGACCATCACGGTCCTCACAGGGGCATCCTGACCATCACGGTCCTCACAGGCATCCTGACCATCACGGTCCTCACAGGGCATCCGACCATCACGGTCCTCACAGGGGCATCCTGACCATCACGGTCCTCACAGGCATCCTGACCATCACAGTCCTCACAGGCATCCTGACCATCACGGTCCTCACAGGCATCCTGACCATCACGGTCCTCACAGGGGCATCCTGACCATCACGGTCCTCACAGGGGCATCCTGACCATCACGGTCCTCACAGCATCCTGACCATCACGGTCCTCACAGGGCATCCTGACCATCACGGTCCTCACAGGCATCCTGACCATCACAGTCCTCACAGGCATCCTGACCATCACGGTCCTCACAGGCATCCTGACCATCACGGTCCTCACAGGGGCATCCTGACCATCACGGTCCTCACAGGGGCATCCTGACCATCACGGTCCTCACAGGCATCCTGACCATCACGGTCCTCACAGGGGCATCCTGACCATCACGGTCCTCACAGGGGCATCCTGACCATCACGGTCCTCACAGGCATCCTGACCATCACGGTCCTCACAGGGGCATCCTGACCATCACGGTCCTCACAGGGGCATCCTGACCATCACGGTCCTCACAGGCATCCTGACCATCACAGTCCTCACAGGCATCCTGACCATCACGGTCCTCACAGGCATCCTGACCATCACGGTCCTCACAGGGGCATCCTGACCATCACGGTCCTCACAGGGGCATCCTGACCATCACGGTCCTCACAGGCATCCTGACCATCACGGTCCTCACAGGGGCATCCTGACCATCACGGTCCTCACAGGGGCATCCTGACCATCACGGTCCTCACAGGCATCCTGACCATCACAGTCCTCACAGGCATCCTGACCATCACAGTCCTCACAGGGGCATCCTGACCATCATGGTCCTCACAGGCATCCTGACCATCATGGTCCTCACAGGCATCCTGACCATCACGGTCCTCACAGGGGCATCCTGACCATCACGGTCCTCACAGGGGCATCCTGACCATCATGGTCCTCACAGGGGCATCCTGACCATCACGGTCCTCACAGGGGCATCCTGACCATCACGGTCCTCACAGGGGCATCCTGACCATCACGGTCCTCACAGGCATCCTGACCATCACGGTCCTCACAGGGGCATCCTGACCATCACGGTCCTCACAGGGGCATCCTGACCATCACGGTCCTCACAGGCATCCTGACCATCACAGTCCTCACAGGGGCATCCTGACCATCACGGTCCTCACAGGGGCATCCTGACCATCACGGTCCTCACAGGGGCATCCTGACTGAGACTAGAGCACCGTGCTCACGGGGGGGATCTTGACTGAGACTAGAGCACCGTGCTCACGGGGGGGGGGATCTTGACTGAGACCAGAGCACCGTGCTCATGGGGGGGGGGATCTTAACTGAGACTAGAGCACCGTGCTCACGGGGGGGATCTTGACTGAGACTAGAGCACCGTGCTCACGGGGGGGATCTTGACTGAGACTAGAGCACCGTGCTCACGGGGGGGGGGGATCTTGACTGAGACTAGAGCACCGTGCTCACGGGGGGGGGGGGGATCCTGACGGAGACCCAAGCACCGTGCTCACGGAGAGCATCCTGACCATGACAGTCCTCGCAGAAGACGTCCTGACCAAGTGCCATTTGCCAGGGCATCCTAATCATGGTGTGTCATGATGGATGTTGGTGTTAACTTGGCAACTGAAGGCACTGGGCTCTGGGCACAGCTGTGGGAATGAGCTGCTGCGTCAACCCTGAGCAAGTCAGTGATGGCCTCACCCACGCTGCAGGGACTCGGCCTTGGGCAGGCGAATAAGATGAAGGCGACTGGTTGAGGAAGGTGGCGTCCCTTCGCATGCTTGGCCAGATGTGCTGGTCGGGAAGAAGGGACATTCCTCTCAGTGGGCCTGTGGATGTACAGACATGATGTGGCCAGTTCTCTCAACCCTTGGTGTTGTCGCGTGTGCTCCTGCCAAGCTGGACAGGAATCTGCAATGGACATTTGTAAGCCAAAATAACCCCCATTCCCTTAAGTCACTTGGTTGTGAATTTATCGGCAGCGATGCAGCACCGTGCGATCAGTTGCTGTATTTTTACCAAAATGTTTTTCTTTCGGCTGTTTTGTGAGAAGTCAAGCAACCATCAGCCACGGGGACATCTGGGTCTGTTCCCACCCACTCCCAGTCCTGGTTCTGCCCCGTGGCGTCTCCCAGTCCAAGCCAGGCACCTCGTCCTCTCTCCCGGCTTCACCAGGGCAGAAGACAGTGGGCAGCTGTCCAGTTAGAAGGATCGCTGGTGTGCACGCGCACGTGCGTGTGTGCGCACACGTGCCTACGAGTGCACGTGCATGCATGTGTGTGCGTGCATGCATGTGTGTGTGCATGTGCGTGTGTGCGTGTGTGCATGCGTGCATGTGTGTGCATGTGCATGTGTGCGCGCGTGCGTGTGCGTGCGTGCGTGTGTGTGCGTGTGCGCGTGTGTGCATGTGTGTGCGTGCGTGCGTGCGTGCGTGTGCATGTGCGTGCGTGCGTGCGTGCGTGCATGCGTGCGTGCGTGTGTGTGTTCTCATAAGGAAGCCACCCACAGCAGGACTGCTCTTGCCCCAGGTGCGACTTCTGGAGCCGTGTCTGCGCCTGACCCAGGGAGGCCTCCAGAAGGTCAGCAGGGAAGGCTCTCCTGGGAGCTAGTGCAGGGTTAGGACAGAAACTCGGACGCATTTCCGAGCCCCGAGAGTCCACTGTCCTGCTGGGCAGACACGGAGCACAGGACGGGTCAGCACGGAGAAGGCGGCCAGTTAATAGGTTGTCCCTTTACTTGACCGTGACCACAGGAACCACGGGAACAACCTTACCTAGGCAGAAGCTTCTGGAAGCTCATGTGCCTATGAAGGCTCTTCCACGTTTTCTGTCTCTCTGGACATTCAAACGTGGCCTAACTCTGTGAAAAAGGAAAGCCCCTTCTCTTTGCAACCCTGGTGAAGAACATTCCAGAAACACTGAGGGCCACACACTACAAACATCCCTCAACATCGCTCAAAGCTGCTCCAGGCCGTACCACCCTCCTGTGCATTGCACTCAACAGCCGGCACCCAGCAACCCACAGCGTCTGGAACTCTGTCCTACCCGCACAGGACGGCTGTCACCCTCGTCCCTCCCGAAGCCTGGCTGCTAAAGCTCCTGTCCACCGGGCGGGTGGAGCCCAGTGCGCTTCTGTCCCTCTTCTGTCCTGCGCTTGCCTGACCCGGGGGAATCCACAAAGACCTAAGGCCCTGCGAGCTCTTAGCGGCTGCCCACCAGCATGCCGTGTTCCCAGGGGACCTGCCTCACGGGGCGACGACCTCAGGAGCAGGGACAGGAAAGAGCTGGGAATGGGGGTCCCCTAATGGGGCTGCTTCCTCCACGAGAGCAGAAGGAATTTTACGGCTGCCTTCCTGACATAACCCCATGCCTCCTCACGCCTGCAAGCTCTCTTGGATGTTAAAAATAAATAAATAAGGAAACAATGGCCTATAAATTGTTTGCTGATGTTGGAGCCAAAGCTTTGTAGATAGGAAAGAGCATCCCAGGAAGATGTTCACAGCAATGCCCAGAATAGAAATTAGACTGAAATGTCAGCACGAGCCTTATCTCTTGAAAGTGAGGGGCGCAGCCCTCCAGCTGATCATTATTTACTGCCTTTAAAAAAGCTCTTTGCAGACACTAAGTGGCCAAAGGATGGAGAACACTTTGGTGATGATCCGGATCCTTTCACAGCACCTCGCCCAACTACAGGCTGGAGTTTGTGGGGCCCAGGCAGCCCGGGCATTCATAGCCCGACCCCCCAAAGCTGCCAGAGGGACAGTGGGCACTGCAGAGGGGTTTTTTGACTGTGGCACGCCCAGTGCTGGGAACACTGGGCAGAAATGGCTTCCGGGGGGTGTAGCCCTCAAGGCTCCACTTCCTGCCCAGGCTCCTGTGATCTCAGAACGGCTCCCCAGTGTTTGGAGATGCCAACCTCTTGGCCAAAGCCAAGACCCTCCAGTTCTCTGCCCCTAGAATGGGGAGGTCTTCTTAAAGTGTCCAGAGTAGGAAGGACGGATCCCCTCCCCCAGCAAGCAGGCGCGCACCAAGTGGGCTCAGGAAACAGGATCCAGGAATTAGCTCTTGAGTCCTCCCTTGAGTCCTCCCTGGATCACCGTGTGAATATACTGGTCCCTGAGACTGAACTCACTCCCCGGCCTCCCCTAGACGCCGTGTGAATACACTGGTCTGGTCCGAGATGGGAATCTGGTCCCAACCACTCATCTCCATAGACCAGCGCGTCCGTCAGCCTGTATTGTTAACCCTGTGCAGAATCACCTAGCTCATTCTAGCACATTCTGAGCCTGACACATTTCTTGCTCCGCCAGGCTCTGGGCATGGATGGTGCTGGTGCCATGTAGACAGTCGAGACACCCAGGAGACCTGGCCAGAGATCTGCCACTTCTCCTGGTGACAGGCTTGTCCACAGAGGAATCCCCATGGGGCTTGCCTGCCCAGTGCTTCCTATGCACCCACATGAGAGAACATTCAGAGTCAGTTTATTTTGTTGTAGCTCCTGCCTCCTGAAGCTTCTAGAAGGCAGGGACTTTCGGCATTTTCATAATTTGACATGTTCAAGTATCCAATGCGGTCTCTAGCAGGTGCAACCCTCGCTTACCAAGAAGCTGGTGAGCAGAGGAGTGAGTCACAAAGGATGGGGGTGAGGAGAGGGAGGGAGGGAGAAAAGGAAAGGAGGGAAAGGAAGAGAGAGAAAGATGGATGAATGTTAGGAAGGAGAGAGGGGTAGATGAATGGTAGAAGGGGGGAAGGAGAGAGAGAGGGGGAAGGCATTTTGTGTCGCAGAGAAATGTCCACGCTTCCTTCTCTGACAGAGGCCTGGCTGGGCCGGGGCATGGTGTAACCCCACCTGCTGAGACTCAGAAGTCACAGGCTTTGAGGAATAGCAAGCACCCAACACTTCAGGGCCCTCAGGCCAGGGATGAAGTCAGGGGAGCTTGGCATCACCACCCTGCATTCCCCCCAGAAACAGGGGTGGAAAAGGACCGAAGGGAGGGATATTTGAGCAGATGAGAGGACTCTACAGGGCTCCGGAAGGTCAGAAGCACAAAGAAGACATAAAAATGCAAATGAGTTTCAAGTTTAGATTTTAGACGCCACAGAACATTTCCCTTGAAATCTAGGGGAAAAGCAATTCAAGCTAACATTGTACACCTTGATGATCTGTCAAGAACGAAGGCAAATCAAGGAAGAAGAGCATGCCTGACTCTGTGTGCCAGGGCGTGCTAGAACCCGGCACCCAGCAAGCTGAGGCAGGGGATCGGGAGAACAAACACAAGTCCAGGGCGATTCTTCAAGATGATGATGCTAGCAATAGGCAGAGTCCAGCTGTTTCTGGGACAAACTGGCCATCTGTCAGCTGGCAAGCCCCCAAGATCAGGATTCTTGCACACCACCCAAGAAAGGAAGCATCGTGCAAAACTGCACCCAGGACCCACAGAAATCACTAAACTTCATCCCACCCTAGCCAGTCCATGAAAGGCTACTGCTTCCTGTGTCTGGCCAGCCTGAACCCTCCTGTGTCTGGCCAGCCTGAACCCTCCTGTCTGGCCAGCCTGAACCCTCCTGTCTGGCCAGCCTGTGAACCCTCCTGTCTGGCCAGCCTGAACCCTCCTGTGTCTGTCCAGCCTGAACCCTCCTGTGTCTGTCCAGCCTGAACCCTCCTGTCTGGCCAGCCTGAACCCTGAACCCAGCTCCAGTCTGGCTGGCTCTTCAGCTAGAGATAAGGCACCGACAACACCTTGCAGGTGTAATCCTGCAGCAGTCTAAGCCTTGATGTAACGACTCTAACAGAGGCACATTTCAAGCTTGCAAGTGAGTCTGGCTTACATTGAGACTAATATCACCCAACCCCAAAGCTTGTGTCTGGTATCAGAAGAAGAGCCACCCACCGGAGCATAGCCCACCTGCAGCTGTCACCGCCTGGGATGGTTTGGTGCCCAGCTGGAAACAACTCTTCCTAGGCCACGAGGGATCTTTCATGTGACCTCCTTCATCTCTCGCCAAGCACCCAAGGCTGGTATTAAAAGATGACAAGCCAATTGACAAAGACATTGACACTGAATGATGGAAGAGTCACCTCTCAGCGACATAAAGCACGGGTTAAAGCTGCGTCAGCTGAGAGAGGGAGCGCCTGGAGGGTCTCAGAGCCACAGACCCTCGCAAGCAAGGATATGTGAATTTAAAAAAATGGAATCTAAGAGAAGAGCCAGGGAAAGGGAGAGCTGGCACCCCCCTGCCCCCACACGCCATAGGCCTGAGCCACATCTGGACTCTAGGCCTTTGTTCCTGAGCCAGGGGGTGCTAGGTGAGAACCAGGGTAGTTGGCCAGGCTCGGTGGGAGACGTGGCTTGGGTGTGTGGGATCAGGGCTTCCGGAAGTCACAAAGCAGCTCTGATTACAGATGTTCCGTACTGTGGCTTCCGGAAGCCCAGTAGCTGAGAGTCCTGCAGTCCAGCAGACGAGAGCTGACGTGGTCCTACAGTCCCTGGCCTTTGGTCTTGGAGTGTCGGGATGCAGTGGAAAACTTCCTGCAGATGCGGAGATGCCCAGACAGGTTTCTGCTAGCTGTGGCGCTGAGGTCACAGGGCATGCCTCTGCACAGGGTCACCTGTTTCCAGGTGCCTACAGAGGAGCTTGGCCACTCCCACATGAAGGGCTTGCGTGCTCCACCCCCAGGGACCAGGTGGTCTAGTGTCATCCTGACTCAGACACTCTGGACCATAGGAAGAAGACACGGGGGGGGGGGGGAGGTGCAGGTGCAAAGAGAGATCCAGACTGACATCAGCCCCCCACAAGGAGAGGACCCCCTGGGGCTGTGGTGGTGGTGGCACCCTGATAAGCCCACGCTCCCACCCCAGACCAGGCGCCACTGTGGGGCCGTCACTGTCAGTCACGCCTGACTTGAAGCCATCCTCTGCCAAGGGACTCGGACCTGCCTGGCATTGGATCCTTGCTGATGAGAACCTGCCAGGCCCCAGGCTCCGGAAGGGACTCATTGGTATGCCTGCCACTGGCCCGCCGTGCAGGGACCGTGACTCTGCTACGGGGTGGGAAAGAGCAGTGGAGCGTAATTAAGAGACCAATGAGAGGCGGCTCCGGAGCCATATTCATTACAGCATTTAATCTATTAGGCGGGGCGGCCCGGCTTAACCTCTTTGGATTCTGAGTTTGTCTATGATTAATTATTTGGGGAATAACAGCCGGCATTAGAGCTTGTTAATAGGTTTAAAATAATAAATTTTAAAAAATAATAAAACCCGAGAGGTCGAAGCCAGCTTCAGGCTCCTCAGTGCCAGGCTGATAAACTGGGGACGTGTATCAGCTACTTTCTCCCCCAGACACCCTTTCCCTCATGCCATCCAAGGTGTTGCCCACAGCGGGCACAGGAGACACCACGGGACAGTCGGCTCTCAACTCCCCAGACAGCCACGGCCATACCACATCCACAGGGAGCCTCCCACCAAACTGACTGACAGGGAACCTCCCACCACACTGACTGACAGGGAGCCTCCTACCCACTGACTGACAGAGCCTCCCACCACACTGACTGACAGGGAGCCTCCCACCACACTGACTGACAGGGAGCCTCCCACCACACTGACTGACAGGGAGCCTCCCACCACATTGACTGACAGGGCCTCCCACCACACTGACTGACAGGGAGCCTCCCACCACACTGACTGACAGGGCCTCCCACCA
This sequence comes from Typhlomys cinereus, assembly GCA_023101885.1. Lineage (NCBI taxonomy): Eukaryota > Metazoa > Chordata > Mammalia > Rodentia > Platacanthomyidae > Typhlomys > Typhlomys cinereus. The sequence continues at coordinate 710,539 of JALPQD010000510.1, forward strand.
CACTGACTGACAGGGAGCCTCCCACCACACTGACTGACAGGGAGCCTCCCACCACACTGACTGACAGGGAGCCTCCCACCACACTGACTGACAGAGCCTCCCACCACACTGACTGACAGAGCCTCCCACCACACTCACTGACAGGGAGCCTCCCACCACACTGACTGACAGGGAGCCTCCCACCACACTGACTGACAGGGCCTCCCACCACACTGACTGACAGGGAGCCTCCCACCACACTGACTGACAGGGAGCCTCTCACCACACTGACTGACAGGGAGCCTCCCACCACATTGACTGACAGGGCCTCCCACCACACTGACTGACAGGGAGCCTCCCACCACACTGACTGACAGGGAGCCTCCCACCACACTGACTGACAGGGCCTCCCACCACACTGACTGACAGGGAGCCTCCCACCACACTCACTGACAGGGCCTCCCACCACACTGACTGACAGGGAGCCTCCCACCACACTGACTGACAGGGAGCCTCCCACCACACTGACTGACAGGGAGCCTCCCACCACACTGACTGACAGAGCCTCCCACCACACTGACTGACAGGGCCTCCCACCACACTGACTGACAGGGCCTCCCACCACACTGACTGACAGGGAGCCTCCCACCACACTGACTGACAGGGCCTCCCACCACACTGACTGACAGGGAGCCTCCCACCACACTCACTGACAGGGAGCCTCCCACCACACTGACTGACAGAGCCTCCCACCACACTGACTGACAGGGCCTCCCACCACACTGACTGACAGGGCCTCCCACCACACTGACTGACAGGGAGCCTCCCACCACACTGACTGACAGGGCCTCCCACCACACTCACTGACAGGGAGCCTCCCACCACACTGACTGACAGGGCCTCCCACCACACTGACTGACAGGGAGCCTCTCACCACACTGACTGACAGGGAGCCTCTCACCACACTCACTGACAGAGCCTCCCACCACACTCACTGACAGGGCCTCCCACCACACTCACTGACAGGGAGCCTCCCACCACACTCACTGACAGGGCCTCCCACCACACTGACTGACAGGAAGCCTCTCACCACACTCACTGACAGGGAGCCTTGCAGCAGCCTCCAGCTCCTCAGACTGGACCAGAGTGGAGTCTTCCAGAGTGGCTGTGATGATGGATTCTGGGTAACACTTGGACATTTATCAGCACTGCCCACCCGCTGCACTGGTAACTCAGAGGAGCGCCGTGTGGCTGGGATTTGTGGGGAGCACAGCGGAGCGGCTATACAGAGACAAGCCCAACCCATGAGAAGCCTGGGGCAGAGGCCCCGCCATATGCCAATGTCTTGGTTAGGAAGATAAGCTCACAGACCGGTGCTCCTACTCCGGGGGAGGGGCATGCTGGGGACGTCTGTCGCCTTGGCACAGCTCTCTGTCCCCGGCGTGAGCTGAGGCACCCACGAAGGAGCAACATACAAGGTCTAACACCAACCCCGGCGACACTGGCTGGTCTGCAGGAAACAATGCATGTTTTGGTGAAATAGAGGCTGACAGCCTCCGGATGCTGGAGTCCCTGAAAGAACGGAGTCTGGGGGAAGCAAGCAGTGCTCCCCTCTGCCGGGTCCCTGGGAAGCAGGCACAGGCCTGGCTCTGCCAGAATTTTCCTAACTAGGTGGAGCTACCTGTGCTGGTTTCCAAGGGAGCTACTGGCTGAGCAGCATGTCCAGGTGTTGGGGGGACTGCAGCAAAGTTGGCCCTCAGGCGCCATAGAAGCTGCCATCCTTGTAGACCACTCTCACCACTTCTGTCCTCAGAGGGGCTGTTTAAACCAAAGTGGTCTTTTCCTTTTTTTCTGGAACAATCCAAACATGCATGTCTGTGTACCCTTCCAGCACAGATCCATGCAGGGAGCTGGTTGTAGATGCGTCGTACACAGGTTACAGACGGGTAATGACACACCGTCTCCACGATCAATATCAAAGCATCTCGTGCCCGGGACGGAACCTCGACCCACGAGCAGGCAGGTGCCCTGGTGCTGCCCTCCCCTCTCTCCCAGAGGCAAACGCTGTCTCTTTTCTCTGTGGTTTTATTTATTCTGGATGTTTAAGGAAACAGTCATTTAACAGATGCTCCTTTTACTTCTTTCTATTGTTCCTCTGCTGTGGAGCTGGCTGTGCACTGGGTTCCCTCTGTCGCTGAATGACACAGTTTATCCACTCATCATTATCCACTCAACATGGGCACGTGGCTTGCACTGGGACAGCGGTGGAGGAGCGGGGAGTGGACACTGCTCGTGTGCAGCTACAAGTGGACTCCTGAGTCTCCAGGCGACTCTGAGCCTCGGGGGACATCTGATTCCTCAGGAGCTGCACCAGCTCATTCCCCGCTGCATGTGAGCGGATTTCTACAGTTTTCACCAGTCCTCGGCATGGCACACCTTTCCCACTCTGGCCACTTAGTGGACGAGAAGTGGTACTTCCCAGGGGTGTTGATGGGCACTTTGCTGCCAGTTAGTGATTCTGGATACTCCTCTGGGCCCTCTGGCCACTCGAGTGTCTCCTTGGGAGAAAGGTCTGTCCAGTTCCTCGGCTGTCTACTTGGCTCCCACAGGCTCACAAGCTCAGCGGAGCCTTTCACTGATTTCATGATTCTGCCCCGTGTGAGAATCGGCAACCATACTAGGTTCTGGGTGCAGGACGTGCGGGCAGGTAGGTCCCCCTTGCTATAGGAAACCCTGTATCTGCACCCCAGCCCTGTCCCTCTCAGCTGCCCCGCACACTGTAACCATCTCCACTCTTCATCCTAGAGATTTTGTTATTTCTTTCCCCAGATGTTGCCTTGAGAAAAATGAGTGCAATAAAAGTTATAGCTTATTCGATAAAATTATAAGGACGTGTGACTGCAGCTTGGGATCCGTTCAATGCAGCATGGGCCGTAAATATGCAAGTGGGCATCTCAAGCTGGCATCTGGACCGTGGGTCTGGAGTTAGAGGACAAGAGACAGTAGAGACAGGAACGCTGTGGCCTCAGCCACACTGTGGGAACAGAGTGCATTGTGGGAGACAAGGGGCCTGGGAGCAGAGTGCATTGTGGGAAACAAGGGGCCTGGGAAAGAGGAGCTGACAGGTACTGGGGAGTGGAAAGCCGCAGGCAAACACAGAAAGTTTCAGGGACAGGATGCACATTCCTGGTGGTCTCAATGGGACAGTTTTGAGGTCGTGGGCAGCCCGAATTTTGCCAGGATTGAGTTCAGAAGAAAGGAACAAGCAGGGTCAGAGGTATCTGCCGAGCTCAGCGCCTGGGGTGGGATCAGAGCCCTTTGGGGTCGTGGGTGTCTCTGAGCTGTTCCGCCCAGACACGCTGCCCACTGGGCTGCTGCAGGACCCTCTAAATTCTGCTGCTCTCAACGCCATATCGCCTGCTTGGCCCCAGGACCCTCTACCTACTTGTGCCATCTCCACAGTGCCTCCCTACCCAGGTGACTGTCTAAAAACAAAGTAACTCCAAGACATCCATGTGGCCCATCCATGTGACACGGAGTCCTAACGACTGCAGCAAAGCACCCAGGAAGACAGTGAAGACGGATCCCCCAGGAGCCCGGGCTGTAGTCCTATCTGCTCCCCTCCCGAAGCTGCCCAGCTTGTGTCCCTTAGGGATCCTGCGACTTTTGGATCAGGCTCCACGGGGCCATGCACTTGAGAACCAGGGAGCAGATAGGGGGTCTCGGGTCACAGTGAGGAGAGCCATGAAAAGAAAGCAGAGTGACCCAGAGTTCCAACCCCTGTTCTGGGACCTTCTGTGTGAGGCCTCACTTGACACCCAGCCCAGATCTGAAGCTCATGGTTGGTAGTGTCCTGCATGTGAGTGGAGGAGAACTAAGGAGGGGTGCTGGGCCGAGAGATGTCTGGAGGGAGCTCTGAGCACAGCTGAGCCCCAGGGTCTCACCCACACCAACACCCATGGAAGCCAGAGAGACCCTGGAGAACAGGGTGGGCTCCTAAGGTCCTTTGACCAAACACTGGATGCCTCCTAGGCTCACACGGAGGCCAGGACTAGAAATGTGGAGGCTGAGAATGGCCGGGCTTCCCTGCTCCTTTAGAGGGGTCACACCCCAGTGAGACTTGCTGTGCTCTTCCTGGCCCCACCCTACCTGCTGTAGCTTCCAGAAGCACTCACCTTCCTGTGGATGAGACGCTTAATCCTTCCAGTGACCATCCAGGCTGTGGCCGAGGTGGGCAGTCGTGACCAAAAGCAGGGCAGAGACACCTTAGCCATGCTGGCCAGACTTGGGTAGGAGTACGTAAGGAAAAGCATGTTTTTCCTCAAGTGAGGAACCCGCGGACCAGATCCTGCCCAAGTACCCAGAAGGACTGAGCCTGCTGCCTAAGGGGGTCACGCCCTGAAGAGGCTCTGTGTCTCTCTCTGACCTCCTGAAGCCGGATTAGAGCAGCCGTGCTGGGATGGTCTCCCAGGGTCTTTGAAGGTCTTTGGAATTCCTGAAGCTCATCCCCACTGCTGGGATCACCCCAAGGAACACTCCTGCTGAGGAACTGACTCCAATCCTCCCAGAGATGAGATGGCCAACTTCCCCATGAAGGGATTATGGAGATGAGCTCTCCACATCAAACAACTTGACCTCTAGCCCACATGGGCCCAAGAGCAACTGGGTTGGGCCCCGATGGGAGTTAACCAATGGGAAAAAGCCAGTTTCCCGGGCTTGTCTAGGTGTACAAAATGCCTGGCCCTGGCAGCCATCTTTGGCCATGAGTTCCTTTTCCAGCTGTCTGCTTCTCTTGGAGGTACCCTAGCCCCTTATGGCATCCAGTGCCACGGTCCTCTTCTTGTTCCTCGCTCCTCGTGGATTCCTATGCCCAGGCCCCATGCGTTTCCAGGGCGTCCTAGCCCCTCATGGCACTCCACGTCTGGAGTCTGAGTTCCAACCTTTCTCTCCTCTAATACACTCCACCTTAATCCTCTACACTGTGTTCTGGTTTCAATCTTTGACTCCAGAACACAAGAACTCTACAACATTGGGACAGTAGGTCCTGTCCCTGCAACATTTGGTACCCTAGGTAGGACAGCCAAAAAGACCGTTTCCATTTGGTGACCACGAAGGGACAGTTCTGATTGTCCTGCAACATTTCAAACCATGCTCAGGCCAGCTCTGCTCAGCACTGCCCATGCCCAGGGAAGAGCTGGGTGATCAATGTGCCCAGGCTGGCTCTCAGCAGACTGACCATGCCCGGGAAGGGATGCAGGGATGCAGCAGCCTTGCCTGGGAAGGGATTCAGGGACGCAGCAGCCTTGCCTGGGAAGATGCAGGGACGCAGCAGCCTTGCCTGGGAAGATGCAGGGACGCAGCAGTCTTGCCTGGGAAGGGATGCAGGGACGCAGCAGCCTGGGTATCTAATTGGGTTCTGCCTCTTCAGGGGAAACTGGATCCCCGGTCTCACTCCAGAGTGGTACACAGACCCTCGGCGAGGAGCTCTGGAGAGAGGCTCTGCTAAACGACTTCCTGAGAGGGCAAGGAGGTGACATATTGAAGAAGAGTAAGATTTTTCTCTCTACACTTTTCCTTGTCTCCACACATCAAAGCTGCTGTCTAGCACCTGGGCAAGTGCATCTGAATAGAGGAAGGAACAGAAAGGACGGGGCTGCAGCATCAGCAGGTTAATTTCCAGACCCCAGGCTCCTCCTTGCTGCCTACAGCCACACAAGGGCTGTCACACACGCCACCAGGTCCTGCCAACAGCCATGCATCCCTGACTTTTGGTAATGGTTGCAATCTCAGCTCTTTCTAGAAAAGCTTTCTTTCCACCTGTACCTAATGCCAACCTGTGCAGAGACCTAGTCATTACCAGCATCGGCTCCCTCCTGCTGCCTCCCTGGCGTCGCGTGGAGCTGTGCCTGCATGCTTCCTCACGCATGCTCGCTCTGCACGTGGACAGCCTGCTGATGAGCGCAAAGCCTGGGCCCTGGGCCTGACGCCAAGGCAGGAAGCAGAAGCCATCAGCAGCCAGGAACCGGGCCGGGAAGCCAATACCTGTGCTGGCTCCGAAGGCACAAACGGCAGCCCTCGGCAGGGGCGCTCTGCTCACACAGCACCGCTGCGCGGCAGGCACGCGTGAGCCGGGCGGGAAGGACTTGGAACAGGGCATTGACTGTGCCTTCCACAAGGAGGTTGGGTAGATGAGGGTTGGCGCCTGCTGTCAGCTTGCCAGAGCCCACCTCTGATTCAGGCCCTTCATGGGGGGCCTCAGTCCATCATTTTAAAGGCGTGACACAGAACTGCAGTATCTGGAGATCACCCCTACACCAGAGGACTCTGCACGGTGGCAGAGGTTCACAGGAGGTGAACAGATGCTGGGCTAATTGAGTTCTCTAACCTGAGCTTGTCCGCACTTCCTGCCGAGTCCAAGCAAGAGCCTGTCGCTGGGTGCCTGGGGGAGTCGATGGTGGAGAGACACGGGAACAGTGCAGGGGCAGGCGGGGCTGCGTGGAGGCCCTCCTCACACCAGAGCTCTTTCTGGTCAAGGGTCCTCCCAGGACCGACCACAGCTGCACAGGGACAGATGACCCATGCTGTCCCCAAAGCCAGCGCCCCTGCAGGGGATTCCTGGAATCAGAGCTGGGTCAGAGCAAAGCCGGCATGGGGGAGGCGAGAGGAACAGGAGCGGAACAGGAGCGGCGGGTGGACGGCAGCATCTTCCATCCAGAGAATAAGACCCCTGACTTCTGACGGCAGCTTGAGAGGCTCAGAGAGGCAGCAATAGCTTTGCAAGACTGCTCCATCTAGCAGAATGGGGGACATCGCCCGGGGATGAGCAGACCCTGCTTACATCCCTGGACATGGGACCCTTCCTTCTCTTCTCAGTTGGCTGGATGCTCAGGGAGGCACATCTCCCATGTCGCCTAAGGTTTCCTCCCTCTCTGCCGCACGTACTGTCACTCAGCTCCTGGTAAACCTTTGTTTTCAGATCAACAAAGCAATGAGGTTCCTGGTCACAGGCAGAGGGTCTCAAGCTCTTGTCATGAGGCCGCAGGTCCCTCAGAGGGCACTTTAACTCAACTGAAAATGGCCATCATGTTTCATCTGTTACAGGAGTAAAACATGGACTATAGGAGGTGAGCAGCTAACCCCAGGTGCTTGGCACCACCATCCATAATGATGGTGCCGTGTGAACGTGCGTGCGGTGCATGCGTGTGTGTGTGTGTGTGTGTGTGTGTGTGTGTGTGTGTGTGTAACAGAGAACAAGAACTTGGAAACTTGTTTTTGAGTTCAAGACGATGAGTGACAGATGACTCTTCTCAGGAACCCACCCCAAGTTCTCCTTAGAACTAAGGAATAAGAAAAATCAGGGACTCTGCTAGGAACACGACGGTGCCTCCATCCCCCATTTCCTGTTCTTCCCACTTGGGTACAGGAGCCTCCAAGAGAAAGTCAGGTCCTGCTCTGGCCACCCGAGCGCCCCAGGTGTCACCTCGGACAGCTGGCTCAGGGACGCACAGGCACCACAGCCGACGGGAACCTGAGGGAAAGACGGCTGCCGCACGGCTGCCTAGAGTCGGGCTGGGGGCTTCCTGCTTACACCTCCTGCCGGTGTCCCACAACCACTGCAGGCCTTGCTCTGTCCCATTCACGGCATCCTCTCCAGCACCCGCACTGCTCTGGCGAGTGAGGGGCAGCTTGTGCCACCACTAACAGGATACCAGCATCACCAGCTAAAACCCTGGCGCCCCCTCCCCCTCGTTCCACCAGCACTTTACCGCGGAGGAAACCGTCAGCGAGAAGCAGTCTGTGGGTTGGAGAAAATGTTTCCAAAACCCGCAGAAAGGTAAATGCCAATGTTTAAAAGATTCATACAACCGGTAGCAAGAAAAAAAAAATAACAAAGAGAAGATGGACTGAACAGATTACTACAGGAGGACTGGCAGGGAGGAGAGACATGTCCATCGCCCACCCCGAGGCAAAACATGGACAGGGCAGCGGGCCAGGGCGGCCGGAGACGGGAGAGAGCACAGGTGTGCAGCAAAGGTGAGGAGGAGGAGGGACGCGCTGTTCGCTGTGGCGAGAGGAAGGAGGCGCAAGCAGCCACCTTGTCAGCAGCGGGGCTCCTAAAGATGGGGAGCTACAGCACTGCGGGGTCCAACCGCCCCCCCCCCGACTGCGCACCCAGGCACTCGGCTACCGCCTCCTGAAGATACAGCACTTGTGCGGCCATGGGACCACTCGCAATGCCCAGACACAACACAACCAAGGTGTCAGCTCAGTAACTAACTAAAAAAAATCCTATGGTGCATAGACTGGGGCGGGGGGATGGGGGTGAGGAGGGGAAAGGGGAGAGACTGCAGCAGACGGAATAAAGTGGGTGAAGAAAGACAAATGTTGCATAAGAGGTGGAGTCCAGGAAAAAGCAAGCAGGTAGAGACAGAGGAAAGCCGGTCCACTGCTGATGCTGCAGCAGGGATGCAGGAATGCAGGGATGCAAGTCAAAAGACAGGAGGTGCAGGTAAGGAAGATGGGCATGTTTACAGACAGACAATACGAGCTTTGAGGAAGCCGCTGCCAGACCACAGGCTGCCACAGGCTCTTACCCTATGCCCAGAGCTCCTGGCCAGATAGACAGAGCCCGGGAGGGCAGGATGCCCAGAGCAGCACGTACGCGCCAGCAGGCAGTGTGTGCTATGGTGTGTGCCGCTGACATATGCCATCAAGGTGTGTCACCAGTGTGTGCTGGCTTAGAAACAGCTCAGTGTACCCCAAGACAAGGCAGCTCAGCGTACCCCAGAACAAGGCAGCTCACGCGTACCCCAGAACAAGGCAGCTCACACGTACCCCAGAACAAGGCAGCTCACGCGTACCCCAGAACAAGGCAGCTCACGCGTACCCCAGCTATGGGGCAGCTTGGCACCCTGTGTGTCACGGGAAGGCCCCCCTGGAGCAGGGTCTGACGACACAATGTTCCCCGAGAAAAGGCAATCGGAAGAATGTGTGAACATGGCTGCTGGCCTAAGATTCAAGGGGACAAAAGGGGACAGCGCAGTGCCCCAGGGACACATCTGTGTGTGGCAAATGTGCTTCACCAGCCGCTGAAGAGGACCACAGAGGGTACAGACAGTGGCCATAGACACGTGTGCTTTGGGGTGATGGGAGAGTTCTAATTTTTCTGTTTCAAAGAAAGAGGAGGTTGGACACAGCTAGCGCAGACCCCCACAGTGCAGACATTCCTGGGAGAGGACCCCTGGGAAATACGAGTTGAAGGTGGGTGATCGGATCTCGATGACGGGGAGGACTCAGTGCCCGCAGGTCTCTCCTGGGATCCCAGGGCAGACCACACAGGAAGTTCCCACACAGGAAGTTCTTTGGCTCATCTGGCTAGGACGAGACCAAGCATTTCTCATCGGGAATAGTAAACCACACGGCGCCTTCTCCCTGAGCCATCAAATCCAATCACAACCCCCAGCAGCCAGGGCAACCCTCTCTTAGAAACATTGTCTGGGTGCCAGCCTCCAGCCCCAGGCATTTGGGGGGATCAGAACTATCTTGCTACAGTGTTGCTGGATTTTTGTCTCTGGAAATGCCTAAAGTGTTAATAGGTATTGTGACACTTTTTATTATAGTGGAGGAGGAAATAATTTGCAGACTTGAAAAAAAAAAGTACAGAAGGGAAGATTTTTACCCTCCGGCATCAGCTCGCTGTCCTCAGAGGTGGCCTGGCTGCGGCGTTGTCCCACATGAGGGAGCCCAGGAGAAGCCCGGACACTCGACAGCCTGGATCTGTGGCTTGGCTGGTCTGTCGCCGGGAGACAAGGAAACCATCGTCCCCGCTGCTGTGGGCAGGACGACACGCTAAATTTAAACCATTAAATAGCTCGGGAAGCAAAAGAACAGGTGGCGAATGGTCTCCAAGGCAGATGGTGCGTTTTAATATTTGTATGCCACCGCACTTAGCACTGCTAGAGACGGGCATCCATGCGCTCAGATTTCACCTTCCTCCCTGGGGCCTAGGAAGGGTGGGGCGCACCTTACAAATAAACTCCACTGTTCTTAAAAGAAAAGCCACTTCATTGACTCCATCCGGCAGGCAAGGCACCGGGGTTCTGGTCAAAGTCCTTGTAGAACAGCTGTCGGAACAGACAGGCCCATCGACCGTAAGGGGGGGCGTCCCATTCTGGGGACCCTGGGGAGGTGTGTCCATCTGCATCTCTACCTCTCCTGCACCTGCCCTCACACACAGCCTGTCCCCCTAACCCAGGGACACAGACGTGACAGCTCAGACCTTCCTGCTTTTCATGACCTGAAGCCTGAAGGGATGACGAGAAGTGAGTTGAAACCCACTTGCTGGCAACAAGGGAGCCCTGTATCTTCCTCCCTTCTTTAGGGGTTCTTCTAGCCATCCACTCCCACTGACAGCCAGACGGGCAGCTTGTCTCCAAGTGAGCATGTCCCCAACACAGACTGTCCTCAGCTCCACACGGGACTTGGATAGACAGGAAAGCAATAGCAACACACTCCACAGAGGGCTAGAGCAGCCCCCTTCGGCCCCAGTCCGCCCCAGTCCACCCCAATCCGCCCCAGTCAGCCCCAGTCAGCCCCATGCGTCAGCAAGGCGCCAACTCCGACTCCATGCCCCACTTTGCGCAGGGGCACAGGACAGAAAGGTGCAGCAGGCCGGAGGCAGATGGGGCCGCAGGGTCCTGGCCTGGGGAGAGCTGCCGCAGGCTGTGACTTGTGCCCCACAAGCCAGAGGAGGAAACCCAGGTGGCCCGGAGCCGGGCGCTGCCCGTAGGCCGGCGGCATCGGCTTAGCATGTGGTTGTCTGGCTCTTTCTTCCCCACGGAGCGACTTCCTTCAGCTGACGGGCACCAGTGCCACCCCTCAGCTCCACTGATCCGTACCGCTGAGCACCGCGTCCCCAGGCTGAAGTCCTGGTCTCCCAGCTTAAGCAGGGCTGCCAGATGGAAGCAAGCCGGGTTATTTTTGCCCGGGAGCTGCGTTTGGGGTCACAGGACCTCTACCCGCAGGATCCCAATACCAGCCGTACATGTAACAACCGGAATCTCCAGCGCGTGTGAAGTTTCGCTAGGAGACCAAACTGCCCCCAAGGAGAATCATTAACCCCAATCATGCAGGGCCAGCAGGGCTTCAGGTCAGGCTTACTCTGGGTGGGAATTCCTTTCATCCAGTTATCCACAGCTGCTGTGTGTAGACAAACAAGGTCTGAGCTGTCGCCCCCATCCCAGCCCCCCTGAGCCTGCAAGGACATTCTGTCCCCCAACCGCATCTCACTTCCCGTTTCAGGGATGTGAGGAATTTCCTAGCCAGTGCTCCGCCTGACCTTCCAAGGGGCCCTGGGTGGCTGAGCGCCAGCCAGGCACTGTGTACCCTCCCCCCCGCCAGCTCCTTCCAGAAGCACAAGGGACCCAGTTTTTCACCCTGGGCACAGCCGGCCTTCCTCAGTGACCCTCTGCAGCCTGCTAGCACATGTCCAGGCAAGGCAGCCAGGCGGCCACACCCCTCCAAGAAGCCCTTCCCTTGGGGCACGCTGGATGTCACACATCACAGGACCCGGGAGGTGAAGCAGCTCTTCAGTATGTAGGTTTTGGTTCTAAAATGAGTTTCTGTGAAAGTCAGCAGACTGAGGGGTTTTAGTCCATGGTTTTGATAAAGGGGTCACTCAGGTGTTCCTTAATTCCCCATCACATCCAGGACACGTTCAATGACACATGGAAACAGATTTAAGTCTTTGCCCTGTGTACCTCGGTTTGCAGGTATCAGGTGCTCTGCCTGCTAATCTGTGGCTCCCAGAGCTTCCGGTCAAGTTTCACAGTCTTGAACAACTCACAAAGGCGACAGAACAAACCCCTAGGGGGAGGATTTACTCTGTTATTCTGCCATTGATGCATTAGGAGAAACCGGCATTTCCCAGGAAGACGGTGCACAGGATGTGGGGACACGGGGATGTGGGCCCACTAATTCCAGGGCACAGACAGCACGAGGGGCAGCAGACACCGTGCAGATATGGCAGATACCCCGGCCCATCCAGGACCCACGGCCATCTCCCCCTGTGCGGCATCTTCACGTTTGTGCGCCCTGGGATGCCAGGATTCCTCCATCACCTTCCCCTCCTCAAAGGCCAGGTGCCCACGAGGCCAGGGGCTCTGGGGCATCACACTCAGGTCCTCGCCTGCCTGGTGGGCAGGACTTCCCATGTGTCCAGAGTGGCGCCTCCAAGTCCAGGCACCACCCAGGGAGAACCGTGTGCAGCTCAGCACTGGGACCCGACGCCCCAGCTCAGTCACCTGGCGCTGCCCTGACCACGGGCTCTACACACACCACGGGAAGAAGCCACCAAGGTCTCAGGCCTTTTACCTACCAGCACCCTGAGACGCTTCCTTACGGAGTGGAACGGCCTCATCTGTTCACACACACGTGCACACACATGTGCACACACAAACATACACATGTGCACACACACCACACACATGCACATAAGCACAAACACCACACACATATACTACACACACATGCCCCACATACACATCACATACATATACACACATGCATACACACACATCACATACACGCTACACACACATACACACATGCACACCTGCACACTACATACACATGCTACACCCCCCCAGCCTCCTACACATGCACATACTACATATATACGCACAAACACAGCGAGACCTGCTCCGTGAAGTCTAGGTACACCACGAAGTCTGACATCCAGCCAACCCCACGTGACTGCAGCCAAATGTGCTTCCTGGAACCAGTTCCCAGTGACCCACGGCGCATGCGTCCAGGAGCAGGGGCAGCAGCCAGGACTCACATCCCCCAGGACACCTGCCCCATCACGCTCCCCAGATGGATTCTGGGAATGGGACGCCACCTTCTGGGTGATGCCGCGCACCTACCTGAGAAGGGGGTCGTCCGGAGGGGGATCTTGATGGGCGCTAGCGTCAGGAAATGACGTGGCTGCACGCTGGAGGGGGCTGGGCCCCGGAGCCCCTCAGGGTCCACGGAGACCATGGCCGCAGCCGCAGCCGCAGCCGCAGCCGCAGTGATGGTGATGGTGGGGCCGTTGCTCAGCGGCTTCAGGCTGCTATGACAGCCACCTGTGGAAGATGGACAGGGTCAGCACGGGGAGGGTCAGCACGGGCAGCACATGCCTGCTTCTCTGTCATGGTAACGACAGCCCAAAAACATGCCAGAGCATTGCTGGCCTCTGAGCGGATTCTGCACTGGGCTTATTCCCTGGGTGAATCCTGTACCTTGTACACACATCACGTCCTGCACCTTGTATATATACATGGCATGTCCTGCACCTTGCACATACACGTCACATGCTGTACCTTGTATATACATGTCATGTCCTGCACCTTGCACATACACGTCACATGCTGCACCTTGTATATACATGTCGTGTCCTGCACCTTGCACATACACGTCACATGCTGCACCTTGTATACACACACGTCACTTCCTGCACCTTGTATACACACACGTCACATCCTGCACCTTGCACATACACGTCCCCGTGTGATGATTGACAGCACTGGGCTTCTTTCCCGGGTGAATGCGCTACCTTGTACATACATGAGCATCACATGCTTTTGGTTACCGGGGAAGGATCAAGGACATGGGACCCCTATGGGAAAACCTCACTGCAGAGCACATGCAGACATGGGCCATTAGAAATGGCCGTGCCCGGCGTGCGCTGCCGCTGGATGCTGCCAAGGGAGGACGCTGAGGCAAGGAAGGAGGCAGGCCTGGCAGGACGTGAGGGGCTGGTGACAGGGTGGGAGGGGTCCACAGCCCAGGGCTCAGGGGTCAGTGTGACGTGGCTGGAGGTCCTGCTTGAGTGGAGAAAGCAGGACCCATCTCAGACGTCCAGTAAGGGATGTGGGAGGAACACCAGGACCAGGAGGGAGGCGCACAGACAGGAAGTAAGTGACACAGCTAGAAACACAGCGTCAGCCTTCTGGGCTGACAAGGTGCGAAAGCCTCCAGTTGCCATAAGATAAGGACACCAAGAGCTGGCGAGCGGCCTTGACCCTCGATGGGCAAGCACCTGCGCCGTGTGCTCCCGAAGCTTCCGGGACACTGGGTGGGGCGTGGACACAGCGAAGGGGGAGGGGCGATGAGATGGGCGATGAGATGGACATGCGGGTGCTGGAGAGCGGCCAGGGTCGGCGCAACGGAAGGGTCTTCTCCGAGCCTTGTGATGGGTGTGTCTTGGCTTCCTTTGGGGCACAGAGAGGGGCAGCGCAGGATTCTAGATGTGCAGTGACAGAACAGAGCGTGTTGCATCTGGATCTCGAGAGAGACCCCTAGATGGGAGAGAGACATCTGAAGGCAGGTAGAAGGGGTCACCGAGTCAGACGTGTTTCCAAAGCATATGCAAATGAAAGTCATGAGCAAGGGTGTGTCGCGGTGATTAACCATGGCCGACCATCTCTCCTCCCTCCTGTCTTTCTGTGCTTAGCAAGTCCCCCAAGAGGGCTACAGTCTTTCAAAACAATGCTTGAGAGATGCGCAGCCCGAAGCTCAGCGTTCACAAGGCCACAGCAGGTGCCTGGCAGCTACCAGGCTCCCCTGGGGGCAGTGGCACTTTAGGGGGTGGAGCCTTGCTGGAGGGAGGCAGGCTGGCTCCATGCTCTCTCTGCCTCCAAGATGTCTGCGGTGACCTGAACCCACCTCCTTCTCCAGCCCCCACCGTGCCTTTCCCTACCCCCCCCACCGCCCACGTCACTGCAAATCCACTTCACAATGCACTGTGTCCCCCGTCTGGAACTGAAAGCCAAGCAAGTGGCGCTTTCCCTTGAGCTGCCTGTGTGTGTCTCTCAGCGCTCAAAGAAGTCACTGTGACGCTGCCCATGGCAAGGCGCCTGGGGAGCCCCCCCCCCCGTGAGGAAGGACGCAGCAGACTTAGGGTGCTGCAATGACATGGCGAGCGAGCCTCTGTCTCCAGTAGCTAGCAGACCAGACCCGAGAACCGGCTTCTGGTGAAGAGCCCAAGTGAGCTCCCAGGCCACGGCCAGGGTTGTTCCTGGCAGGCGTCCCGGCAGCGGCCTCCCTGGGTCAGTAGCGCCCTCCTGTCAACCTCCCGGGGAGGCATCTCTGCCTGGGTGCTGGCCCTAGAGGCCAGCAGGGCCCCCGTGTCGCCCCTGTGTCTTCCCACAGGAGGACAGGTGGGGGAGACCCTGAAGGCCCCTTCTTGCCCCAAGCCTCCCGACCCTTCTGATCCTGCCCCAGGGGCTGCTCAGCCGCCCAGCCGCTCTCTCGCCCTGTTTTCTGGGGGGATTCTACCAACAAGGCAGAGCCAGCAACACATCTCAGGAACACACTGCCCTGGGCAATTGTGATATAAACTGATTATTATTGAAAATGAAGGCGACCTTTGCTAGCAGAAGAAAAAGTAACCGAGCCACGTTTTAAAAGAAACAGATGTTAAGGCAGGTGAAGGTGTCTGCGGCTAGAAGTGTGAGCGTGTTGTTATCGCCGTGACTGTTTCGCTGTCAAAAATCATCTGCCAACTAAAAGTGAGATGCCCACTCCTTGTTAGCCTACCCTAAAACAATCAGGGCGGTGGTTATGCTTTGCCAAGTGAGCTTATCTGGTGTCCAGGAAAATGCGATGTTCTCCAATTTGGTCCTAAAATCTGCTGATGAGATGTCAGCAGGGACAGAGGCTAACTGTCAACACCGACGACAAGTGGACCAGAGTAGAGAAGATGTCCCACCTCCCTGAACACCAGCCTCGCGGCCTTTGACCAGAGGATGTGGGAGCACTGTGCAGGGCACATCAGCGAGCCTCTGGGCAGACCTCACGCAGCTTCAGCCTTGGCCACAGAGAGTGGCCTTTCCTGCTTGTCGCGCCATGCCTGGCCTGCGGCCGTAAGGGAGGATTGGTTTTCCTCAAGATTTCAGAGGGTTCGGGGCATCGTGGTGTGGAGGGCGAAGCACCGCAGTTTACATGGCGGCAGGCGGGAAGCCTGGAACGAGAGGGAAGCTATGGGCCGGCCGAGGTGTGACCCACAGCCTCTGAGATCACGTCCTCCCTCCACCAGGTTCCAAGGCCTTCCTTCCGTTAACAATGGCGTGGCGGTGTGAAGCCATCCAGGGGTCTCTCTGCTCCTGGGCCACGATCTCATGACCTGTCTCTAGAAGCTCCCCCCAGACACCCAGAGGACGCGCTACAAAACATCTAGGTGGCTACTCGACCTGGACATCGTAACTGACCCTTCGAGCGCTGAGGCGCCTGAAGAAGAGGGAGGGCTCTGCTGGCGTCTGTCTCCGCGGCCTTCTCGAGCCCTGAGCCGCGGTGTGCATGGCTGCATGCCAGGCTGCATGGGCCCTGGGGACCGGAAGAGACGCACACGGACAGATAACTGGGGACGGGAACCCACAGCTGCAGGATGGCGCCATCAGAGCCCCGGCTGTTCCCCAGAGAGGCCTCTTAGCCAGGCCTGGGAGATGAGCAGGCGCTCAATAAATTGTGTGGACTGATAAATAATGATAGTAACTTACTTCCCCCAGAGGACTGAAGAAAATCCCTTAGTTGAGTAAATAAACCGGAGATAAGATAGGTCCAGCCAGGAAAACCTGCTAAACCAGCGAACAGATAAGCCCCCAAGCATCCCACAGGGATTACTCAGAAAAGTCAATGCCTTAAGCAAAACAGTGATTAACCATGTGCTTCCCTGGATGGGGGCAGGAGGAGGGGCTAAGGGCAGGGGCTCAGAGGACACCCCCTCCCCGGGGGCCAGCCTCAGGTGCTGCTGCTACCCAGGGATTCTTGCAATTGGAATCATCAAGCCGGCCTCCTTCTCTGCCCCCAAACAAGAGAAGCTGATGTCCCACGCCAAGGCGGCCCTCAGACAGCAGCACGGAGGAGATGCAAAGGACCTGCAGAAGGTGGGCTCCATGGGGCGTGGTCCCAGGACACTGTCTGAGAGTCTCCTTGGGCCATGCTCAGCAAGGAGGACAGGACGGCAGGATGGCAGGATGCGCTGGGCCTGGGGGCACTGCCCAGGAGGGCAGGACGGCAGGATGGCAGGATGTGCTGGGCCTGGGGGCACTGCCCAGGAGGGCAGGACGGGAGGCTCCACTGGACCTCGGAGCAGCTGCAGACACTGATGTCCCACCATCTGCCTCTGTATCCTGAAGCCGGGCAGGCGCCAAGATTCGCTTTCTTGGGATCAATGAAGAGGAAGGTGGGAGGACGGTGTCCAGGGTGACTGTGGAGGGAGGATGGTGTCCAGGGCAGCTGTGGTGGGCAGGATGCTGCCAGGGCAGCTGTGGCATCCGGGGCAGCTGTGGCGTCCGGGGCGGCTATAGTGAGCAGGCTACTCCAGAGACAGAACTGCAACTAAGCCGGCACTGCTCAGACTCAGGGACGCTCCCCCAATGGTGGACACCTGCTGGACCCCCCTGTCCTCTCTGGCGTGGTCTGCAGCAGAGCCCTCAACCTGAAGCAGCTGCGCAGCTTGGGCCTGGTGGAACCCTGAGACCTGAGCCTTGAGCATCAGAGCTGTAGATGGAAGGTCATTAGTACTCGACACCAACTTCACAAAGACCCAGCCTCGGTTTCAGCACGCCACATCTGTCAGTGGGGACACCCACACGGAGGACAAACTTCCAGAGTGAAGGGTGCGGCGTGCGTGCAGACAGCAGACTGATGAGCGTCCTCTCCGAGCAGATCCCGACGTGCACCAGCTGTCGTGCTCTGCGCCAAGCACAGAATTCCGGGAATAAACAGTCCATCGTTAGCAATGTCTGCTTAGCAGACGAGCTCCATGAAGACCCTTCAGCCGTGACTGCTTCCAACGGGAAATCTTTCTGCAGGGGCCACTGAGTGATCAGGACGGCACTGCAAGTGCATGGAGCACCTCTTGGGAAGGACAGTGGGCAGGTGTGACTGAGGCTTGTGTGACTTGAAGTGGACGGTGGGGGAGCCACAGACACGTTCCCTTCCGGTCCCGTAGAGCGCCAGGTTCCTGGCTTGAGGAGTAAGGACAGTTGTCAGGATCGAGCTGCGTCTTTTTGAGAGAACTGCGATAGATTTTGGGGGTCTGCAAGAAAAGCCCACCTGTGTTTTGACAGTGGCCTTGTCTCATGGCCATGTGTGCCCATGTGGCTTACCCACATGGCCTATATGCGTTTGTGTTGCTTACCATGTGGCCTATCCATGTGGCCAATGTGTGTCTGTGCGGTCTACCCACATGGTCAACGTTTGTCTGTGTGGTCTACCCATGTGGCCAATGTGTGTCTGTGTGGTCTACCCACGTGGTCAACGTGTGTCTGTGTGGTCTACTCATGTGGTCAGGTCTACCCACGTGGTCAATGTGTCTGTGTGGTCTACCCACGTGGTCAACGTTTGTCTGTGTGGTCTACCCATGTGGCCAATGTGTGTCTGTGTGGTCTACCCACGTGGTCAACGTGTGTCTGTGTGGTCTACCCACGTGGTCAACGTGTGTCTGTGTGGTCTACTCATGTGGTCAGGTCTACCCACGTGGTCAATGTGTCTGTGTGGTCTACCCACGTGGTCAATGTGTGTCTGTGTGGTCTACCCACATGGTCAGGTCTACCCACGT
This sequence comes from Typhlomys cinereus, assembly GCA_023101885.1. NCBI lineage: Eukaryota > Metazoa > Chordata > Mammalia > Rodentia > Platacanthomyidae > Typhlomys > Typhlomys cinereus. The sequence goes on from JALPQD010000510.1 coordinate 729,122, forward strand.
GGTCAATGTGTGTCTGTGTGGTCTACCCACGTGGTCAGGTCTACCCACGTGGTCAATGTGTGTCTGTGTGGTCTACCCACATGGCCAATACCTACACAGCCAGTACCCACACGGATAATAGGAACTCACTGCTCTATGTTGTTCTGTTGCTTCCTAAGAATGCATCCAATCCTGGGGTGATCCTGGGCTGAGCTTGCTGAGGGGCGACCCTGCAGGCTGGGCCCCATCCGCTGGGTTCCAGGGGCTACACTGCCCCCACTCGGCTGTGCTCACCACAGCCAGATCTTGCTAGAATCCCCAGGATCCACTGTGCTAATCTTCCCGCCCACCCAGTGCTGGCGGCATGTGGAGCCTCCGAATGTCCACTTGCACAGAACCGCGTGGTGGTGGGATGGATGACCCTCGGTCACTGCTTCTTTCTGGTCCTGCTCCATGTCCCAGGTACCCACAGTGACCTCCAGGGATCAGGGAGACCACACTCTCGGGCACAGCTGCAGCAGGACCCCATGGGGGGGGCAGAGGTGTCCATGTCAGACTTGGTGGCCTTGGCAGGCTCGCCCACTTCATCTGGGCAGTGCTGTGTGGAGACCAAATGGTCCCCTGAAGGACGTGCCTGGCCCCCTGAACCCATTTCCAGAAAGCTTGTGCTTGAGCCTCTCTCAGTAGGGGGTCTTAGCCGGACTCTCTGCTGGCCTCGTCTGCTGCCCCTGCATCTCCATGAGGTGCTGAGGCCCACAGTGCCCTCCACACTGGATCCCGTAACCAAGATCTGTCCAGCAGCATGTCCTTTCAGAACACGTGCGCCCTGCTGGGTAGTGGGCAGACGGGTAGTGGGCAGTTACATTCCAGGGATGACACAAGACATGAGTCTCATAATCAGTGAGGCCGAAAGTGACCTGGAGGGGCAGATTCTCATTGAAGACACACAGATCCCCATGCGAGCAGTGGGGGGCTGAGATCATGCCCGCTGCACCTGTTCTAAGACCCACTAGAACCCTGCGTCCAGCAACAGTCCAGGCTGAGAGATGCTGTGGCTCAGGGACCCGAGAGCTCGCCTCACCCCAGACCTCCAGGAAGTAGCTCCAGCCACTGGCACCCCACTGCAGGACCTGGCCAGGAGCCGAGGGGACAGGGGACACCCACCATCCAGAGGCGATGATGGAGCCTTTGTACAAGCATGGAAGGGAGGGATCGTGGCCAGGGGCAACCTGACCTCACCTTCAAGCCTGGGGCTCCTGTGGCAGCTCCACCAGCCAGAGCCCCGGCTGTCCTCCCCCTGCTCAGCATAAGAACGTCCCGGGGCATTGATGGCGCTGGCTGAGCTCCTAGGAGGAGCCACCAGGATCCAGCCTCAGCCAGGACACCCGGGCTGATGTGCTCAATCTACATGACCCCTTCATTCTCTCGCTTCCAGGCCCCCTCGCCCCCCCCACATGCTGACCCCTTCATCCCCTTGCTGCCAAGTCCCCTCGCCTCCCCCCACCTCCCACATGGGGTTCACACAGAGCTGCGATCTCGCCTGCATTACTGTCCCAGCATCCAACGGCCAAACCCTGGTCTAATTCTGCCCCTTCTCCCCAGGGTGTTGACACCCTCATGCTTAGGTCTCCATCCACAGAACCAAAGAGACAAGGGGCACAGCCTTGACTGGAGTGTGTAGTGCAGCCCTGGTGGTGGGAGCTCCCATGTCACCTGCTATGAACCACCTGCTCCCTGCTCACAGCGTCCACGGGACCCATTTACATGAACAACCCCATGCTCCATTCACAGCATCCACGGGACCCAGTCACATGAACCATCCCACGCTCCATTCACAGCGTCCACGGGACCCACTCACATGAACCACCCCACGCTCCCTGCTCACAGCGTCCACGGGACCCACTCACATGAACCACCCCACGCTCCATTCACAGCATCCACGGGAACCCACTCGTATGATCCACCCCACACTCCATTCACAGCATCCACGGAACCCACTCGTATGATCCACCCCACACTCCATTCACAGCATCCACGGAACCCACTCGTATGATCCACCCCACACTCCATTCACAGCATCCACGGAACCCACTCGTATGATCCACCCCACACTCCATTCACAGCATCCACGGAACCCACTTGTGTGATCCACCCCACCCTCCATTCACAACATCCATGGGAACCCACTCGTATGATCCACCCCACCCTCCTTAGCTCCCCATTGACAGAAGCAAGAGACTCTAGTCACCAAGCCACCTGAGACACACGCCCACGGTACCTGCTGTCAGGACTCCACTGACATGGATGCTTCTAGACAAGTTATTTACTCCCAAGAACTCACTCGGCTCCTTTCATCACTGGTAACACTCATTTGTCATTATTCTTATGATTCCATACAACTTGGTACGCAGTAATTTGAATACTCACTTTATTAAAACTAGAGATTAATTACACTGCCTTGAAGAACAAATTGCTGCTAATATACACTCTGGTCTAAACTTCCTGGTCAGTTACGAACGGACGCAGTAGGGAGAGGGAAGGAGCCACGTTCTTCCTAAAGATCAACAAAGGCTTCACGGTGACCTCTAGTACGCGCTGTCCCTGCCCCCACCTGGCCAGCCCCTGCCGGGGTGGCAGCCTCTCTGGGATGTGGGATGGAGCCCACCACAGGAAGACACGAGGCAGCCGCAGCCCCCACAGGTGGCCAGGCAGGACGGCAGCAGCATGCACGCGCTTAGCGGGACTCCTGGTCTCACTCGGGCTTCCTGTCCACCGCATGCCCGGGGAGCGCCATGCTCAAAGCCACGTGCTGTGCACGCAGTTGATGCTTTAAGATGCATGTAATAGGTGATAACATTCACCTGCCATTCAGCTCCGGAGGCGCCTGCTGACAAGGACCTACCCTTCAAAAGCTATGGCAACACCCACCACAGGGCATCTCCAAAGGGCGCATGCCCAGGGCCGACACCAGTGTCTTCGAAGGCTGATGGGAGATGGATCTGTCGAGCGAGGATAGATGCGTTCACACTGCGACAGGCAGGCGGCGTCTAGGATAGACGCGTTCACACTGCGACAGGCAGGCGGCCTCTAGGATAGACGCGCTCACACTGCGACAGGCAGGCGGCGTCTGTCCTAGCATGCGTCCGAGTTCCCCTGACCCTCGATGCAGGACAGCACCCTGCTCATCTCAAGCACCAGAGGTCTTTGGCGCATTAAGCAAAGCGCTGCTGTTACATCACCAGGCAGCTGTTCGTGAGCCACTTCATTATACGCGACGCACATGTGATTCGCGCTCACCTCTTGCCTGCCTCGAAATAGCCCATGGCGGTGATAAAGCGCAGGAAATTAGTCTCTGCCCGCGACTTTCTTTGCAGAGGTGCATTTAGACAGCAATACAATCAACCAGCCAATGGGTTTTAGGGATCTTTTTCCTGGCTTTGTGTGTGAGCTTCGCTGTGAAATTAAGATGACTGAATGCTCGTTACCTGAGACAGAAAATAAGCTTCTCTCTGTAGTACCTGCCTGTATAGATGCTGCTCCCGAGCTCATGAGGTGAACGGGCACAGTGCCCGGATGTGGACCTTCAAGACTTGAGGGTGCAGATGCCGATGCACTTGAAGATGCGGATGCCAATGCACTTGAGGATGTGGATGCCAATACATGTATCCACACCCGTGGATGCTCCTAAAATCCCCAAATGCTTCCACACAAAATGGCCTCCCGTCCCACCCTAGTGAGGACTCGGCGTCGGAGAATAAAGATTTAAGACACGGGCTGTCAGAGAGACTTATCCTAACAGCTGTGGCCCTGCACCCCATTGGATCTCCACTTCAGTGGGTGCGATGAGGGGCAGCTGTGTCTGCCCTGGAGGACCAATGCCCAGGTGAGAGAGCTGAAGATACCAGCATCCATGTGAGGTGTCTCGAGCTGGGGCATCAGGGGGGTCCACCTCCCACAGGTATGGCTGACCTGGGCAGGCTTAGCCTCAGGAGGAGCCGTTAGCGCCCGAGTACATGCCTTGAGTGAATGGTCATCAGTAGCCCAGGAAGATTGCTACACAATCTGGAAGGCACAAAGGAGATCTCAGTCCATCCTGGGACCCCAGGACAAGTCATAAGAAGCCGGCATGGGACCGTCCTGGCAGCCTCCATCACAGACGGTGCAAACCCTCCCAGAAGCCAGCACATTCCTCAGCATCCTGGCAGCCTCCATCACAGACGGTGCAAACCCTCCCAGAGGCCAGCACATCCTCAGCTTCAGCTGTGCAGAGCCTCTTGTGCTTGCACAGAGAGAAAACCCGTGTACGTATATGCAAACGCACATGCATGAGCATATACATACACAGTCACAGATGAATGATCTCACACATGCACATAATTAAACTCACAAGCATGCACTAACACACATACACAAAAAATTCCCACATAAGCACCCATGTATTTATTTACACATTCATATGCTTTCATTCATACAAATACAATCGCACCTAACCACATACATAAACTCTGACAAATCCACAAAGACACACGATCACACAAACACACTAACTTACATTTAGTCATATGCAGACTTACACAAACTAGCTCACATTCATATACATGCATGCACTCAACCAGGTACATGAACACATATACTCATACATTCATACACATTCACATATGCATACACACACTTGCATGAAAACACATGTATACCTGAATACTCAGACTCACACATACACATGCACACACAGAGACTCTCATGCATATCAACACACTAAATCACACATGCAGCTCAACACCCTTACATACTTGCATATATATTCATGCACATCTCACACAAATATACACTCGTGCACACACTTCCACATGCACATATACATACTGTTCACATACTTGTTGTCTTCATACTTGTGATGTATGTAAACACCCATGTGCATACCCTGGTGTCTCTGGAGGTATACCATGGCGGCCAGTTCATCCACAGAAGTCACGGGGCTGGGTCTCAAGCCTCTACATGTGATAGTAGATCCACCCTGTGTGGATCCTCCTGGAATCCACCCTGCATAGGCCCTCCTGGAATCCACCCTGCATAGGCCCTCCTGGAATCCACCCTGCATAGGCCCTCCTGGAATCCACCCTGCATAGGCCCTCCTGGAATCCACCCTGCATAGGCCCTCCTGGGATCCACCTTGCATGGGCTCTCCTGGGATCTACCCTGCATGCAGTCTTTCTGGGATCCACCCTGCAAGGGGCCCTCCTGGGATCTACCCTGCATGGGTTATCCTAGGATAACTGGAGAGACCAGCTGAGATGACGCGTGCTGTGGCTCACTGGGGTCTCCCTGCATGGGGCCCTCCTGGGATCCACCCTGCATGGGGCCCTCCTGGGATCCACTCTGCATGGGTTCTCCTGGGATCCACCCTGCATGGGGCCTTCCTGGGATCCACTCTGCATGGGTTCTCCTGGGATCCACCCTGCATGGGGCCCTCCTGGGATCCGCTCTGCATTGGTTCTCCTGGGATCCACCCTGCATACATGGGGCCTTTCTGGGATCCACCCTGCATGCGGTCTTCCTGGGATCCATTAGTACCTGTCTACTCACCTCCTCTTCTTCCTCCCTCCCCGGATGTACAAAGCAAAGATATTTCATCTCACGCCTCTGGCCATCTGCTTCTGCCTATTCCATATTCATAGCTTGACCTTTAGTCAGTCCCCAAATGCCACTTTGAAAAGTCGCTATTCAAGTGATCGCTGTGGTCCTGTGTGAAAATTCCTTCTTGCTGTCTGCACCAGCATCTGCCTCTTTCTTGTATTCAGCACGGTCCACCCCCACCGCTCACTCACTCGTCCCCAGCCACTGCAGACTGGAAAGTTCCATGGGCGAAGCTGCCCTTCAACCTGTGCCCGTGAGCCACAGCACGCGTCATCTCAGCTGGTCTCCCAGCAACGCGGGCTGAGGACACCCAGCATCCCAGCCATCAGAGGGAACCCCAAGCAGGCCCAGACTCCATCATGAGCAATGAATGCAAATGCGCTCATCAGAACAAAGGAGAGCCAAGGCTCAGCTCCTATTTGAACATCTCACTGCGCTGACACTTCCGAAATGAACCTGAAATGAAAAGGACAGAACTCACAGTGCCGCTACCCAGACCTGGGTGCCAGTAGAGGAGGGGTGAGACGCCCCCACCCCATCCTCCCTATGCTTCAAAGCGGGTTGCTGGAGGCTAATGGGTTCCCTGTGACCTCTGGGGTGCCTCTCCTTAGGTCTCTACAGGATTCTCGCTCTGAAGCTGCTCGTGGGAGGTTTACCCAGCTCTTCATCACGTTCAGACCCGCAGCTTGCAGAGTTCTTGGTCTCCTGTGTGATGCCACATTCTCATGAGCGCAAAGACCAGAGTGAGGGAAAGAGAACCGCACACACACACTTGGAAGCTGACTTGGCTGCACGGGATTCTGATCCAGCTGTTTCTGAAGCTGCCGTGACTCACGGGCCCTGACGAGGGGAAGAAACTGACTCTTTCACAGAAACCTGGAAGATGGGGCCTCTCGGCCCATCAATACCATCAGGTTCTGGCAAGAGAAACTTTGAGAAGCGCACACCTGTGTCTGTCTGTCCCTGCCCGACCCCAGTGTGCCCGCCATAGCAAAGCACGGTCTCGGTTTTGTGGTCTATGTCTTGCTTCTTAAGGTGTGTGACAGGTGCTAAGACTGTCTTGGCTTTGTGACACATTTGGGCTGTGCCTCAATTTTCTGACCTGTGGCTTGGTTTTATGGTACATGGTAGGTACTTGATTGTGTCTTGATTTTTAAGGCCTGTGTCTTGGTTTTCGCTGCTGTTCAGAGGATTTTAGGCACCTTTGCATCTGGCCCCATGCCAGGCTGTCAGGGTGTATAATTTCAGGATGTATAATTTGAAACAAAAATGTATTCTCTGTTGGAAGAGTATTTCTTAGTATACAATTTAGAGCTAAGTGCCTACAGGTGGGAAGCTGACTGATCTTTTAACAAAGGGGCTGAACCAGGTACATTTTCAGCAGCTCTGAGCTCCTGAGTCTGCAGCTGCAAGACAGACTGACTGGATGGGAGCAGCTGAAGGTGAGCCTGGTCCCCAAAGACCCCATTTCCCTACCCGTCCCGTAGGTCCGCAGGAAGGATAGGTCTGCACGGAGGCAGGTCCAAGGCCAGCCTGCAGAGACAGCAGGATCTTGGTAGTGATGTGCCCAGCTCCATGGCGAAGGGCTTCAGATGTGGGTGGATCGGCCTTGCCAGCCGGAAGTCAACACAAAAGTCAGACATGATCAAGTGTGCACAACAGGCCACGAGCTTCCTCGATCGAGCGGCATACCACAGCTCCAGGGACCCAGAGGTTTATGTGCAAAGTAGAAAGCTGTGGTAGGCAAGATGGTTGACGAGAACAAGGATCGGGACACAGTAAGGAATGGAGTGAGTGTGCACAGATCAGAGAATTTCTGGAGAGTAAAATTATAGCTGTGGGAATGAAGAGCTTGCCAGGGAGGAGACAGACAGGAGAGTAGACATGGCTAGACGAAAACTAAGCTACTGGAAGTCACAACTGAGGAAATTACCTACAGAAACCTAGAGAAGACCTGTGATATGAAAGGAGAATGAAGAGGTACGGAATGTGGAGCAATAGAGTCTAATACATTACTTAGCAAAATTTCGAAGATTGAAAATGAGGATAAATGGAAGAAAAGCAACAGCATCTGGACGACAGCCCAGGAACAACAAGAATCCACAGCACAGCAGGCGTGTGATGAAATCTCAATCAGAAGCAAGGCCTTGAAAGCGCCTGGGAGAAACGTTGGATTAGTTGTACAAGAGCAGTAATTGGGGCTGGAGAGGTGGCTCAGGAGTTAAGCCTCTGCCTTGCAGGCGGAAGGTCCTGAGTTCGGATCCTAGACCCCACGTATAGACACCAGGCAGAAGCAGGGCGGCCTGCGTTTCTGGTCCTGGTAGGGCGGAGCCTGTGAATCCTGGGGCAGAATAAACAAGGAGGAGGTGGAAGCGGTCCATGGTGGTTCCCGAATTCATCCGTGGTTCTACACACACATACATACATACACACACGTGCACACATGCATACACGCACAATTGAATAAATAATAAAAAAACTTTAAAAAAAAGGAGCAGTAATTAAGAGATGGCTCAGGGGTTAAGACTCTGTCTCACAAGCAGAAGGTCCTGAGTTTGGATCCTAGATCCTACGTAAAAGAACACCAGGTGAAATGGTAATTCTCTAATTCTGGCCCTGGTGGGTAGAGTTTGGTAAATCCTAGAGCAAAGCAAGATAGAAACAATGTAGGATGATTCCCAAAGTCACCGTTGGTCCTCCACAAGGACACCTGGTGCCCTGATACACACACACACACACACACACACACACACACACACACACACACGAAATAAAATAAATATTTTTTTTAAAAAAAGAGTGGTAATCAGGGTGGGGAGCTACTTAGGGGGCTCAAGTGCTTGCCACGCAAGCAGAAGGAATGGAGATCAGATCCCAAAAAGCACCGGGCAGGAACGATGGTCCAGCTGTGATTCCAGACTCCAATAGCAGAGACTGAAATCCTCAGAGCAAACCATGAGTCCACCTAGCACTGCCAGGGAGCTCTGGGTTTGATTAGAGGCCCAGCCGCAAAACAACAGAGTGGAAGAGCCATCAAGGATGATCCCGTGTCATCTCCAGGTCTCCACATGTACACACAGTGCAGTCACACAAGCACATGTGCCGACCCACATGCACGCACCTAGGTACACTCATGAGGCGTCCAAGAGGGCACTGTGTGTCTCTGGAGACCTGAGGGTGACTTTGGGAATCGCCCTCCTTGCTTGCATTGTTCTTGGGATTCCCAGGTTCTGTCTTCCAGAATTATAGGCCACCACCATACACACCTGGTGTTTTTACGTGGGATCTGGGGATCTACATTCAGATCCTTTTGTTTAGGAGGCAAAGATTTTACCACCCTGAACCATCTCCCCAGCTCCACACTAGACAATTCAAGTTAAATGTTTATGAGGTAGATTTTAAAATGTTTTTAAATAGTATAAAGGGCAGACAATAGGGAACAACAAATTTCAGATTAAACACAAAATCAAGTTAACAACAAAAATGTAACACGGGAATAGAAAATTTGGAAAGAAATTGAAGTATAAACGTAATAAGATAATAAGAAGGCCAAGAAGATCAATACTCATTATAAATGTTAATTGACTAACTGACTAGCTAAAAGATCGATTGCTAATTAATAAAAAGCCAGCTCTTTAATGTTCTGAAGACACAGAGCTGACACAATGATGTGAAGCAAGCAGGCCATCATGGCCAGGGACCTCAGTGGCCAGTGTGGCCAGGGCTAGAGAGGCCGTGTCTGCAGGAAAAGGAAGGGCTGAGAAGAGACCAGCACCATCAACCAGGTGAGACTATGTGGGGAAGAGGAAACGTCAACAGAAAGCTGTGATCATTCAGAGTAGGCCTCCCGACATTGTTCCAAGAGGCAAAACCACAAGACAAATTTGAAAGACCTACCGCCATACACAGCCTACCTTTCATGAGGACTTTCAAAAGAAAATGAATAGGGCTGGAGGGACGGCTTGGGATTAAAGCCTCTGCCTCTGCTTGGATCCCAGATCCTTGGTAAGAATGTTGGGCAGAAACAGGGACTTCCAGGCCTTGAAAGCAGGGCCTGGCAAACCCCAGAGCAAAGCAATAAGGAGGTAGAGCAATCCACAGTGATGCGGGATGTTACCCTTGGGTTTCCACAGGCACACACAGTGCTCCCACCTACACACACACACACACACACACACACACACACACACACACACACACAATGATACATAACTATCACATTTTGTTCAAACTGATACATGTGAAGACTCCCAGCACGAACAGGTACATATCGAGTCTACCGTCTGCTGAACATAACTAATACTATCCCAAGTCAGAAAGGTAAACTTTACATGTCTAAAAGCAACAGCTGTAGATCACAGGCGTGACCAGAATTAAATTATAAATAAGTAACGATTAAAAAAACTTCTACAAATCCTCATGAAAAGAAAGTTAAAGAAAACTTTCTTTGGAGGTAGCTCTGCTCAGCACTCTGGTGATGCTTAACTAGAACTTTCTTTTAAAAAAGATCCAGAGCTGGAGAAACGGCTCCTAGTTAAAGCCCCTGCCTTATAAGAAAAGGGACTGAGTTGGATCCCCAGATTGCACATAAAAATGTCACCCAGGTGGCAGCCACCTGTAAGTCTAGCCCCAGAAGGCAGAGCCTAGGAACTCCCAAAGCAAGATGGCTAGTCTGACTAGCCCTAATGGTGGAGTCTCAATCAAAGATTATCAACCTCAGGTTTCCACAAGTACACACAAGTACATTTATGTATGTACACCTGCCCAGGAATGTGCACCCACCCAGAAGCAAACACACACCCACACATACACACACCCTATACATACATACATGAAAGAAAAAAACCCATAGATTATAAAGTATCAATGAAAATTTAAAATACATCACATGGTAATGACAAAAACCTCACAATGAAATAATGAGCAGGAGAAGGGGATGCTGTTGTCTCAGAGAAGGAGGTGTAAGGCTCATCTCTGAATAGCTGGCAGATCCAGGAAAAGAAAGAAACAGTGGAGAATAGAAGAAAAATCAGTGAGGTTTTAAAATGCCTAAAAAAATATCTTAAAGCTGCCAGTTGCTCCTTCTCTTTGAAGAACTAACAATGAGGATCCTTCTGATGATGGTGAGGAGCATTTTGGTTGGTTGGCTGTTTGGTTGGTGGTTGGTTGGTTGGTTGGTGGTTGGTTAGTTTGTCATTTTTTAAATACTAAGGATCCAAATAGAAAGTAATGTATGCGGAAAAAGGTGGCAGTTACTGACACTGCGTGTTACAACGATGTGCGAATACTGGGTCATTAAGCTTCAAATTTTGATGCCAGGATGAACCTTGAATAACTGTGTATGCCTTGCCTGTGTATCCCTTGCCTATGTATCCCTTGCCCGGGTATCCCTTGCCCGTGTATTCCTTGCCCGTGTATCCCTTGCCTGTGTATCACTCTCCTGTGTATCCCTGGCCCGTGTATCCCTTCCCATGTATCACTGTACGTGTATCCCTTGCCCTTGTATCCCTTGCCCATGTATCACTCTCTTGTGCATCCCTTGCCTGTGTATCACTCTCCTGTATATTCCTTGCCTGTGCATCACTCTTCTGTGTATCCCTTGCCCTTGTATCCCTTGCCCGTGTATCCCTTGCCTGTGTATCACTCTCCTGTAATTCCTTGCCTGTGTATCACTCTCCTGTGTATCCCTTGCCCGTGTACCCCTTGCCTGTGTATCACTCTCCTGTTTATCCCTTGCCTGTGTATCCCTTGCCTGTGTATCACTCTCCTGTGTATCCCTTGCCCGTGTATCCCTTGCCTGTGTATCACTCTCCTGTTTATCCCTTGCCTGTGTATCCCTTGCCTGTGTATCACTCTCCTGTGTATCCCTTGCCCAGTATCCCTTGCCCGTGTATCACTCTCCTGTGTATCCCTTACCTCTGTATCCCTTGCCCGTGTATCCCTTGCCTGTGTATCACTCTCATGTGTATCCCTTGCCTGTGTATCACTCTCATGTGTATCCCTTGCCCGTGTATCCCTTGCGTGTGTATCACTCTCCTGTGTATCCCTGGCCCATGTATCCCTTCCCATGTATCACTGTACGTGTATCCCTTGCCCGTGTATCCCTTCCCTGTGTATCACTCTCTTGTGCATCCCTTGCCTGTGTATCACTCTCCTGTGTATCCCTTGCCCGTGTATCCCTTGCGTGTGTATCACTCTCCTGTGTATCCCTGGCCCATGTATCCCTTCCCATGTATCACTCTCCTGTGTATCCTTGCCCGTGTATCCCTTGCCCGTGTATCCCTTGCCTGTGTATCCCTTGCCTGTGTATCACTCTCCTGTGTATCCCTTGCCTGTGTATCCCTTGCCGTGTATCCCTTGCCCGTGTAGCTCTTGCCCGTGTATTCCTTGCCTGTCTATCACTCTCATGTGTATCCCTTGCCTGTGTATCACTCTCCTTTGTATCCCTTGCCCGTGTATCCCTTGCCTGTGTATCGTTTGCCTGTGTATTGTTTGCCAACCTGGAATGAGAAATCACGGATCTGAAGAATCAGAGGGCAGATGACACATAGAACTGGCAGCCAGAAGTCTTTCCATGAAGGACCATATTCTTCCATGGCAGCCAGCAAGTGACTTTTATGGAGTACTTCATTCTGACATTATAAATGGAGTGGTCACTTTCCCGTGAGATCCAATAGAAAGCAAGTAACCAGCGGTGCAGCTCCCCAGGGTATAGCTCCCTATGCCAATGTAGATTAAAGATGAGCAGCCCATGGTAAGTGCAGGCACTCCAGCACTGACACCACGACAGGCAACCCTCACATCATGAGGAACTGGGGTCCATCTGAACAGTGCAGGTGATTTCATACTGCAACATTCTGAACTGCCACGCAACACGTCAACCAGTGAAAAGAAGAAAACCAATTGTCTTAAGAGAAAAAGGAATGTGGTACAGAACCTTTGACAGCACCTAAAATAAATGACCAGTAGCAAAGCAGCCTGGAAGGGAGTTAATAGTGTCCATGCTGTGTCCTTGCTGATGGAAACATCTAGAATCCTTAGAGATGCAGGCTGCTAGACTGGTGAGCTGGCTGGGATAGAGGCTGTGTGCCAGCTGTAGCCATGTAAAGGAGAGAGGAGAGAAGCAGCACCACAGAGTTGCTGACCGCTATGTGTTCAGCTGTGTCCTTGCTGATGGAAACATCTAGAATCCTTAAAGATGCAGGCTGCTAGACTGGTGAGCTGGCTGGGATAGAGGCTGTGTGCCAGCTGTAGCCATGTAAAGGAGAAAGGAGAGAAGCAGCACCACAGAGTTGCTGACCGCTATGTGTTCACTGTGCCACATGCACCTGCGGGCACACATCACACATGCATAATGGTAGTAATAACAGTAGTGGAAATCTAGAGAAAAATGCCACATGTGCCACTTTTAATATGGGTGCATGTCTGTGTGTATAAGTGCAGGTTCATGACATAAGAGGACAGGGACATGAGAAAAAATGGCTTCAGGAAACAAGGAAGGTGACAATACTGTGACCTGAGCAGGAGGGGACCCCAGGGGCATGCAGGGCTGTGGTGTGCAGTGCAGGGCTGTGATGGGCAGGGCTGTGGCGTGCAGGTCAGGGCTGTGGCGGGCAGGGCTGTGGCGTGCAGGTCAGGGCTGTGGCGGGCAGGGCTGTGGCGTGCAGGTCAGGGCTGTGGCGTGCAGGGCTGTGGCGTGCAGGGCTGTGGCATGCAGGGCTGTGGCGTGCAGGTCAGGGCTGTGGCATGCAGGGCTGTGGCATGCAGGGCTGTGGCATGCAGGGCTGTGGCATGCAGGGCTGTGGCGTGCAGGTCAGCACTGGGTGATGCTCTTTCTCCCCCAGCAGCCTGCAGAGCATCTCCAGACATCAAGAGGGTCAGCCAGCAGGAAGGAGTCCCTGGTCGGTTCCAGCTTGATTTCAAATGATGTCCTGCAGCCAGAGCAGGTGACTGCTTTCTGATTGGATCTAAGGGCTGCTCCACGGGAGGAAATTCATGCTGGAACTTAAACCTGCTGGAAGCCGATGGCTGGGGAGGCCACAGGGGAACCTACTGACTCTGTGTTGCTAAACGGCTGGGCGTCAGAATGGCTGGGTAATGGAGTGGCCAGGCAACAGGATCACCGGCGGCAGAGCGGCCATTGCCTTCTAAACACTCATGTTCTGCCCATGGACAGCACTGCTCCCGACCCTGTCAGAGAAGCTTCCTTCTGTGCTGGACAGTGCTTGCTGCAGAGACTCAGAGCTGGTCACTGTGCTAAGAGTAAGTGACTGCTGCGCACTGGGCCACACATGGGACCCTCGCACCCCAGGCTCAGAGAACATCGAGGAGGAGTGTGAGAATGGGAGTGTCTGCTGCTGTCTCCAAGGAGGAGGAGGAGAAAGAAGAGGAGGAGCAGGAGGAGGGGCAGGGAGAGGGGGAGAGGAAGAGGGAGGGGGAGGAGGAGCAGGAGGAAGTGGAGCGGTGTGAGGATGGGAGCAGTGTCCGGTGCTGTCTCTGAGGAGAAAGAGGAGGAGGAGGATGGGGAGGATGGGAGCAGTGTCTGGCACTCCGGCTCCTGGATGCACTCAAGAACTCACGGCAGCTGCCGCTGCACCTCGCTTCAGTTTAGGGACCCAGACGGCTGCCATGTCAGGTGATGGACAACAATTCACCAAAGCATCCGGACACAACAATTTTCATGTAAATGGTGCCACCGATTTGTCTAGACACAGATAAAATACAGGTGTGAGTGACTGAGAGCTGTGGCCTGACACCTAGATTATTTTCAAGACACTTTGTGGTGTCTAGAGACAGCGGCTTAGGGAACAACTGGAAGAGGGCTCCCCCAGATCCTATGAGGGAGGCCACCCTTGAAGTATGCGGTTTGCCCTTGCAGTAAGCCCACTTCACACTTAAGGAAACCAAGGCTCAGGAAGCTAGTGATGGAGACAGCCAGGCATCTGTTCCAAAGCCACACTGTCGCTTTGCGGGGGGACTAGAAACAGCCACACAGCCAGACATCTATTCCAAAGCCACACTGTCACTTTGCGGGGGGACTAGAAACAGCCATACAGCCAGGCATCTTTCCAAAGCCACACTGTCACTTTGCGGGAGGACTAGAAACAGCCATACAGCCAGGCATCTTTCCAAAGCCACACTGTCACTTTGCGGGGGGACTAGAAACAGCCATACAGCCAGGCATCTTTCCAAAGCCACACAGTCACTTTGCGGGGGGACTAGAAACAGCCACACAGCCGGTCAGCAGGCGTCTGGTCATCTCCACATGCAAACTGTTTGCAGTTTTCTGGGGTTTTGTGGATGGATTGACTCGCTTTTTGTATTTTTCCTCTCATTCTTTTCAAGCCTATAGAAATGAAGGGAAGAACAGAGCTTGCGTGGACCCCCGAGTGTCTCTGAAGGCTCATGAGTCAGTTCCTGCAAAGCAGGCAGACGCCTTGCTGCACTGAAGTGTGCTGCTCTGCAGTGCAAGGAAAACATCCTCTAAATGAAATCAGGAATATGCACACACAGGCACACATACATATACACACACACGTTCATACGTGCACATGTACACACACGCGTGCGCACACATGCACACACTGAAATACAGAATCCTCTTAATGAAATCAGGAATATGCACACACATGTACACATACACACATACACACGTCCATACATGCACACGTCCACACACACACACACATGCACACACCGAACTAGAGTCTTCTGAATGAAATCAGGAATATTCATACACACACATGTACGCACATGTACACACATGCACATGTATACACATACACACATACACATACGCACACATACACACATACGCACACACATTCACACGCTGAACTACGGAGTCCTCTGAATGAAATCAGGAATATGCCCACGCATGCACACATATACACACACACACATACACACGTTGAATTATAGAGTTTTCTGAATAAAATCAGGAATATGCACACGCATGCACATGCATGTAAACAGAGAATTACAGGTTCCTATAAACAAAAACAGGAATCCAGAATGTTGTTTGTCCTGTGACTTCAAACTGGTGGGTCCTGCCCTGCCCAGAGATAGGCAGCAGCCCTGAGCCCCAGCTCTGCTTGCAGCAGGTGTGGGGTCCTGCCTGGTACCAGCACATCTGTTCACGTGGTCCTCTCTCCCCCACCCCAGCTGTGTGAGCCGTAATCTGGGCCTTGCCCAACGGGTGAGCTAGGCGCTCACTGCAAGAAAAGGCATAGAAACAGCCATACAGCCAGGAGGTGGAGGTGTCCGGAGAGGAAGGAAAGATGACACCAAAGCGTCTGAACACCACCTGTGGGACTGCAGCGCACTCGTAACACCTGGTGAGACGACGCCTGCAGACGCAGCTAGAAAGATTCAGATGAGTCATTTGGGAGGAGGTGGCTCCCAATCCAAGACCGACACCCTTAGGAGGAGGAAGAAGGGGACGTGCGGGTCACCTCACAAAATGCAGCCATGACACCCCAAGACAGAGTGGAGCAGCTCTACCCCAAGTCAGGAGACAGCCAGGGTAGCCCCTCGCGCCCCTTGTGCCCCGCAAGGAACCAGCCCTTCCCCACCTCAACTCAACGTCCAGCACGGAGCGCCCAGAAGAGCCCTCTGCAGTCCTTAGAAGTGGCAGCTGCGGGACACAAACACCAAGAACCCAGAGAGACAGGGCTGAGCACGCTGGAGGTGTAGACCTTAGACAGCTCTTCCTGCCCGGGGTGACGTCATGTGAAGCAGCTAGAACCGTGCTGAGATGACAGCTAGAGAGAAGCAGCTCTGGGTGCGGCCATTTCCCAACAGATGGTCACGTTACCACTGCTCTGGGACCACGGAGCCTGGCCCACGAGGCAGTGTAGACGTGGGAGCCTCGCCCACGAGGCCGTGCAGACACGGGAGCCTCGCTCTGAGGTATGCTGCCCACAGTGTTTGGGGAAAGCCAGAGATTTTCTAATTTTCAATGGAATAAACTACAGAAGAAAGCCTTCTCATGTAGTTATTGTGTCGTTGACCATTAAAATGATGTACACTCACTTAGGATGCAATATTCATGACATTATAAAGTTGGAATTGAAAGGAGCCCTCATCCACTATCCAAAATGACCATATAACCATTCCCAGCATTTTAGCATGTGGGCTCCCATCTGCTGTGTGTGTGTGTCTGTGTGTCTGCATGTCTGTGTGGACATGTGGCATATGTGACTGTGGATGTGCACATGTATACAGCACTATCAACACTGAAATCCTATCTGCTATTCATACAGTGTGTGGTGCGCTTTTAAAAGGTGAATTCTGAAGCAGACAAGAGTGTTTTCTTCGGCGGTTAAGTGACCTTCACAATGAGTCTCAGGGCGGGTGAGCTCTCTCATGTGTGAGGCTCTGGGCATCTTACTGGGCAAAGGACAGAAATACTAAATATGGTTTTGCCAGTGCTAAAGACCACTCATTTTACAACGCTGATTGTTTAACTTACTTTATCAGCTAGCTGTGCACATTCAAAGTTGCCATACTTAAGCACAGGTGTCAACTTGACTCTTGAGGGTTTGAGCTCTGGGCACAGCTGTAGAGAGTTGATGGTTGAGTTAAGCCCAGAGCAAACCTGAAGGAGATTGTCTAGCTGCTGGGGAAGACCCAGCCCATGGTGGGTGGGATTAGGCCCTGGATAAATCACGGAGAGCTGGTTGAGAGAGTTGGCATCCTTCTGTATACTTGGCCAGACATGCTGGTCTGGCAAGTAAGGATTGTCCATCTCTCAGCCGTTATGGTGGCCTGTTCCCTCGGCCCTGGTGTTGGTGTGAGCTCTCCCATCAAGCTGGACTATGAAGTGTAACCAGACTGTCGTAAGAAAGTAAACTCCTTGTTCCCTTAAGCTGTGTTCTGGTCATTTATCAGCAACCATGCAGGCGGACTGCAACAGAATTTGGTACCAGGAGTGGGGTGTTGCTGATAAATCTGACTATGTAGATTTTGTGTCTTTTGAACGGTTTTGCTGGACAAAGTTGAAAATGCTTGAGAATTTTCACTTTGTGGATTTACAAATACCGTTCTTCAGCATTTAGTGGGCCAATTGCTGAGAGACATTGTTTGGGCCCAGTTTGTGATGAGGGAAACAAGGACTTTGGTAAAACTGAATATAAGGACGATGGACTGGTTTGCTTGACAGAGGAGAGCTGTGTTGGCAACCTTGGAGATTTGGATGTGCAAAGGGCAGGCTTTGGACAAATGAGTATCAGTGAAGGAAAACCTAGTGACTTGCACTGAGACGGTGGAGGACATGAAAACCACCGTATGGCAAGTTCGTGGTTTCGAAACTCAAATTCCTTCAGGGGCCGAAAGCCCAAGGTAAAGCTGTTTCTTGCCCTTTGCAAGTTTGGCTGCCTAGAAGAGAGGCTTTTCCAGCATCAGCTTGTTAAAGTTGGTACAGCTGTAGCTCCAGTGGACTAAGCTACGTTTCAACCTCGCTTCGGAATCTGGCAGCGTCCCTCAGATGATACTGGTTTGGGTGAACTACTGAGGGGTTTGTGGAGAGCAGCAAAAGCTTGGCACCAAGTGGCAGGCATAGAGTTGGTGAAGCTTAAAGCTGCAAAGGAGAACCCAGAGTTGTGTTTGAGATGCCAGAACTGTGGGACTGCTGCTGAGGACGACTGCGAGTGGAGATTCAGCCTGGTTCAGAGGAACTCTGCTTTTACAATATTAAGCTGCAAACGGGGACTGGGAATGCCTAGAATCTTTGAGCTGCCTTGACTACGTGATGAGCAGCAGAGGATGGACATTGAAGTACAGGATGCGGTGATTTGCTGGACTTTGTTCTTTTTAATGTTTTCTTATTAAGATCCTTCTGTTTTAATGTTTTATCTGTTTTAAAGTATTTAATTTATTCTGAAGAAACTTTGAACTTTTAAAATATTAGAACTGAAGTTTTAATGAGGGAACATTTTAAATTTGTCCATGGAATGTATTTATATTTTAACATCTGTGGGGACAAGGAAAGGTTACAGTTTAAAAGTGCTATTGTTTTTGTGTCAAGTTGACAAGGGGTGGAGTGTCCTAGTTAAGCACAGGTGTCAACTTGACTCTTGAGGGTTTGAGCTCTGGGCACAGGTGTAGAGAGTTGATGGTTGAGTTAAGCCCAGAGCAAACCTGAAGGAGATTGTCTAGCTGCTGGGGAAGACCCAGCCCATGGTGGGTGGGATTAGGCCCTGGATAAATCACGGAGAGCTGGTTGAGAGAGTTGGCATCCTTCTGTATACTTGGCCAGACATGCTGGTCTGGCAAGTAAGGATTGTCCATCTCTTAGCCGTTATGGTGGCCTGTTCCCTCGGCCCTGGTGTTGGTGTGAGCTCTCCCATCAAGCTGGACTATGAAGTGTAACCAGACTGTCGTAAGAAAGTAAACTCCTTATTCCCTTAAGCTGTGTTCTGGTCATTTATCAGCAACCATGCAGGCAGACTGCAACAAAGGTTTTACTTTTCTTTCTGAAAATTTTAAACTGTGATAAGGGGAAACCGTTCATGAGTATTTTCTCCTTGCTTCCAAACTGCCAGCTGTAGGACACCGTAAGACAAGTTGCAGAGCCATGACCTGTGGCTCCCGAGAACACGGGCATGTGGGTGCGTGAGCCACTGTGTCGCTGGCTGCCAGCACCGAGAGCACCAACGTGCACTTCACTGAGAAGCACCAGTGGTGCTCTATGCACATTCTGTGGACGCTTGTGAGGAAACTGCCCGTTCTGCGGCGATCATTTGTGACTACTCCATGAGTCGTCTGTCCAGGTCTATGTTTTGATTGTGGTATTTGCATAAATTGTGCTACACAACAATTCTTTTTATTGATTTATGTGTAGATATGTCATTGGCATAGTAAGAACTGGTTCAGAACACTTAGGTCAACACGCACATATGCACGCGTGTCCACACATTCATATGCACACACACATATACACATACATGTGGATGCACTCATATGGTGTTTCACCAGCAACACATCTAAGTGACTGTCTCACATGTCAAGACAGGAAGTGACAGGAGTTTTGCTGTCACCCTGACTTGACTGTAGGGAACCTCAGTCGTCCCAATGCCTGCTTCCTACTCAGAACTGCCACTGTCATACTTTGAAAGTGTGCGTCTCCCCCAAGTTCTCCCAACTTCTCTGCGAGGGTCTACATGCAGGTGACAGCACGGTCCACCTCCCTCAGGGTGGTCTTCCAGGCACTGTGTGCTTCTGTCATGTAGTCTGAATAGAGTGCGTCTTGCCACGTCTTTGTGACTGTTGAGATGGAGGAAGAACATTGCTCTGTGGGTACTATTGAGATAGAGGGAGCGCATCGCTCTGGGGGTTCTGTCGAGGTAGAGGGAGTGCATCGCTCTGGGGGTTCTGTCGAGGTAGAGGGAGTGCATGGCTCTGGGGGTTCTGTCGAGGTAGAGGGAGTGCATGGCTCTGGGGGTTCTGTCGAGGTAGAGGGAGTGCATCGCTCTGGGGGTTCTGTCGAGGTAGAGGGACTGCATCGCTCTGGGAGTACTGTCAAGATAGAGGGACTGCATCGCTCTGGGGGTTCTGTCGAGATAGAGGGACTGCATGGCTCTGTGGACACCTGCATTTTATCAATGAAGCTGAATTGACTTTTCAGTTCATTGTGCAAGTTTTAAAGTTGACATTTGTGAGATCCCAGAATAAAAGAGCACAACATTTCCGCGAGGGATTCCATGCCTCTGCTTCACTTCTTGCCGCCATGGTCGCAGCCTTCAGGAAAGAATGAGCATCCTGCACCTGCCTCCCTTCATGCGCCACCGTCCCGGTGCTTGGCCATGGCCGGGCCTTTGTGTTGCTGACTAATCATCTTCATAGGGCTTATTGACACGAATATGATTTTTCTTACTAAACCAATGGACTCCATGTCATGGTCAATGGTGACTTATTGCTACATGGCTGCTGCAACAGGACGTGCGCCCCACTCAGTCTCCGAAGATGTCAGCATTGGCATGCCTCGCTCCTCCGCTGCTTCAGATTCTACAGCGCAGATACTAAGATTTATCTATGCAATTAGCATGCTTCATTCTTTCCATGTTCACAGCTACTTCACGTCATCTGTGAGCATTTCAGCATTCCTTTGCTCTGAAGCAAACCATGTGCCGCAGGAAGACTCCGGGGTCTCAACATTTGATGGGACTTCAAGCCAAGGTGTGAGGCATGGTGAGGTCACCAAGCGGTGCCCAGGCAGACGGGGCCAAGCACATGAGCCAGGATGAGGTGCTGAGTGGTGCCCAGTGAGATGGGGGTCAGGAGACTCCCCCCAGCTGTCCATGTTAGTTCAAGCCAATGGCTCCTGCCCCGCCCCCCAGGCTAGCTGCTAGCAGCACACTTCTCCCACATGCACCTCATATTTCATAAAAAGCTGACTTCGCTCATCTGTTTCTGTAGCCTTCGAGGTCCATCAACAAGTCTCACTTCCGTGGAAAGGAGTCTGTAGATAAGTGTACATAAGAGTGGGACAATTTTTCTGCAATTTCCTGAAGTGTACTTCATTGCATGCTGCTGGAAGGTCACACCTTCGCTCTTTGTTTAAGTTATTACAAAGTTTCTGCGATCACATAATGAAGCTGTGACAGCCCCATCCCTCCCTCCTCCCTGCAGCCCAGCCTACCCCCACCCTCCACCTATCCCCCTCCTTCTTCCAGTCCAGCCTTCTCCCATGCCCACCCAGCCCCTCCTCCCTCCAGCCCAGCCTTCTCCCACGCCCACCCAGCCCCTCCTCCCTCCAGCCCAGCCTTCTCCCATGCCCACCCGGCCCCTCCTCCCTCCAGCCCAGCCTTCCCCCAACAGCCTCCTCATCCCCCATCCCTATACCCACAGCATTCACAAGGAAGCCTAAGGCACCATTTTTCTTCATAATTCTGTTGCAGAAGGTATCTCTAAAATATAGGGACTGTTTTAAAAAATATAAAATTCCATCTCTTACAAATTAGCAGAAATTCTTTAAAATTATTTAAACACGTGATCAGGGTTTGGATTCATCCAATTGTTTCCATTTTTGTTTGTTACACTGAAATTGGAATCAAATAAAATTCATGTATTTGTTACATGTACCTTTTGAGACCCTTAATTTTTTAAATTTGAGTGCAGCCAGATGAATTTGAAATACAAAGGAATTTGCCCTTTTTAGACATACAGTTCTCTGAGTTTTAATCATATACATGTAAACACTCCAAAGTCAGTAACCCACCAGAGTGTATTCCAGAAAGCCTACCAGGGGGATTTTCAAACCTGGCCCCACAGGGACCACCGATCAAAGGTCAGAGAAGAAACCAATAGAAAGTTACTATTTGTGATCCTCCAAAAGTTCATAAAAGGGGCACCCAGCCCCAGCGCTTAGAAGTAAGACTTGGAACTGCCTTGTCTTCCCTTTGACCCCCTCCCCCCGGAAGCTCCAGAGACTATTTCTTGCCTCCTCAATTCTGAGCAATCCATTTTCAGCAAATGTTACTTAAACCATTCAATTGCATCCCAGCTTCAATTTTTGAGTCTGGGATGCAAGAATCTGAATGCAAAAATCCTGTAACAATATGATAAAGCCATTGTAAACATGTGTATGAGCATACTACAACTATGTAGTACTTATCAGTGCTACACATGACAGAGTGTATCAGACATGTATGCCTGAGTCCTGGTGGCTTGTCATCCGTTCATAGCTACATACTACATATCAAAGCTACATTATGACAGAGCCACTGTAAGCATGCGCATGAGCCCGGTGAGCTAGTCACTCGCTCTACATGTGACAGAGCCACTGTAAGCATGCGCATGAGCCCGGTGAGCTAGTCACTCGCTCTACATGTGACAGAGCCACTGTAAGCATGCGCATGAGCCCGGTGAGCTAGTCACTCGCTGTACATGTGACGGAGCCACTGTAAGCATGCGCATGAGCCCGGTGAGCTAGTCACTCGCTCTACATGTGACGGAGCCACTGTAAGCATGCGCATGAGCCCGGTGAGCTAGTCACTCGCTCTACATGTGACAGAGCCACTGTAAGCATGCGTGCACGTGCATGTGTGCGCACAGATCCCTCTGTTGGGGAAACCAATAAGATGGACTCTGTATGGGAAGAGCATATTTATAAGAGGCACCTGGCTACGCACTCCGAGCAAGTGGGGAAACTGCTGGTGGGCTCCTGTTATTAGAACATGAGTTAATACAGCCACCCCAAGAGGGGCTGAGGACCCTCAGAGTGGATTTCAAAATAACAGATGATGTCAAGCACATTTCAGATGAAACCTACACGTGGTGGTCTCAGGCCTCGATACGCCTGGCCCTAGGCCTTGTCTGTTCTCCTTATGTTGTCTGTTGGCCTGTTGCTGACCCACGAGGGTCCTCTGTAAGTTCTGCTCCTGGCTATCAAATCTAATTCTACTTCTCTTAGAAGCACTTTGGAAGGTTGGCAGCCTTTGGTTCTGATGAAGTCAAGGCTGTTCATGGGGTTTTAGTCATGGTTCATGCTTTCTGTCATTTATCTGCCATGTTTTCTTTCAGAATTCTAGAATCCTTGGTCGCTGATGAGACTCATGATCCAACGAAAGCCTGTTCTTGTCTGTGAGCAAGACATTGGCTGAGAAGTGTCCATCACAGAGATGACGACTGAGTTGTCCCCACACACTCCTTGCAACGAAACCCTCACTCCACCAAATTCCAAGTGCCCTTGTCAGTTACCAGAAGGACATGGGCACGCCACCTCAGGACAGCCTGTGCCTTCACTCCATTGGTCGTGACTGCTGAGTGTTTGACAGTTCCACAAGTGTCCTTCATGGATTCCTGCAAGTGCCCGCTACTCACGCCTCCCTCAGCCTCTGTCACTCACGCACGAGCCTCCCTCAGCCTCTGGTCATGCATGCACGAGTGTCCATCAAGCCTCTGGTCATGCATGCACGAGTGTCCATCAAGCCTCTGGTCATGCATGCATGAGCCTCCCTGAGCCTCTGGTCACACATGCATAAGTGTCCATCAAGCCTCTGTCATCACGCACAAGCCTACACCCTTGTTCTCCTTCCTCACACTGCTGCATGCAGCCGGTTTCCAGTTCTGCAGAACCACGCTTGAGTTTAGGGTTGTCTTGAGCACAGACGTCAATTTGGAGAGCATGGGCATCGCGCATTCATGGGCCGCCTGCCCCTCCACTCCTTCTGTTTCTTTGTGCCTTGTGCTGCCTGCAGCTTCCAGCATGGCTTTATAGGAAAGCGATGTGAGCACGATTCCTGGCTGCTTAGAGGCAAGTCGTGCTGCAGCTACTGAACGCAGAATCACTGTGGGGCTCATGGACATCCTCCGTAGAATCCAGACGTCCTTAGTCACGGCGTTTCTCTTTTCATTGTTCATCTGAATGGATACTGAGTTGGACAAATGAAAGTTTGTTTCTGCTTTTTTTCCAGATGTCTCACTATGAAGCCTAGTACTGAGAATCCTCCTGTCTCAGGTCCCTGCTTGACGCAGTTTCTAACCTATGAAATAATCCTCCTGTTTACTCCTTGATAAGTCACATCAGTTGCTTTTCTAGGATTGAAATGGCATTACATTCTAAGAAAACCCCACTCAGTACTGATGTGTTACCAATTTTATATACTTCTGCTATGACTTATGCTCTATTGAATGTTCCAGAACCCGTGCTTGTAAAGAACCTCAGCTACTATTGTCTGCCCATCATATTCATATGGGTTTTGGGTCAGAAGGAGGCTGATCTCGAAGGAGCTGGGGTGTTGCTCCCTGTCCTGCTCTTTGAACGAGTTCATGCCAACTTGTGTTTAACTTCTTCCCGAGCATTTGCTGGGACTCACCAGTGAAACCATGTGGTCCTGGAGCTTT
This sequence comes from Typhlomys cinereus, assembly GCA_023101885.1. Taxonomy (NCBI): domain Eukaryota; kingdom Metazoa; phylum Chordata; class Mammalia; order Rodentia; family Platacanthomyidae; genus Typhlomys; species Typhlomys cinereus. Next base: position 753,581 of record JALPQD010000510.1, read on the forward strand.
GTCAGCTAGAAAAACACCCACCCTGGGAGACACAGGCAGCAGGTCTATGTCCAGATGGGCTCAGGCCATCCGACCTCCTAGTTCTTCTGTACCGAGCATAGGGCTTGCTCCTTACCCAGAATGGGTTACGTCACAGCCACTGCAGAGCTGCCGGAAGCAGAGTGTCCCATGTCCTTACGGCATCTGGAGAGAGACGCAGCGGCCGCCTTCTTCCTGACACTGGTCGCAGCCCTGTCTACCTGCGTCGGCCAGGAGCCCTGGCGGTCACCAGCTGCACTGATTTTTCTAAAATCTCAGACTTGCCTTCATCCCTTTTCCTTGTATTTCTGGGTGTTTTTTCTTTTTAATTATTTGACCTCTGCTCTTAATTTTTTTTGGGGGGGGGCTCATTAGCTTAGGAAGTATCCCCCTTCTCCATTTGTTAAGAGCAACTCTCCACAGCTGGTTTGCGTCTATATTTTTAATATAGATATTTTCATGCTATGGATTCACATCTAAGTCCTCCCTAGTCATGTCCCACAAGACTTTTTATATTGATCTTAATTCTCATTCATGCTGAGATATCTTCTAGCCCTCGTCTCTTTGACCCGTGTGCTTCTAGAGTGTTCTGCTGCTTTCAAATTTTGCAAATTTTCTGGATCCTTTTGTTCTACTGATTTCTAACTTAATGCTGATTTTTAATCTTCTGCAGTCTCCAGACTTGTATTACAATCTAAAATGTGGAAATGAGGAGCACCGGGCATTCCCACGAAGGCATGTCATTGGGATGTCCACAGACATCTGCAATGGTTTGACGCAGAAACTTCTGGGAGAAGGGCTTACATGTGGCTTGTGAAAGACTGTCTTAGGTTAACTTTTGTGGGAAACCCCATGAGTAGCGAGAGCCGTCCCCCAGGCAGATGCTCTGGACCTGCGTGTGGATGGTGAGAACTCAGCGAGCCGCAGCGTGGACTCCCTGTTCTGTGCCTTCGCCGTGTCCGTGGCGTGACCAGTGTTTCCAGTTCCTGCCGCTGTGACTTTGGAGCTCTGGACGCGCATCTCATTCTGTGTAGCAACTGGGAGCTGGGGCCTGCTCAAGCCTCTTCTAAGTCACGTGGGTCGGGTGCGCGTTCCAGCGCCATGTAATAAATGAAAACGAGGTCCGCGGCCAGAGTCCAGGGCAGACACTGTGGCTTCTCCCGCTCCAAGAACATTACCGGCTTCTTGCTTATCAGTAGCTGGAGGCTGACTCAGAGCCCGTGGCCAGAAGACAAGGCGTCGTCCTTATTTTTCTATCCATCCTTGGTGTGCGCCCAGAAGCTTCCCATTGGAGTCAGCGCCTCGAGGGACGTTTTCTGGGTCCATTTTAAGTTATGGGACGCCTCTTCACTGCCGAATGCTTGACAGGCTGCTGGCTGCTCCTCCTACCCCTGACTCTGCTCATCTTGTTGGATGGGAACTTCTGTCCCTCACTTTTATCCTGTCTGAGTCCTCAGAGTAAAAGTATGTTCCGAAGGTTTTGCACTGAACCCCCCAAACCTCTGCATGTTAATGCACTCTTTAGAACATGACATTTTAGTCCGCCCTTTCTTGTTTTGTGCACCTGTTTCCTTCTACCATGATCCTTTGCTCTATCTGTCTCATTACACCTGCTGCAGGGCTGACCATGTGTGATTCTTTTTGATGTCCACAGCCATTTTATTATTAACTAATCTTGCCACCACTGAAGAGCCTGCTCTATGCTTCAATATACTTACTCATGCTCATATACGCATACTATATTATGCAGAATGAAATGCATACCTTTATATATATTCATATGAGTATACTACATTTTATTTTATAAATATGTGTCTGTATACATTCATAATATATATAATGAAATACATGTCTTTATATATACTCATATATATCCATATTATATGTAATGAAATGCATGCCTTGATACATATTCAAAAGTACGTACTATACGTTAAGTGATAAAATGCATGTCTTTATGTAAATGAATGGATCTAGATAAAGACATCAGACGTATCCTAAGTCGATCAGAATTCACTCTCAGATACCACCATGTCCCATGTGGTGTAGGGAATGCCCCCCCACTTCCAGCTCGTCCCCACACTGTGTGAGTCACAGTCACGCATCATGCATTGCGTATGTTGGGGGCAGCTGACTGCTCTCATGCTGTCTATTCTTACAGAGAGTTGGGAGTAAGGACGGCAAGCATTCATGTCCCTAGAACTTTCTAGAAGTTTCTCTCTGTGGCAGTTTCCTCATGAATGTCACAACTTCTCAGGAAGCCTGTCTCTCGGTTCTAATAGCCTTTGACTGGCCGACACTGTGGGCTGAGAGATTTTTAGCTCAGCATGTTGAGCCTGCCACTTCCCGGTCTTCTGCTTGCATGCATCACGGTAATAAAACCAAGATATCCATCCATCCTTCTCTGCCTGCAAGATCCGCTCTTTGTATTTCCCTGTTGTGATAAATCCCCGACAGGAGCGACTGAAGGGAGAGAGGGTTTATTCTGGCTGCAGCTCCAGCCTCAGCCCATCACGGCAGGAGACGGCAGCCCCCGGGGGACCTGAAGCAGCTGGTCGCAGCCCAGGCACAAGCAGGAAGCAGAGTAGAGTGTGTTCACACTCAACTCCTTCTCCTTTTGCACAGCCCAGGACCCCCTCCCAGGGAACAGTCCCCCCCCCACCAGGATGGCTCTTCCCACATGATTATCCAATCCCAACAATCCCTCACGTCCTCAGAGGCCAAGACGAACCTTGATACTCGACATAGGTGTGCCTGCTTTGATTGACAGGCAGGAATTGTGCTTGTAGACGATGGACCTGAAGTAAAACCACACTGAAGAGACAGCAGAGGGATGGGCAGGGAGGTGGTCCTGAGGGCAGGAGACGGGCAGGGAGGTGGTCCCGAGGGCAGGAGACGGGCAGGGAGGTGGTCCTGAGGGCAGGAGACGGGCAGGGAGGTGGTCCTGAGGGGAAGGAGACGGGCAGGGAGGTGGTCCCGAGGGCAGGAGATGGGCAGGTGGTCCTGAGGGGCAGGTGGAGCATCTGCTGAGGGGCGTCAGCAGGTCAAGCCACAGCTGTTCCTTCGATGCCATCTCTGGTTCAGTACAACACCAGGGAACCTTCCGGGAGGGCACACATTTCCTCACCCGCAAACTCCCGCAATGCCCCCAGCTTTGCCCACATGCGAATCGACCTGACTGCAGGGCTGAGCTGTCTACCCACCGGGCTGCTTCTCTGCTCGTTTACATGGGGCTCGAAGGGGAACGCACGTCTGCCGAGGCTTGGCCTCCAGCTGCTGGCTCTGCTTTGGAGACTGTGCGGCCTTTCTGGAGGAAGTGGGTCCCTGGAGTGCTCCTGAGGGTTGACAGCAGACCCCTACTTCCTGTATGTCTCAGCGTCCTGCAGCGTGGAGAGTCCTAAGTGCACGCCCCCCCCCAGGGGCGGCTGCACAGCTTCTCGCTGTCTTCCTTCACACTGCGAGCCAAGCAAACCCTTCCTCCCTGGCTCCTTGTTCCTGGTCACCCAGAGGACGGCCACAGGAGCGGACCTGTCCTTGCTGCGTAGGGGGTACGGCTGGCCTGGCCACACTATGCCTTCTGCTTTCTGCTTGTTCTTGGGTCGGGGAACAATAGCTTTGGGGTTCACCTCTTCTGACCACCATCTCTGCGTGTTTCCGTGCTGTCTTCCTCGGTTGAATATGTGACCAAATCCCTGTCAGTGACGAACTCGCCACTCTTCCCAGGTGCCCTTGCATCCCTTCTTGCTCCCTCGGGGGATCCTTCCACAGCGGCAGGTCCCTTGTAAGTTTACCTGTTGCTGCTTTTCAACAGTTGTTATTTATCCAGCATATATCTATCTCTACCAGCCTATTTGTCTATTATCTATCTATCTATCTATCTATCTATCTATCTATCTATCTATCAATCATCTAGCTAACTAGCTACTTTTGCATGTTAACATAAACCTGAAGTCGCTTTACCCCAAAGGGCCACCAGGTCCCGTGCAAAATCTTTCTTCCGCATCTTCAAGATCTAAGGAATCTGCAGCTGACCGCCTTCGAGCCCTAACCTCACTTTCATTGAAAGTGGCACAGCCCGTCTGATGTTGGTGGCTGTGCTACGCAGCGCAGCGTCAGCAGACCCAGGCTTTGAGCTCAGAGTGACTGAGATACCATACAGACGACACTAAGTCGCACCTCCCGCTTCCCACGAGGCCCATTTATCTCTGTGTCTCTGCTGGACCGAGGCTGAGCTGATGACCTTCCTCAGCCTCGGCTCTGCTGCTTCTGAGCTGCGTCCTTCCCTGAGGTGAGCGCTGCAGGAGGAGGCCGAAGGGAGGCAGGTACATCTGAGCTCCTGAAGAGAGGCCTGCCCTGGAGGCCGCAGCCCTGCAGCCCGCCTGACCGGCTCTGGAGGCCGCAGCCCTGGAGGCTGAAGCCCTGGAGGCCGCAGCCCCGCAGCCCGCCTGACCTGCTCTGGAGGCCGCAGCCCTGGAGGCCGCAGCCCCGCAGCCCGCCTGACCCGCCCTGGAGGCCGCAGCCCCGCAGCCCGCCTGACCTGCTCTGGAGGCCGCAGCCCCGCAGCCCGCCTGACCCGCTCTGGAGGCCGCAGCCCTGGAGGCCGCAGCCTGCCTGACCTGCATCTGCAGCTAAGGGCTGGAAAGGAACACATCCTGATGGCTTCTCAGTTCTGTTCATTAACACCCTCATTAGAGATAATTTCCTTCCAGCCACTTTTCACAATGTTGTGCATCGACCAGTGGAGCGTTCCAAGCTCCTTTCAGTTGTTCTCACGACCAGGTCCCCTCAACAGGCAGCTAACCGAACCACCAATGAGAGGGAGGGTGTGGGTGGGGGGATTTCATGGTTACTTTTTCTGCTGCTGAGACAACACTCAAACTCAAGCAACTGAAGGGGAGAAAAGGGAGATGCATTTGGTTACAGTCCCAGTGAAGAGATACAATCTGTCATGGCAGAAGAGGCCTGACAGGCAGCAGAAGAGGTAGTTCAGGTTATGTCCATCATGGAGGGAGGGTGGGAGGAAGGAAAAGAGGAGGGCAAAGAGAGAGAGAGAGAGAGCAGTTGACTGCAGGAGCAGACTAGTGGAAGCAAGGAGACTCTAACCACCTTCAAGGCCTGCCCTGTGACACGCCTTCCTCAACAAGGCTCCACCTCCTAATGGTCCCATGACCTAAACACTAACATCGCTAGAGATGCAGATGATGAGCCTCTGGGAACAACTCACACTCAGACCCTGGCAGAGGCCACAGGTCTCTGCCCGCAGCAGCTCAGGCAGGTCGGCCAGTTGCTCACGTGCCTCATCCCTTGAGTTCATATCCACCCCACTCTCACCGCATCAGACCTGGGCAGCGCTTCAGCAACGGGCTTTACACAGAAATCACCGTCTCACCGTGAGCGAGCCCCACACCCCTGTTTAAAGTGAAATCTTTGTCATGTTTCCAGTTCTCTGCAAAGGCTAACTTCGTGTCTTTGATTAATCTCAGAGGCATCAATAAACCATATCTGACTCTAAGGCTACTTATTTCCAAATAAAAAATGCACACCAGCATTGATCAGCATAATCTATCACCATGCAGTATACTTAGAACCAAGTATTTGTGTTCTAGGCATTTATACGAATGCATATGGTCGAAGTATATATTCACATAATGTGGATTAAATACATAAAATTATCCACTTAGAATAAGATATAAAATGTAAGCAACTTTAAAAACATTTCTGAAGATTCACATGCAAATTTTTGAAAAGTCGTAATTTCTAGTTAGTTATAATAACATCAAAATGGAAAATTTCAATTTTTGAGCAGCTTGGAGCTCACTCTACCTTCTCCTCTCCTTGCTCCCCTCCCAAGCTCTTAGTTTAGGCATTAATGACGCATAATCCTTTGACTATGTTGTTTGACATTCAATTCATCCTTTTCAAAGGTGAGTAGTTTCTAAGAATTCTGTCATTTATCAAAAAGTCAAATTTTAGTGAAATGATCTAGAAACTTCTACCTCATGACAACTTCATTTGATTGGCAGCAAATCACCTTTGCAGACAGTACGTTTCCACCGATACATAAGGCACATAATGTGGATTAAATACATGAAATTATCCACTTAGAATAAGATATAAAAATACATGAAATTATCCACTTAGAATAAGACATAAAATGGAAGCAACTTTAAAAACATTTCTGAAGACTCACATGCAAATTTTTGAAAAGTCGTAATTTCTAGTTAGTTATGAAAGTGTCTCCTCTGTGGCTCATAAGTCAAAACCAAAAACATACAAAGAGGAAAGGCCAAGGCAGAAAAAAATTCAAAGATTTGACAAATGACAGAGGAAGATGAAAGGAAAGATTATCATAACATTATGTCTGTAAAGAATGTAGCATTTTATCTTTAAAGGTGTATTAGTTAAAAGTCAGAAGGTAGAATTATTGAACACTTTAATAGAGTATTAAATATTGGCTGCATTATGGCAAGTAAGCAATGTCTGCATGAGGGAAGAATCCATGAGAAGTCATTATCAACTTTCCTAGCCAACGTCAGAACATTCACAGAATAAGCTTCTAAAAAGGACTGAGGCATTCTGGGAAATGCCCTACCACATTCAGCAATGACTCAAATAAGTCCACTTAAACACTTGGTGGAAACAGGTGACTTTTAAAACTGCTAAATTTGTTTTGGCAATTTTGCCAGTGCATATGGAAATAAAAGCTCATTCTTCCACAATCCAAGAGTTGTTGAAAACACACCCTGGCACCGTGCCCGCCCTAGAATCTTCTGTGACCATTGCACAGAAAACTGGAATTGTACTGTTTACTGACACCTGCACGTGGGACCCCAATTCATCAGCAGTGCACATTTAGGAAAAAGAAAGGAGTTTTCAGTCAAGAATCACTCATGCCCATGAGAAACACACCCAGGCCTTGTTCTTCCTGACATATCGCTGGAGGAGCTTCCAACAAAACAGAGTAAATATGCAGACAGACGCAGAGGAGAACAGGGAGATACCCCACCCCAGCACTGTGCTATCCACAGGCGCATCTCCTGATTACTAAATTTTCAAGACATATATTAGATAAGCATGGTGGGTAGGAAATTACAGAAGATAATACGACTCTAGAGTCATAAACTATCCTGTAATAGAAGGGGGTGCGAGACAGCGTTGACACCGGCAACATTTGCTTTCATAATATGATCATATGTTAAGGTGATTTTAAAAATCCATTTAAAAATTTATAAGATGATTTTATTCTCCTGTTACGACTCAGGTTTATTATGTCATCTTTCATCCAGGGATGCTTCAGGAGGTCTGTTGCAGGACAAATGTTCCTCAGGTCACTAGACTCCAAAGATAGAACAAAATCTGTCTTCCAAACAGGGCATTTTACAGCCTGTCTCCACCACCACACCAACACCAGGCAAAATTCACTGAAACCGCAGAGGCACCTGCGCCCCGCGGCCTCGCCACCTCCCAGCGCCTGCCCGACAAACAATGCTGCTAGCGAGTGACTGATGGCCATTCCTTGTTATCTAGGGTCAGAATGTTCGGGTTCTGAAAACAGAGCCTTGGGAAAAGGGGTCTATGCAAACCACAGAGCCCTCTCTTCCTCTTAGAAATAAAGCCAGCAGTCTGAGAACAGTAGTTGGCAGGCTACCTGGCTCAATTTTCTTAAAAAAAAAAAAAAAAGATTTTTGTCATGAGGTAAACTCTAAGCATATTTGCTAAGCGCATCCTGGCAGGGACATGGTGCGTGGCGCTCATGCCGACTATGACTAAATCAGACAGACGCGGAAAGCACATTCGCAACATGAACACCATTATTTGCGCACTGACCTGACACTGGTTGAGGTGTCAGCACCACGGCAGGGAGGGGCCTGGAGGCAGGAGCTGGCCTGCTCAGAGTCAGGGCTACGTGGTTGGCCAGAAAGTGAGGTTTCTCGTGTCCGAGGAAGAGCATCGATTCCTCAGGGTACAGCCACGCCGAGTCCAGAGCAAAGGAGTCATTAAAAAAGATCTGTCCAGAAACAATGGGAGCACATGTAAGTCAGACGTGTGGCAGGACTTACAGGCCTGGGCTACTTGGCTCCCTGCGGAGTACTGGGCAGCCGTCGGCACCCCAGGGGGAAAAGGCTTCCAGCTGAGACAGGGCAACTCACAACCACGGACTCAACTGGTTCTGCCCAGCAACCAGGTGACACGCTGGAGAGCCGCTCAGTGTGGATGCCACCTGCCTGCGGTCGGACCAGAGGACACTCCACACCATCTTTTATATTCAAGTAAACTAAAGGTCACCGATTCGAATTCCAAAGCCCAAGTCAACCATCAGGAAAATGGAAAATCAAAGTGGGAAGAGCAAGAAAAGCTACCTTTTAAAATTTAAAACTTCCATTACATAATGTCTAAGGCTGGGTGTTGATTAATGGCCATAGATTTTAAAACTGGAAAAAATGCAAATTCTGAATCAAAAGCTGGATTTTTTTTGTCTCCAGAATTCAAATATTTTAAAATACACCAAAATGACCCTGACCTGGTGGCGTACTTGAATTGTGAAATGACGTCTTTCTATACCTAAATGATTAGTTGCTGCAGTTGGAAAGTCCTTGGTATTTTCTGTTAATGTGGGAACACCTAGCAATGTGTTGATCGCAAGCCAGATACGTCACTGGCAGTTTACCTTGCAGTGAGGCAGCCTTTTGTCTATCCCAGGAGGCGGCAGAGCGGAAGGGCCCACACGAGGGAAAATGGGGAGCAACTCCACGGTGGAGGAGGGGCTCAGAGCCATGGATGGAGAATGACTGCCAAACAGCCACTGCGACCCAGAGAAGAGAGAGACACCCTGTTACCCAAGTAAACCATTTCTGCGCCTACCGAAAGGTGCTGGAACATGATTTTGGTCAAGGAAGTTAAGTGTATTGATTTGATTAAAAGAAAATAAATCCCTCATTCCCAGCCAAAAAACACCACAAACACGTGTAATTAAGGAGAAATGTAGCAAAGGTTTTATAGCTGAATCATCACACATCATTTCCAACGCAGCATTTTTTAACACTGAAAAGGAACTTCTGAGGCCAGGCAGGACAGCAAGAAATGGCTTTTTATGCTGAGAGGAAGAAACCAGGGAAAAGAGAGAGAGAGAGGCTGAGCGGAAGGAACCATGAGGAAAGAGAGAGAGAAGCTGGATACTTTGTTTCAGTTCCTGCCTCTTCCCAAGGGAAAAACAGAACTACGTTTTGTGGTTTTCCTTCCACAGCGGCTGTGAGTGTTCATCACCCCTGTCGTGTTGAAAATGCTTTTGAAAATGCTTGACTAATATTTTCAAAATGAAAACAGCCAAGAATCTACAGGGGACGATTGCTCAAAGCTCATCAATTATAAATAGATTACAGAGCAAAGTAAACATCGGCCCCCTCCACCAAAGGTCCTGGGGCAGAGAACCAGACAGCAGACGTGGACACCCGGTCCCTTCCACGGAGAGGGAGCTGCTCCGGGGCTGAGGTGCTCTGAAGCTGCTGTTTTAAAATCATGGTGCATTTATTTCCCTGATACGTGAAAACAGCCATCCATTCTAAACATGGTTATTTTTTTAGATAGTGGGCAGCAAAAATATTGAAAAGACTAAGTTTTCCTGGGTTTTTCTTTTTAAATTTCTAATAGGAAAAAAAAAATGCAGTTTTCTATCCAGGGGGAAAATGTGGTTCCTGGACGCTACGTACCTCTAGCGGCCACGCTCTGAAATGACAGCTCTCCAAAATGTGGCAAAAGACACTTCTAGATGAAGTGTCTCCCACATCTGCCCAAGTGTGACGTATCAAGTCTAAAGACCAGTTCAGGGGGAGTTTCCTGACGCCTTTCAGAAAAGCTCTCGAGATAACAGTGGAATCGCGTTAATGAAAAGGTGTATGTAGCATAACACTCATTTGAATATGCTAACGAGGCTTGTCCTCCGAATGAAATGCTCGTTATTGCCTGATGCACACACATTTGCGTTGCTAGCGAGCGAGCAGGGCACGGTGGTCCACGTACCACTAATCAACGGCCCAGTCGCTTCTTTATTCCATCCCCAACTACACACACCAAACTCTTGGCAAGTGGAATGTGGTGTTAGAGAATTGGGCCCTAAGGCAGGAGGGGAGACCCGGGGTGGCTTCTCCCCTTTCTAGACAGGGATTCCAGCCTGTCTTCCATGCGGGAACCCTCCGGCGCTGCCCTGAATCTCTTTGAAGGAGGGGGAACCAGGTCAGAATCAGAGATGGCTATCGATTCCCAGCCTGCTGTTCAAGTCTGGCAGGGGCTGTGAAACTATTAACTTGGAGGCGATGGCGCCACGGAACGCTGCTGCTGCGCTCCGCCGGCCAAGGCGGCTTCAGCACCGCGCTTTGGACAGCGCCCGGGCCCCGGGAAAGTTGGGTCCTGCCCGTCAGGCTCGGATCTGGGGTGGGGGGCGCTAAGACCCCTCTGTTCAGAGCCCGGGAAGAAATGCGCGGAAACTGCCTGGAGGCAGAACGGACGTCGAAGCATGAACTTTCCCGCCGATGCATGGGTTGCCGAGCCGGGTCCTGACGGCCCGGGCAGCGGAGGACCATCCCACCCCCGGGGAAGGGGCGCGAACCCGAGGGCCCAAGCCGCCCCACGCCGCACAAGGGCCGCGCCCGTGGGAAGGAGGAGGCCGGCAGCCCCGAGCGCGCACGAGGACCGGGACGGGCCGTTACCTGTCCATTGAGCAGCGGGAGGTGGTGCACCGCGGCGTGGTCTGGCGCAGAGCGCAGCGGCAGCAGCGGCAGCAGGGGCTCGGCCGGAGCCGGCCAGCCGGGCAGCCGCGGGAGCAGCGGGGCCGCGGCGGGCGGTGCGGAAGCCAGCAGCACCGGCGGGGGCGCGACCCCGGCGCCTAGCCGGAGCAGCCCCGCCGAGCCGGGGACCATCCAGACCCAGGGCGGCGGCGGCGGGTCTGCATTCATCGGCCAGAGGAGAGGCTGCCGCCGCTGGGGCTGCCGGGGCTGCTGCAGCTGCCGCCGCCGCCGCTGGAGCCTGGCGCCCGCCAGCATCCTACATCCCCGCGCGGGCGGCGGCGGGGGCGGCGGGCGCCCGAGGTGCGGGCCGGCGGCGGCGCGGGCTTCCGAGCCAACTCACTTGGTTCCGCGGCGCGGCCGCTCGCTCCGCCCCTGCCCCGCGCGGGAGCCCCTCCTCCTGCCCGCGCCCTCCCCGCCGAGCGCCGCCGCCTGCGCCGCCGCCGCCCCCGGGCCCGGTGGAGCCCCGATCCCCGCCCCCCGCCCTGGATCCCCGAGACCTAGGGGAAGTGAGGCCCTTCGGGGTGTGGCAGAGGCGAGCGTAGGGCGCGCCCGGCCCGAGGCCGCTGATCCCACCACCCCAGGCCCTGCCCGTTCCGGCGCCACCGCTGGTGGCCTCCGGCTCTCGCGGACGGTGCGCACGGCCCCCGAGGAGGCGCGGGCGGCCGGATCGGGGCCCCTGGCTCCCCGCTTTTCACCCAGTGGCGAGCGGAGGGAGACTGAGAGTGGCGACACCCGAATCAGTCACGTCCGGCTCCCGACCGAACTCGGAAAAGCCGGAGCTCCGTACCTGGTCAAAAGCGAATCTAGGGCGCAGGACCAGGACGCAAGGCAGGACCTCAGACGCGGACCCCAAAGTGGGCGTCCTGATCCTGCTAGACTCGAGTCGATTTCGCTCTTGGACAGATCAGCTAAACGTTTTCTTAAGCCCGTATTGGATCCCCAAAATCTGAAATCTAAAACCTTGGGCGCCTGGGTATTTCCGGTGTCTGCTGCCCTCTGCCTCTGGTCCACTTGCCACCACACTTAGCTTTGCTGCAACGCACCCACCGGGCAGGAGGCCCAGGGGCCTTGGGCCAAGACAGGCTCTTGTCTAGAGTATTTGGCCTCGGTGAGCTCGTCTCTAATTCCCCCGGCTCAGGACTGGGCTGCTCTTAGCCTCGCCCCCCGCGGCTCTGCCGGTGCATCTGGTAGTGTTCGGGGTGAAGGGAGACTGGCTCCGCAGAACCTCGCTCATCGAAAGTCTCCGAGCCGGCGACAGCAGAACCCGGCCAGGCCGCGCGCAGGTCACGGAGAGCCTCCGCCAGGCGGCGCTCGCCCCGGCCGCTGGGCCGTGTTTGCCGGTGCAGCAGACGAGGTAGGTTGCAGGCTGAACCGCTTCCTTAGATGCTCCGCCAGCCACGGGGTCTCCCCGAGCCCCAGCCCAGCTCTGGGCAATTCATGCTGAGAGCAGAGCGAAGTCTTGCACCTGCTAACGAATTCTGAAGCCTCAGCGCCCAGCCCCAAGAACCCACCTGGTACCGCTTGACCCGACTTCCGGGCTCCGAGCAAGGTGTGTTAAGATGATCACCCGCAGAGTTGGGCGGGGAGCCTCCTGACCTGAGCTGGGGGCTGCCCGCCCACCTACACGCAGACACACCTGGATCGCGCAGGTGGTTCTCGTCCTCCTTTGCCGCCCCTCCTGGGCTAACCCTACGCACCCAGGCCTTCCAATTCTCAGCTCTCCCCTTTCACTCCTCTTCTCCTGGTCTGCTTAACTTGGTCCTGGTCTGGCGAGTTTCGTTCAGATCTTGGCATATGCTAATTTACATAACTGGCATCTCCCTGCTTTCCTCTATGCAAGCCATTTTTCAATTAGCAATTTTATCTCTATCTTTGATCCAAAAAGTACTGGTAAAATTTTTCCCCCACCGGAAATCAGAAAGCTCTATGGATTAGAAAGCCGGTACTGATCGGAGGAAGACCAGACTCACGCGTGCCCTTATGTGTATGCGTGTGATGTCACGTGGCCATCTGAGTCTGACAGTCACCCGAGGTATGGGGCAGCCATCTGTAGGCAGGCGAGTGTGAGCCCTGAATCATGCCTGGGGGAGAAATGCTTCTCCTCCCTCCCCCATTCCTTGGTGCTGGGCACGGAAGACCCCTAGTGGTCTTCTGCAGCTTGCAAGTTGCTCTCAGAAGCCTAGCGTCAGGCTCCTGGTCTAGATCCGTTGAGTCCTCGTCTAGACCCAAAATCCAGGGGACCAGTCCTCCTAGCTGAGGCCACACACATTTGTTCTCTGGAGTGACCGCTTAGCGGTGCAGCTGGACAGGTGCAGGGCACTGGTGCCCCAAACACGCACACTGTCGGTGTCGGTTAAACACAGGCAGCAGTGACCACTGAGGCTGTCTTTAGGCACAATGGAGAAGAATTAGTAGTTAAGACAAGCCCTGAGCAGGCCTGCGGGAGATTGTCCTGTTGAGAGGAGACGTAGCCCGTGGCAGGTGTGCATAAGACGGAGAGAGCTGGTCCCATCCTTGACGCATGCTGCAAGTACATGAGACAGTACAGACACAGCTTTAGGGATTTGGCTTATGGTTCCAGAGGGCAGAGAGTCCACTAAGCCATCAGAAGGCGTGGCTGGAGGTAGAAGCAGGAGGCTGGTTCAAGTCACTGCAGCCATCAGGAGGCAGAAAGAGCAAGAGCAAACTGAGAGGAGGTGGGGCGGGGCTATCAAATCTCAAGCCCCTCCCCTACCCCAGCGTGCCTTCCTTCGCCTGCCAGAGGTGCCAAAGCTTCCCGAGCATCGACACCAGCCAGGGATGCAAGCACCAGCCCGTGGGAGGCAACAAGCATTCAAACATGAACGCACACCGGGGCCACTTTGGCAGACTGGCAGCTTGCCAAGTGGGGTCTGCCTCTTCAGCAAGTCCTGCAAATATGGGGTGGCCACTTCCCTCAACTCCTGCCAAGCTGGACTATAAGCTGCAACCAGAATCCTAAGCAAGAATAAAACTCCTTGTTCCTTTAAGTTGTTTGATTGTGTATTTATCAGCAGCATGAAGAGGAGCCGGAACACCCGGCATCCCCTTGTTAAGTCAGGAGTTTGCTTTGTAAAGGGCTTGAGCGCTCTTGTCTGAAGCTCTCCTAACCAAAAACAGCCTGAAGCACGTCCTTCCATTTAGGCAAAGCCAGAACTCACCCTGCTAAGGTGAAGCAGACACCATTTAAGCAGGAGGAGCCACACTGGAGAAAACGTGAATTATCTACATGTGCTAATGGGCACCGAATCCAGTATTACTTTTCAGGGAAAAATAACAAAGAATACAGGATGTGAAGGAGATCGGCAGAGTAAGATTTTGCAATCTGGGGAAGGTTGTGCTTCCTTTATATTTATTTTGTTTATTTCTCTGAGCGAGATCAAAGTGAATCTTTGAGAGAGAGAGAGAGCGAGAGAGCAGGCTATTTCCTCCCAAACCTTTAGAGTTAAATTAAGCTCCAGGAGAAGTGAGGGCTTCAGGATCCTGGCTTCCCTCCGCAGTATCCCACCCACCTGCCAAGCTGTCTTTGCCAAGCAAACCAGGATCCTATGGCCCTTCCCTGTTCCAGCAACAGACGGAGCCCTGAGTGAAACTCAGGAGGGCGGCCACCCCTCTGGGCCTGGCCGACGGCAGGGGCGGGGCTGGCAGGACGGCACTCCCATCCCTAAGGGCAGGAGCAGTAAGTGAGGGGTCTCCCAAGTCCCGTGAGGCTGGGCTCTATGTATTTTCTTCAGAGCCAACTCCATAGGCTTCCAGGGTCCCTGAGAAGATCTGTCTTTGTCTCTGTTGGAAACTTTGGGCTGGAGTTCAGGAGCGAGCTCAAAGATTGAGCTCTAATCGAGAGTGACAGCTGTCAGTTACGGAGATCTCAGATGAGTGTGACTGCAGAAGGAAGGAAGGAAAGAAGGAAGGTCCCTCACAGGGTTGAGGGGTGTTGCAGTCAGCCTGCATGGTTGCTGATAAATGACCATCAAACTGGCTTAAGGGAACAAGGGTTTTGTTTTCTCTTACGATTACTGGTTACAGTTCTCAGTCCAGCTTGACAGGAGAGCACGCGCCAACACCAGGGCCGAGGGAACTGGCCACACCATCACCACATAACAGCTGAGAGAGGGACGATCCTTATTTGCCAGACCAGCATGTCTGGCCAAGTGTACAGAAGGATGCCAACTCTCTCAACCAGCTCTCCGTGATTTATTCCATGCCCTATTCCCACCCGCCATGGGCTGGGTCTCCCCATCAGCTGGACAATCTCCTGCAGGTTTGCTCTGGGCTTCACTTAGCTACTAATTCTCCACAAATGTGCCCAGAGCTCAAACCCTCAACAGTCAAGTTGACACCTGTGCCCAACTATGACAAGGGTGCTGGTAACACTCTTTAACACAGAGATGGGAGGTACCTTCCCAGGCATGAGGAACTGTGCTGGAAAAACATCATCATCATCATCATCATGTAAATGTGTCATTTTAGAACATCCCAAAAGTACAGAAAAGCACAGAGTCAAAAGCACTCCGGGCAAAGAATGATACTTGGTGACCTTCTGGGCACAGTGTTTGATTGCACTAAACTCTTTCTACATGTAATGTTAACGTCCACGTATATCATGTATATATAAAATATCACAGCTTGTCACATTTCATTTTACATTAAATTTCATTTTACGATGAATAGCTTTAAGTCAATCTGAACCATATATAACTCAAAATCTTATTTCCACACAGTCCTTCAGCTGACATGTCCCTGCATTACTGCCTCCCAGGAGCACACAGTTCACAGCAAGCTCGCCCTGCGCTGAGGACCGGCGCTGTGGGTGCCTGTGCCCGTAGCTGCAGGAGCCCTAGACGGACTGTCCTCCGCGGGCCCGGGGTGCCTGTCACTCTGTGAGCTTCCACTTGAGTGCTGGTGGCCTTGGAACACATGTCTGTGACCCGTCTCAGACATTTCTGAAAGGGCGATCTGCCCTGCTCCGTCCCCAACACATCTCCACCTCCACGGCAGCTGTGGCTTCACAGATTCCCGCCTAAGTGTTTCCCATACCTATGGCCACCAAGCCACACCCAGAAACTCAACTGCCGGATTTAGCCCCAAACTGGCTGACGAGCTAACTTCAGAGGCTGCAGGGAATGTCTGCCGGAACCCCATGGAACCCCATCCTGAGGGTGTGGCCTTGCCTGGAGGAAGAGCCTCCAGGTATGAAGAAGGCAGGATTTGGAATCAGCATCCTGGGGCCTCTTATTCCTTTGTATCACGCAATTCAATATTAAGACTTTGGTTGCAAATAGATGGTTCTAGTGCGGAAGATTAACTATTTATAATCATAGGGCAGTGATGGAAATAAAAATATATCCCTACAGTGGAATCGCATTCTACAGTTGAATCACACTGCAGAAGCTGGGGTGGGACTAAATTGAATCTTAAGTTAAAAAAATAGGAGAAGAAGAAGAGCAGGGCACATAGGGGAGGAGCGTAGGGGAGGAGCGTAGGGGAGGAGCAAGGGGAGGAGCAAGGGGAGGAGCAAGGGGAGGAGCAAGGGGAGGAGCACAGGGGAGGAGCAAGGGGAGGAGCACAGGGGAGGAGCAAGGGGAGGAGCAAGGGGAGGAGCAAGGGGAGGAGCAAGGGGAGGAGCACAGGGGAGGAGCAAGGGGAGGAGCACAGGGGAGGAGCAAGGGGAGGAGCAAGGGGAGGAGCAAGGGGAGAGGCAAGGGAGGAGCAAGGGGAGGAGCAGGGATTCGGGAGCACTATGCCCTTCTGGGCTGCCCCTCAGCATCTTGCTGGCTGCAGCCTGAGCTCAGAGTCTGTGATGCACCTGGTAGATGGCGTCTGGGCCCTGCGTCCAGCACCGCTCTGAACTGCCGCCTTGCCCAGCACTGTGCAGGGCCCTGCCCTGGAAGCACAGTGAGAAGCTCTTTTCCCTGCCTCAGCCCACAGAGCCAAGCAGCTGGGTCCAGATACCAAATTCAGCCTGGCAAGAAAACCAAGGTCCAAGACTCAACCAGAACAGGTTTTGTGTGTGTGTGTGTGTGAGTGTGTGTGGTGTGTTGTGTATATGCGTGTGCCAGCATATGTTCTGCGCGCGCGCGCGTGTGTGTGTGTGTGTGTGGTGTGGTGTGTACATGCACGTGCAAGTGTACATTCTACACACGCGTGTGTGTGTGGTGTGGTGTGTACATGTACGTGCAAGTGTACATTCTACACACGCGTGTGTGTGTGGTGTGGTGTGTACATGCGTGTGCCAGCATATGTTCTGCGTGCATGCGTGTGTATGTGGTATATGTGTGTATGTGTGTGTGTGGTGTGGGGTGTACATGTGCTGCAAGCATATGTTCTGTGTGCATGCATGTGGTGTGCTGTGTACATACATGTGCAAGTGTATGTTCTACGTGCGCACATGTGTGTGTGTGTGGTGTGGGGTGTACATGCACGTGCCAGCATATGTTCTGCATGTGTGTGTATGTGTGTGTGTGTGTGTGTGTGTGCACGTGGAGGACAGAGGCTGGTGCTGGGAGTCCTTGATGATGCTCTGCCTTATTTTGTGAAGCAAAGTCTCACCGAGCCTGCACGTCGCATTTTCCCGGCTGGCTGGTGAGCTCTGGGATCTTCCTGTCTCCATCTACCTGGGCAGGCGTCTTCTTTGACACAGGGTCTCATGCCGCCCAGTCTGGCATCAAATTCCTATGCAGCTGAGGATCACTTTGAACTCCTGATCCTCCTGCCTCCTCCTCCTCAGTGTCAGGTTACATGTGGGCACCACCCCCACCACGTGGACACCACCCACCACGTGAGCATCACCACCCACCACGTGAGCACCACCACCCCACGTGAGCACCACCACCCCACGTGCGCACTACCCACCATGTGAGCACCACCACCCACCACGTGGGCACCACCACCCATCACGTGGGCACCACCACCCACCACGTGAGCACCACTACCCACCACGTGGGCACCACCACTCTATGTCACAACCAGAAGACTCCCCAGAGAACAGTGGCTGGGACCATTCTTGGAAGCTCAGTGTCTGCCATCCTGTGCCTGGCCTGCCAGAAAGCCAAAGATACCCAACAAACCACCATTAGTATCCCCAAGTCAGCTTGCAGAATGCACACTGCCCAGAGCCCACAGTACTCACAGTGCCCACAGAGCCCACAGTACTCACACTGCCCACAGAGCCCACAGTACTCACACTGCCCACAGAGCCCACAGTACTCACAGTGCCCACAGAGCCCTCAGTGCTCACAGTACCCACAGAGCCCACAGTGCTCACAGTACTCCAGTGCCCACAGAGCCCACAGTACTCACAGTGCCCACAGAGCCCACAGAGCCCACAGTGCTCACAGTACTCACAGAGCCCACAGTACTCACACTGTCCACAGATCCCATAGTACTCACAGAGCCCACAGTACTCACAGTACCCACAGAGCCCACAGTACTCACAGTGCCCACAGAGCCCACAGTACTCACATTGACCACAGAGCCCACAGTACTCACAGTGCCCACAGAGCCCAGAGTACTCACAGTGCCCACAGAGCCCACAGTACTCACAGTACTCACAGTGCCCAGAGTACTCACAGTACTCACAGTGCCCACATTGCCCACAGTGCCCACAGTACTCACAGTACTCACAGTACTCACAGTACTCACAGTGCCCACAGAGCCCAGAGTACTCACACTGCCCACAGAGCCCACAGTACTCACAGTACTCACAGTACTCACAGTGCCCACGGAGCCCACAGTACTCACAGAGCCCACAGTACTCACAGTGCCCACAGAGCCCACAGTGCTCACAGTACCCACAGAGCCCACAGTACTCACAGTGCCCACAGAGCTCACAGTACTCACAGTACCCACAGTGCCCACAGAGCCCACAGTACTCACAGTGCCCACAGAGCCCACAGTACTCACAGTACTCACAGTGCCCACAGAGCCCACAGTACTCACAGTGCCCACAGAGCCCACAGTACTCACAGTACTCACAGTGCCCACAGAGCCCACAGTACTCACAGTGCCCACAGAGCCCACAGAGCCCACAGTACTCACAGTGCCCACAGAGCCCACAGTACTCACAGTGCCCACAGAGCCCACAGTACTCACAGTGCCCACAGAGCCCACAGTACTCACAGTACTCACAGTGCCCACAGTACTTACAGTACCCACAGTGCCCACCGTGCCCACAGTGCCCACAGTACCCACAGTACTCATAGTACTCACAGTACCCACAGTACTCACAGTGCCCACAGTGCCCACAGTACCCACAGTGCCCACAGTACCCACAGTACCCACAGAGCCCACAGTACTCACAGTGCCCACAGAGCCCACAGTGCTCACAGTACTCACAGAGCCCTCAGTGCTCACAGTGCCCACAGTACCCACAGTACTCCCAGTGCCCACAGAGCCCACAGTACTCACAGTGCCCACAGAGCCCACAGTGCTCACAGTACTCACAGTGCCCACAGTACTCACAGTACTCATAGTACTCACAGTCCCCACAGTATTCACAGTACTCACAGTGCCCACAGTGCCCACAGTACCCACAGTGCCCACAGTGCCCACAGTGCCCACAGTGCCTGCGTTGCCTTTCACAGTGCCCACAGCCCCCTATGTGCCCATCACCCACAAAGCTAGCACTTTGCAGGGACTGCATTGATCCCAGGGCCTGACTGCAGAGTCCCCAGGAAAGAGGCCATGGGGCCCTCTGGGGACAGAAGGTCACATTCCTCCTGGACGTCTTTCCTTTGGAAACTTCCAGGCAGGCAGCAGCTCGCCCTGCGCCTCTGATTTCAGAGTCACGAGCTTTCTGGGGAGCCGGCGACGCTGATTCCGCAATCATATCCTTCAGTCCACCTCGGCACTTCTGGTAGTAAATTATATTTCAGCGAGAGGCGTGGGAAATGGAATGTGGTCTCTGCACCTTGATTATCTTAATATGTTTCACCTTGATAAAATAGTCTTGGTTACAAAAAATACAACTTTGCAGAAGAGTCTGTGTTTCTGCCCTGAACGGTTGTCTTAAACAATTCCGTGCATTCAGCAGTTCCCATCACTTAACCTTTGTCTCACTCCTCTAACTCATTAACACACGCACTGAAATATGCCTGTCTCGGGACCACCCTGGGGCTCCTGGTTCCTAACCTTCAAGCGTGGTCAGAGTTAGACAAGGCCAGAGTTCGTTGTTGAAGAAGCTGAGCAATGGTGTTTCCAGATGTTTCCAAAGCCGAGGGGAGTGACGTTTGCATGGGGCCTGTTAGAACAGCCCTGGGGAACCAGAGGGCGAGGACGATATTGGCCTCAGGACGGCACCCAGAAGACACGGTCGAGTCATCGCAGCAAGTGCTTCCTGACCCCAGCGTGCTGTAGAGATGTGCCGGGTGACCTTTCATGCCCACAACCCCAAAGCCGGACCCCTCATGCTGCCGGGACCCCAGGTGTCCCACTCCCAGCCAAGAGGCTCCCTAGTCAGCAGTTATACACCTACCCCTGGGACCTGCTTGGCAGTAGGTGGCCAGACGACCTCTCGCGGGCAAGTTCTGCCACTCTGTAGACTCGTTTCCCCTTCCTGGACATGTCTCTCCCTCGTGTGTCTCTCAGCCTGAGTTTCTCTCTCCTGGGTCCCTGCCTCCCGTGGCTTCCCTGTCTGTGCAATTTGAGAATGAGTTTCCAGAGCTCCTCACGCAAAGTGGCAGCCCTGTCACCTGTGCAGTGCAGGTGACACAGGAGCAGGTGCCCCCAGCGTTCCCATGGTCACCAAGCTTCTCTCCAAACCGCTAAGTTGAGCACCGACCAATGATTGAGAAGGAGCCGCAGGGCCACTCAGAAGCCCCCCGAAGCTTTAGTATTAAAAAGGACAAGGTCCTAGCTGCAGCCTGCAGATTCACATGCAGCCGCTCTGGGTCTTCTGGCAGGTGAGTGCAAAGTATGGGCAGGTAGAGGAGCTGGACAAGACCTGGTCACTTCCTGCTCTCCCCCTCTGCTTTCCTGGGCAGTGGCTCCACCCCACCCCATGGTGCTTCAGCCTCGCCTGAGGCCCATGAGAAAACCTCTGAGACCAGGAGCCTGAGTAAGCGTCCTCTTTTAAGCTGCTTATGCCAGCGTTCCATCACAGCAAGAGTGTCCGGCACAATGTCCAATTGTCCCAGGCCCCGCGGCCTCTGACGTGCAGAGCCTGCTTGCTCATCCCCGACCTTCTCAGGGAGAGGGTGGGAAGGAGCGTGCATCCAGGCCTGGGCAGGGCAGAGCCAGGCACCCTTTGCAGGGACAGCAGGGGCACCCGTCCGGCAGGGGCACCCATCTGGCAGGGGCAGGCCAGGGTTACTCCTAGAGGGAGGGGCTGCCCAGGGGAGGGACATCGGAGGCTTGAAGACTGGGTGCTCCTTGCACCCTCGCTGAAGTGGGTCTTCATGACTATGCTTCACAAACCTTCCTAAGGTGAAACATTTAAAACGGACATGTCACAGTTTTGACAGCGTGAGTCTGAGGCCAGACCAGGAGAAACGGTCAGCCCCGAGTCCTCGTTCCATGTGACTCTTGCCAGTTTATAGAGGCCAAGACTGCTTTTGCTTGTATGAACCAAAACCAACAGGCTAATTGGGAGACTTTGGTAATCTGGGGTCCCCAGAGTCAAAACCTGGGGAGGGTGGTTGAGAAAATACCATCAGTCAGAACTCACATGGCTTCTCACCATGCAACCCTCCAAGAGCCTGCCCACCTGCCTCTGAGTGCTACTGGGAAGCCCCTCGCTGAGTGTTCAGCCCACAGCAGCCAGTCACGGCTCTGGGGCTGGGGGGTCCTAATACCTTATGATGGCCGAGGCTCTGGCGTAGCCCCAGTGAGCTGTGGCTGAATTATGGAGATAAAACCTCTGAAGGACGCAGCATAAAGCCAGTCCCCAAAGATCTGCCACAGAGAAAGATCCAAGAGACACAGCCCGCGTAGGAGGAAGCCCCAAGACTGACATCTGCAGGGAAAGAAGGCAAATGATCAGATACTGCAAAGATGGCTGCACAGGACGTCTGGACACCAGATGCGAAGTCTTCGCCTGTTGTGTGTAATTTCAATATTCTGCGTAGTCTGTGTGAACAAACTAGAAAGTATTTTAAAATAGCATCTTGAAGTTGAAAGTGAAAAATTACCAAAAAATAGCAAGATGGATTCATAGATTAATTCAGCAAGCCTTTCAAAAGTGTAAATCACAGTGAGATTTAATGTGCCATGTGTGGATGAAAAAGCAAGTCAGGGGGCCAAGGAGATGGTTCAGCAGGTAAAGAGCTTGTGGCTAAGCATGGGGACCCGAGTTCAGATCCCCAGCAACCACGCAGAAGCCAGGTGTGGCAGCCCATCTGTAATCCCAGCACTGGGGAGATGGTCGCAGAATGTGAGGAGCATGCTAGCCAGCTAGACTCACCCACATGGTGATTCTAGATTCAGACTCAAAAAATAAGGTGAGAGAGAGAGAAAGACACCAGCACTGACCTTTGACCTCTACCCCTGCACACATGTGTGCACATACACACCCATGTCAAAATAAGTGAAACATAAAAGCATGTCAGACATATGTGAGAACATTATGATGAAACCCATTATCATGTGCAATTAACATACGCTGATAAAACATAAATAAAATCAGCAGATCAGACCGAGCTGAAGAATCATAGGAAGGATTTACCCAGAATTCTCTCCTTCCAGGGAGCTCTGACAACCCAGGAAGTGAAGGTGAGTGGAGGACGGAGCGAGGGACCAGCATGTCACATGTGTCTCCTGCCCTAGGCATCTGAGACATGCACTTCACGCTGTTCCCGTAGGTGGGGACCACATGCAAGGCAGCCCGACCCACCGACCCCAGGGCCTTTGGACTCCAGAGGGAGGGACCCTGATGTGTGCACGATCACATCGAGCCAGGCTGCATGGCAAGACGCACAGGACATGAAGGCGCCCAGGCGTCTGCACGTGGGCGTGGCCCACGGCGTGACCTTGGGTGTGCGGAGCATAAATACTGGCAAAGCTTTAAGGAGACACTTTTATAGCCATGATGGAAAATCTTAGCACATCTTCCTTCGTCACTGACAGAATGACCAGGGCACAGAGAAATAAGAACTTACGCAGATGGAATTAATGGGACCAGAACAAATTTCACCTTGTGGGACAGGTGTGAAGCGCAAGGTTCAACCCCTGTGGAGCAGGCAGTGCTGAGCTCTGAAATTGGACTGACCCCCCCCTATATCTTGATACCTGCCCCCCAACTGGTGGCACCATTTGGGAAGAATGTGAGAACTCAGGAGGTAGAGTCGTCCTCTTGCTGGAGGAAATATGTCCCTGGGAGCAGGACTTGAGGGCTGCGCCTGCCCCCCACTTTCCATCTGCCCTGTGCCTCTGTACCAAGGGGATGTGACACACTGAGGACTCCTGGCTGCACACTCTTGCCACCATGAAGTTGCTGTGCCTCTCCCTCCATGACGGACCGGATCCCTCAGGCCACGAGCCCAAACGATCCCTCCCTTCCTCACATTGCTTCTTGTCAGGCACTTAGTGAGAAAAGTAACTAAGGCGAAAGGCAGAGGCCAAACCTCAGTGGAGAATATGAGGAGACTGAGGGTGAGAGTGTGCAAACTCCCATACTTCTAGGCGCATGATGTAGAAGGACCGTGGACGGCCAGATACTAGGTTAGAACTAAAATTGCACGAACATTTGGAGGGAAGGCAAGATACTTATTAAAATTTAACTTTGCCAAATTAAATATGCATGTTGGGATTTCTACAGTGAACACAGAGAGAGTAAAGATAGGAACTGGCAAGTTTTAAAAATCAATATATGAAAGTTATTTTCATTTCTATAATGCATGCAATAAATGGAGAACATAACTTAAAATATGTAATATTTACAATAGCCACAAAAGATGAGCTCCCTAAGAGTAAGCTAACAAAAATGTGTAATTTCTTCATGGATAAAATTGTACAACTTTATTGAGATACTTTAAAAAGCACTTAGAAGTGGAGAAATGGGCTACTTTGTGGAGATTCTAAGTTTGCCAATTCTTCCCAAAGATCTGTAGATTTTTAATGTAGTCAAAATAATCAAATGATTTTGGTAGGCCTTGATGCACCAAGTCTAAGATGCATTGTGCAAGTCGAAGGACAGGAGAAAGGGTTTGTCACAAGCAACACCAGAATTATTGGGTAAGTCAACATGGCAGCTCACGCCTTGATCCCAGAACCTTGGGAGGCTGGGGCAGAAGGCTTGCCGCAAGCCCAGGCCAGCTCAGGGTGGAGAGAGATCCTGCCTCAAAAACAAATGCAGAGAAGTAGCCAATAAAAAGCATAAAGAAAGTCACAGGACAGAGCCAACCCCAGCCCTTCCCTCATCCAACATGTACTACGAAAAGAGAGAGAGAGAGAGAGAGAGAGAGAGAGAGAGAGAGAGAGAGAGAGAGAGAGAGAAAGCCATCCAGTCTTTGATTGACAAGAACTCAATGAGACACAGAGAACAGCGTTTTAAAGGAACAGGGACAAGTCACTGTCCATCAATGTGGCATTTGAAATTTCATCCTTCAGAAGATATCGCTGTGAGTTTGAAAAAGATAAATCCTCCTGCTGGGGAAAACCCATAATATACATGCCTGACAAAGATCCATAGTCCAAAGAAAATCTAGCATATGTAAAGATCACTAACAAATCACCAACAAAAGACTAACAGCCTGATAAGAAAAGACTTGGCTAGACATTTCATAAAATAAAAGCAACACGTGGCTACTAAAGAAGAGAAGGGAACATTGCTGGCCAAAGCCCCAGGAGAATGCCAGGACATTCTGTGGGGATTAAAACAAACCTCGTAGCAA
Source organism: Typhlomys cinereus (assembly GCA_023101885.1). Classification (NCBI taxonomy): domain Eukaryota; kingdom Metazoa; phylum Chordata; class Mammalia; order Rodentia; family Platacanthomyidae; genus Typhlomys; species Typhlomys cinereus. The sequence continues at coordinate 778,224 of JALPQD010000510.1, forward strand.
GATACCAGTGAGGCCTAAGCAATCAGAGAGTCAGCGTGGAGGAGAGAGCAGGACGTTTGACACATCCACACTTCCTGATGCTAAAATACCACCAACTACCTTAGCTACTTCCCTCCTCTGTGCACATTGAGAATGACACATAGAATGGTTTAATTTTCCTGAAAATTATAGACATCATTTTTAGATGTTCAGATGTTAGATGTTTAGAGCTGAAGGGGAGAATGACCAAAGGGACCACTCCTGTTTGGCTGGGGAGGGGGGAAGACGTTTCCTCCAGGTCGCCAGAGTTTGATCATTTAGCACTTCTTCCTGCTCAGTCACATGCTAGCTGTCAGTCTCCTATGCGACGAGTTTTCCTCCTTCTGTGAGCGCCTGGAATTCTGTGTTCTTGAAGCATGCTTTGGCTGGGTATAAAACTCCACACTGAAGCATGCTTTTGCTGGGTATAAAACTCCACATTGTCGGCTTTTAGTTTTTGAAAAATTTACTGCAATTACCCAGGTCTAGAGTTTCTGTGGAACTTTCTAGGGTGCTGGCCCCTTGGGACCGCAGCCTCCTGGGAGGTGAGCCCCCTAGGGCACAAGGCTGACAGGACATACCAGCTGGGACATGGACTATGAGGTTAACATGTGTTTGTCTGTGGGAGCTCATTGCCTTACCCATGGGGAGCTCACTGGCTTACCCATGGGAGCTCACTGGCTTGCCCGTGGGGAGCTCACTGGCTTGCCTGTGGTAGCTTGCTGGCTTTCCCTCGCTCTTCTCAGGGTGTTTTTGGCTCTGGTGTCCGGGCTGCACTGTGATGTGTGCTGCTGGGAATGTCACTGATTCTGTCCTGTTTGGGATTCTCGGCTTTGGAGTACTTATTCCAGGTATCTTCAGCTTCTGGCCATTATTCCTCTTGGTACATGTTCAGCCCCGAGCTCACTGCCCTCTGTCTTGACTGCAAACAGCATGAGCATTAAATCTGCACCCCAGACGTGGGGCTTCTGTTTCTCAGATTCAGTGACTCCAATTGTTTGCCTTCCCACCCCCTGCAGACCCCATTCCTCTTCCCTCTAGCTGATGCGGGGTCCACCCTGACCTTCTGTTCCTTCATGATTGTTGCAGTTTGCTTGCATGGTTGTTGATATCAAACAATTTAAGAGAACAAGGGGTTTATTTTCTTACTTATAGTCCAATTACAGTCTGTAGTTCAGCTTGATTGGAGAGCTCACACCAATACCAGGCTGAGGGAACTGGCCACACCATCTCTATATAACAGCTGAGAGAGACACGATCCTTACTTGCCAGACCAGCACATCTAACCAAGTAGACACAAGGATGCCAACTTTCCCAGCTGGCTCTCAGTTCAGGGCCCAGTTCCACCCACCACAGGCTGGGCCTTCCCCATCAGCTAGACAATTTCCCACAGTTTGCTCCAGGCCTAACTCAACCACTAATTCTCCACAAATGTGCCCAGAGCTCAAACCTCAACAGTCAAGTTGACACCTGTGCCCAACCATGACAGTATGGTTCACATGCCAAGTGTTGTTTGTGACATGTGTTTTCCAGGCTCCTTGCTCAGCTCTGCTCATGTGTGATCACGCAGACCTGAAGTCCAGGCCCTATCTGAACTGACCACCCTCCCTTCCCCTCCCCCTGCCCCATTCAGCTTCTTCATTTAAAGAAAAGAGGCTCCGGCTACTTGGACTGTGCCCAATGCCTTCTTGGGACACCAACTCCCCCAGCTTCAGTCTGGAACGCAGAGTTCATGGAGCTTGGGAAGGTCACTGCGGTGTCATCCCCTGGTCCCTCTAGCCAAGCCACACCACTGCTCCTCCTCTCGTGTGGTCAGCACTGCTCCTCCTCTCCTGTGGTCAGCACTGCTCCTCCTCTTGTGTGGTCAGCACTGCTCCTCCTCCTCTCCTGTGGTCAGCACAGCTCCTCCTCCTCTCCTGTGGTCAGCACAGCTCCTCCTCTCCTGTGGTCAGCACTGCTCCTCCTCTCCTGTGGTCAGCACAGCTCCTCCTCCTCTCCTGTGGTCAGCACAGCTCCTCCTCTCCTGTGGTCAGCACAGCTCCTCCTCCTCTCCTGTGGTCAGCACAGCTCCTCCTCCTCTCGTGTGGTCAGCACTGCTCCTCCTCCTCTCCTGTGGTCAGCACCGCTCCTCTTTCTCTCCTGTGGTCAGCACAGCTCCTCCTCCTCTCCTGTGGTCAGCACAGCTCCTCCTCCTCTCCTGTGGTCAGCACAGCTCCTCCTCCTCTCCTGTGGTCAGCACTCCTCCTCCTCTCGTGTGGTCAGCACTGCTCCTCCTCCTCTCCTGTGGTCAGTACCACTCCTCCTCCTCTCCTGTGGTCAGCACTGCTCCTCCTCCTCTCCTGTGGTCAGCACTGCTCCTCCTCCTCTCCTGTGGTCAGCACAGCTCCTCCTCCTCTCCTGTGGTCAGCACTGCTCCTCCTCCTCTCCTGTGGTCAGCACTGCTCCTCCTCCTCCTGTGGTCAGCACTGCTCCTCCTCTCCTGTGGTCAGCACTCCTCCTCCTCTCCTGTGGTCAGCACTGCTCCTCCTCTCCTGTGGTCAGCACTGCTCCTCCTCCTCTCCTGTGGTCAGCACAGCTCCTCCTCCTCTCCTGTGGTCAGCACTGCTCCTCCTCTCGTGTGGTCAGCACAGCTCCTCCTCCTCTCCTGTGGTTAGCACTCCTCCTCCTCCTCTCCTGTGGTCAGCACAGCTCCTCCTCCTCTCCTGTGGTCAGCACTGCTCCTCCTCTCGTGTGGTCAGCACAGCTCCTCCTCCTCTCCTGTGGTCAGCACTCCTCCTCCTCTCCTGTGGTCAGCACTCCTCCTCCTCTCCTGTGGTCAGCACTGCTCCTCCTCCTCTCCTGTGGTCAGCACTGCTCCTCCTCCTCTCCTGTGGTCAGCACTCCTCCTCCTCTCCTGTGGTCAGCACTGCTCCTCCTCCTCTCCTGTGGTCAGCACAGCTCCTCCTCCTCTCCTGTGGTCAGCACAGCTCCTCCTCCTCTCCTGTGGTCAGCACTGCTCCTCCTCCTCTCCTGTGATCAGCACTGCTCCTCCTCTCCTGTGGTCAGCACTGCTCCTCCTCTCCTGTGGTCAGCACAGCTCCTCCTCCTCTCCTGTGGTCAGCACAGCTCCTCCTCCTTCTCTCCTGTGGTCAGCACCGCTCCTCCTCTCCTGTGGTCAGCACTGCTCCTCCTTCTCTGGTATGGTCAGCATAGCTCCTCCTTCTCTCGTGTGGTCAGCACGGCAGGATGCACCCAGGGAGCCTTGGGCCTTCCCTCTTCTCCAGGCAGAACCCTTGACTCATGCCTCAAATGCCTCTGATTAATTACAATACCCAGCACTGGAACAGGATGATAGAAAAACTACATCACTAAGATACATGACTGCATATCAAATTCCCCAGGGACAGAGGAAAACCCCGTGCTTCAGAATAACCACTTATCCCCACTGCAAACAACGAACTCCACTCCTGCGTTCATTACACATAGGAGCCAAGTCCACAGGGCTCCAGGAATTAGTGGTGTAGGACGCATCTTTCAGCAATCTGGAAGGAATCATAAAAAGCTTATTTCTGACCCACCACCGGGGTGCTTCTTAAATAACGCATACAGTAGGCTAACCACAAGCTAAATTACAATAAAGTCCAGAAGATGAAATATATGAAATGGAAACACTGTGGTACATATAAAAGATTAGATTTCCATAAAGATAAAGGAGTCTTTCAAGTCAACAAATAAAAGATAAACAATGCTCACGGGAGAAGGAAGCCCAGGATCATGGCGACTAGAAGCCAGGGAGGGAGGGAGGAGAGAGAGAGCAATGCTGGGGGCAGGAACAAAGGCGGAGAGAGGATTAAGTCCTGGAGCGCAGAGCAAGCAAAGACAGCTTTACTTACAGCAGCTGCGCGTCAGGTTTGTCTGCCATAGACCTCAGGCGACGCGGCCTGTGGACGCTCCTCCACGGAAGGGGAAGATGTCGAGAAGCTCCACACCTCCCTGAGCGACTGTCAAGGGGGCTGCTTTCCTCAGCGGCTTTCCTACGGACGCGTCGCCATGCCCAGCAAGTGCCCAGACACGGCCAGTACAGGCACGAAGGCCCGCGGGCCACACAGGAGGGAGACTGACCGGAAAGAAGGGAAGAAGACTGGGAAAGGTGGGGGCGGGATTGAGTACTAAGGGGTGGGAATGACGTAATTCATTATATTCGTGCAAGAAATTATCAGAGAATAAAAATAAATTTAAAAACTAGCTGCCAGGCAGGACCTTGAACGACCAATGTAAAGTGATGAACAGAAAGCTGGGCCTGGCTCGCGGGTGAAGAGCTGCTAAGCAAGTGTGAGGAACAGAGTGCGAATCCGCAGGATCCTCGTCTAAGCTTGGCAGGGGCTGTGGCCAGACATGGGAAGCAGGAGCAGGAGGTCCCCAGGGTGAGCTGGACCCCTGGTCTGACTGACATGAACTTTGGGTGCAACTGAGAGACTTTATGAAATAAAGTGAAGAACAGAGTGAGGAAGACACCTGGTATCGGCTCAGGCCTCCACGCATCTGTGAACACGCGTGCATGCAGACGTGCAAACACACACACGTGCATGGAGATGCTCAACCACACATGCGCACATGCAGAGTCGCAACCACACATGCGCACATGGAGACACACAACCACACATACACGCGTGCACCCTCACAACCACACATGCACATATGCAGATGTGCAATCACATATGTACACACGCAGACGTGCATATATACACCACTGAAGCAATAGGCATTGTGATAATGGGTATTCTCACTGTACTGACTTGATTGTTAGCGTGGCACACAGGAACAAAATGTCACACTGGTCCCCGTAAATGCATGGAATTATTACCTGCCAATTAAAATTCTGCAAAACAAATGTAAAGACAAACAACTAAATTGAACCACCAGGCAAAATAGTCCAAAAGCATTTTCTAGAACAAGAATTATAGTGACAATTAAGTTTTAAAAATTGGCCTGCCTTCCTTATGATGATAAAATATTTTATGATTAAAATAATAGCCCCAGTTATTGTACCACACCAGCTGGTAGTCAGATGCCTGGAGCAGAAGGTTGGGGTGCTGACCGACCTGGCTACTTGGCAAAGCTGGGCGTTTCTCTGTGTGGCGCTTCTGCTCTTTTGCATGAATCCTGAGAACACACTTCATGCGCAGCCTTCTGTGTGCTCAAAGTGGGGAAAGATGGACATCCTGCAGAGGGTCACGGGTGTGGGAGGAGGAAGGCTCACCCTGTCCCTGAGCCCCACCCACGGCCCTTGGAGAGTATTCAAGGAGGAGGATTCTCCACAGGGAATCTCTGCCCAAGAGCATCAGAAGCAGCAGCCCTCGGCTGTGAGGGCCCAGCGTGGGCCTTGATCTTGCCCTTGGCTGCAGACCCAAAGTCACGTGACTTCGCAGCCGCTGCTGCTGCTGTCACTGGGAAGACCTGCAACCGGAGCGCTGCTGCAGCAGCCACACTGCAGCTCTGCAGCCGCCGTGGGTGCGGTGGAGGGTCACACAGGAAGCCCGTCAGCCTCCCACAGCCCCCCACGGCCCCCCACGGCCTCCCACGGCCTCCCACGGCCTCCCACAGCCAGCAACCACCGGCCTCCACAGGCCCAACCCTGGGGTCTGCAGGAGGCCACCAGTGGCGCGAAGTCCAATCAGTTCAATAGACCCTCCTAATAGATCCAGCCACTGAGCACAGGGATGGTGGCATCGTCAGGAGAGGCCGCAGGCGGGTGGTCCCACATGACTACAGGTGCAGCTCAGCTGTCAGAGAAGAGGGTCTGCACAGGACTGCCTTCACCTTGACTTCTGGAGGTCGACGTCTCCCTCTATTCTTCTCACATAAATGTTAGGTGAACTCCTGTGCCTGTCCCCAAAACCTCTTGCCTGTCCCCTAACCCATGTGCCTGTCCCCCAGCCCATGTGTGGGAGCCCCTGGACACAGAACCGGTTGGCAGAGTCATAAAGGAGCTCCCTGGACAGACAAGGTCCTTGTAGGACCGGAGAATCTGGCTGGAACTCGGCCCATCAACACCACGGGAAACGAGCGCCATTTTGCTACATCTTGCTGTGCTTCACGGCACTTTTCTCATCCAGACCGAGCGGCCCAGGCTTCTCCGAGAAGAAGGAGCTCCTGCCACACTCAGCAAGAGGAGCGGATGGGGAGCGCGCGGGCACCGTCAGAGAATGGGGAGCGCACGGGCACCGTCAGAGAATGGGGAGCTCGCAGGCACTGCAAGCGGAGAGAACATCCTTAGCGGAGGCCACACCGAGGGGAGCCATGGAGTGAGGGAGAGGAGGATAGCCTTACCCAGCACGTGCACGTGTGTGTGGGGGGGCAGGGATGGAGGTGTGCTGAGGAAGGTTCCTGGGTCTCCCTCTAATCTGGGACCACGCAGGACATTCCAGAGATCCAGCCCCCACCCCACCACCCCACGGCCACCTGCCCTCCCGAAGCAGAGGATGCTGGTGTGTTAGGGCCTTTGTGGGTCTCTCTACCTGTGAGCACTGAGCTACCCGCCTTGGCTCCCATCAGCACGGACCCTCCACTTCCTTTGAAGCCCAGAGATAAAGTCCAGAGCACCTGGGCTGCCTTGGTCGTGCCAACCATGGCCTTGCCCCGAGCTCACAGCTATGCGCACTTGTCACCAGGGCACCGCCCAGATGCAACATCTTCAGTGCCAGACCTGCAGGAGCACTGTCTGCATTCCTCTAGGGCCAGCGATCCCAGGGGTGGAGCGGAGAACTCGGTAACGTCTTGGTGCCAAGGCGCTAATGAACCACATCCTTGCGCCAGCGTGCTTCACGTGTGGGCTGCTGGAAATGAACCCAACAGGAGCGTGCAGAGTACCCAAGAAACGGGAGCGTGCAGAGTACCCAAGAAACGGGAGTGTGCAGAGTACCCGCCAAGAAACGGGAGCTTGCAGAGTACCTGCCAATCAACCTTCACAGGACGAGCAGAAAGCCACACTGTTCTGGACAACTGACCAGCCCACATGTGAAACTTCCTAGAAGCCCTAAGTGGGCGCAGCAGCTGTCTGAAAGGATGTCTAGCGGGAGAAGACTCCAAAACAAAGGCTGTCCTCAGCTGCTCAGGAGTTAGATGAGGGACTCACAGTGAGACAGCCTGCCAGGCCAGCCCACTGACTGACAGCCCAGCACACTGACAGCTCAGCACACTGACAGCCCAGCACACTGACAGCTCAGCACATTGACTGACAGCCCAGCACACTGACAGACAGCCCAGCACACTGACAGCTCAGCACACTGACTGACAGACCAGCACACTGACCGCCAGGCCAGCCCACTGACTGACAGCCAGCACACTGACAGCCCAGCATACTGACAGCTCAGCATACTGACTGACAGCCCAGCACACTGACAGCTCAGCATACTGACTGACAGCCCAGCACACTGACTGACAGCCCAGCACACTGACTGACAGCCCAGCACACTGACAGCTCAGCACACTGACTGACAGCCCAGCATACTGACAGCTCAGCACACTGACTGACAGCTCAGCACACTGACTGGCAGCCCAGCACACTGACAGACAGCCCAGCACACTGACTGGCAGCCCAGTACACTGACAGCTCAGCACACTGACTGACAGCCCAGTACACTGACTGACAGCCCAGCACATTGACTGACAGCTCAGCACAATGACAGACAGTTCAGCACACTGAATGACAGCCCAGCACATTGACTGACAGCCCAGCACACTGACTGACAGCCCAGCACATTGACTGACAGCTCAGCACACTGACTGACAGCCCAGCACATTGACTGACAGCTCAGCGCATGGCAGCCCTGAGTCAGGTCGCTCCCATAGGTGGAGGGAATCCTCTCAGTGCCGAGGACCAAATTCTCTGAGGAGCTAAGCACCAGCAGCCCACATGCTGCCTCTGGACGCCCCATTTTGCAGGGAAGTGTTGCCTTATGCAGCCGTGGCGTTGAAGGACAGGGGTTCGTGGCCCGAGAGGAGTTGCTCAGAATGCTCTGCGGGGGGAGGGGGATGCCAGCCGCCCTGGAAATGGGTGCGCCTGGTCTCTTTGTCTTTCCATGCCATCCTGTGTGCTCGCTGCCAGGTCCTGGGCAGGAGCCGGCGAGCTGCTGACGCCCACACCACCCTTCTGCCTCCCTGTGCCTCGCCCTCTGCTTTCTTTCTCCTAATATCTTTCCATGGGGAAAAACTATTTTACCTCCTTTCCTTTCCAGCCCAAAAACTGGGGGTGGCACCCCCAGAAGTGGAGTTCCTGTGCTGCACGGATCTACTTTTAACCTTTTGAGGCCTGTGATACGGTTTCCACTGCAGCGCCATCTCACATCCTCAGCGGTGCAGGGCCGTGTCTCCTCCCGTACCTGCCATCGCTGGCGGCTCTCTGTGCTGTTTGGGGGGGATCCTCGGGAGGCCCCGCCACGGCTCACTGTGGTCCTGCTTGCCGGAGCGTGCTGGAGCACCGGCCTTGTGCGTGTTCTTGCCACACTTACTCTGCATGGCCGCCAACAAACTCCCGGCCAAACAAGGGGTTTTACCTTCAGTTTGCGATTGTTCTGCCCCGGCTCCTCGTCCAGCCTGGCGGGACAGCACGCGTGGCTCCAGTCACGTGATGGTAGAGAAAGAGAGAGAGAATCCACACTTAACAGAGCAGCAGGTCTGGCCAAGTGCACCAAAGGATGCCAACTCCTTACCCGCCTGCCCAGAGACCTTGCTGCCCATCGTGGAGTGCGCCTTCCCCACCAACTGGACAGCGTGCTGCCGGCCTGTGCCAGGCTTAACTGCTCTACAGATGTGTCCAGAGCTCGAAACCCCAATGATCAAGTGGACACCTGTATCTACTACTACAGTCCTTTTTATCGCGTGTGTGTGTGTGTGCGTGTGTGTGTGCATGTGTGTGTGCGCGTGTGCATGTGTGTTTAGCCACACATGTGAGGGTCAGAGGACAACTCAGGTGCGAGTCCCCACCAGCCACCTTGTTTGATTCAAGGTCTCTTTTTCTTGCTGTGTTGGCCACACTACCTGGTGGTCAGCTTCAGGGGGTCCTCCTGCTTCCTGCTTCCTGCTTCCTGCTTCCTGCTTCCTGCTTCCTGCTTCCTGTCTTGTAAGGGCACTGGGCTTATCGGTGTGTGCTGCTTCATCCAGAACTCAGGTCCTCACATGCACGGCCCGTCTCCCCACATCACATGCCTTTAGAGAAACAGCTTTTGACTCTTTTAAACATGATCCTCTGCTTCGTACCTGGTGAATGGAAAACATTCCTTGCGTCCTGGGGCTCCGCCCACAGATAAGGACTCGCCTCGACATCCACTGATGTGTGTCCCTAACAGGGTGCAGTGTGTCCTCGGGCGCATGGTTCAATTTCACGGTGCTCCTCTGTCTGGTCTGTTGGTCTCCATCCATCCTAAACCTTCTCTGTCTGCTTCATCACCTCTTGTGTCATCAGTGGGCTGAGACACTACAGGGGGCACCAAGCTTCCTGGAGAATGTGGTTTGGGGGGGTCCAAGCTCAGGGTTAAGATCTTAGTCTGGGCTGGAGAGGTGGCTCAGGGGTTAAGCCTCCGCCTTGCAGACGGCGGGTCCTGAGTTCGGATCCCAGATCCCACGTATAGACGCCAGGCGGAAGCGGGGGCTACCTGCGCTTCTGGTCCTGGTAGGGCGGAGCCTGTGAATCCCAGGGCAGAAGGAGGTGGAGGCAGTCCATGGTGGTTCGGGAGTTCGTCCGTGGTTCTACACATACATAGACACACACACACAGAGACACACACACACACACACACACAGACACAGACACACACACGCGCACTCACATACACATGTGCACAGTTGAATAAATAATAATAATAATAATAATAATAAAGATATTTGCTTTAAAAAAAAAGATCTTAGTCTGATCTCGTCTGAGCAGCAGTGAGCAGGGGGCTGGGCACCTGAAGCATCTTATCCCCTTCTGCGGCCATCCCCACACAGACCTCTGGCGATAACCTCACTACTTAGGGTTCTCTAGGTGACGGACCAACGGAACTGTACAGGATTGTAAAGGTCGATTTACTGAACTGGCTCCCAGCCAATGGGGGCTGGGTGGTCCAAGGGTGGGGGAGGGGAGCCCACGGTAGCTGCTCAGTTCACAAGGCTAGATGCCTCGCAGTTGGCTAGATGCCAACTTGGCACTGACTCTAGAAGCTTCCTCAAGAGTTGCTGGTCTTCCACGTGCACTGGCAGCCGAGACGCTGAGTTCTGATCCTCACCAGCAAGAAACAGCGGCTCAGCTTCCTCGTCTTCCTCGTCTTCCTCGTCTTCCTCATCTTTCTTGGATCTCTTGGGTCTGGACCACATGCAGAGAGTCTTCTCCCTCAGTTTTTCCCCCTGAAAATGCGCTCACAGACAGCCTGGGGCATGTCATTAGTGGACTCTGCTCTCCTCAAATTGCCAATCTACATTAAGCCTCAGGATGGCACATGCTCCCCTGTTCAGGGGAGAAGCCCTGGTCTTGCTTCTGGATCACGTGAACTGGGTCCACTCTGGTCTGGGACCCCCGAGCACGCAGAGGAACCCTGTAGCTGGAACCTGCTCTCTGCCCCTCAGACTCGACCGTGGTCCTCGGGCTTTTGCTGGCCCACACAATTGCCAGCTGATGTCGCTGGCTCAGTGCCGTCGCCGGCCCCAGCTTCTGAAAGGGTCTCTCCTGGGGGGCTTCTCTGCATGGCTGGCAGCTGCTCCCAGGGGTGCAGCTACTCAAGCCTGGGGCATGAGGGTGATGGGTGCGTCCACCGTACCATGAGCTCTAGGTTTGGAGACATGCTTGGCATTTGGGCAAATTAAAGTAGAAAATAGAAGTTAGTGAAGGTTAAATGTTGGTTTCCCCTTTTGTTTTGTTTCCTACGTAAACTTTACTGAGATGTCGACTCCACACCGTGAAATTTGTCCATTCAAAATGTTTTGACAAGAGCCAACACTAGCTCAGTCCCCACAGAGAGAGTTCGACATTCCCAGCTCCCCCGAGAATGACTTCCCACTCCCCAGAGGCCACACCACACCACACCACAACACACCATAACACACCACAACATATGCCTCACCACACCACACCATAACACACCACAACACATGCCTCACCACACCATACCATAACATATCACAACACACATCACAACACAACACATGCCACACCACACCACAAACCACAGCACAACACATGCCACACCACACTGCCGCGCACGGCACACCACACACGCCAGCCCTAGTCCACACCAGCCGAGGCAACTGCTGTCCTGCTTTGTGTCCTGCTTGTCCTGCATGTTCTAGAACCGCACGCAAACCCGTCTCGCGCCCTGTACCTGGGCTCTTTGACAGGTAAATGTGCAGAGGCCCGCAGGCCTGTGGGAGAATCAGTGGGACTTTCCTCGGGATGCTGAGCTGTCTCCATGACGACTGTGCAGACAGGCAGGGCGTGGTCCTGCCTCATTGCCGCTGGCCTTTGTAGCCACTTCAAGCCATGGCTAATGAGGCTGCTGCGGGTGCTAGAAGATTCTTCACTAGTCTTTTGTGCAGACGCATTTTCTGTTAAATGTATTTAGCACATATATTCTGTGTTGGGTGTGTTTCAGTTCCATAAATTGTCCAACTGGCTCCAAAGTAGTACAGCACATCTCAACTCTCTGCAAACGTACAAGGATCTCATTTTCTTCTTGGATTCACCAAAAATTCTTCCTGTAAGTGTCTCTTGGGTAGCACTGTGGGGCCCTTGTTCGCGGGCTTCGATTGGCCTTCGGACAGCCACTAGCAACGCTGAGCTGCTCCGAGCCGCGGGTGCTCCTTGTCACGTGGCACTTTGAGCATGTTGCTGAGCTTTTAATATTAAAACCCAAAATCATCTGCGCAGAGATTTAATTTGCATGGAATAATGTACTTATTTAAGGTGTGCATTCGAAAGGTGAGATGCAATACCTTGCTGAAATGTGTCTATCCAAACATTTCCACCATCTTATTGGATTTTTTATCTTCTCATCAAGTGGAATGAGTCATTCATACACTTTGGATATGGTTCAAATTCAGCCGTTTTTCACAAGATTGCTGCAAGTTTATGAAAACACTGATTTCAACAATTCTTCCCGTGCTCTTATTGTTCTTGTGGCGAGGTGGGCTCCCGGAGGCCCTGAGAGAGTCCTCTCTCCTCGTCTCTGGTACCTGGGCACACACGCCACCCACGTGGCTCTCTTGCCTGCCTGCATCATCTATATATTTTGTTGCTTAGCTTCATCGTAAGCTTTAAATCAGACAGTAGGCTCTGTGCAAACTGCAAATACCCAGAGTAGTCAAGAGTAACTTAGAAGAAAAAAACAGCATTAGAAATCTGCAAGTCCATCAACAGGGTCAGAGTGTCCAAGGTCACGTCCCCTTTCGGACACAAGCCGGTGGCCAGCAGGTTCATAAGAGTGGAGTTTGGGTCCCAGAAGAAAAACATGCACGTGGGGTGAAGTTGTGATTTCCCCGTCCTGCTTCAATATGGTGAATTTAATTAATTGATTTTCAGTGTAAACCACGCTTGCATTCTGGGAAGAGTCACCTCTTCTAATAATGTATTTTCTTTATAGGAAGCATGCATAATTAACACGCCACAGACGACCTTCAACTGCACTGCACTGGCTCTGGAAATCTCCAAGAGTGCTTTAGACTTCCACTGGTGTGCCGCCGCCTTCTGCATAGCATGGCCCATCATGGGCGCCACAGTGCACCATCTGCTCTGAGCGGTGTCTTCGGGACCCCGGAGAATGTCCTGGTGCCTGGTGGTTCATTGGAGCTCACACTCTTCTGCTCTGTGTGTGCACCGGGTCTGTTGCGATGGTCGCATGACAGTGGTTCCCTGGCAAACTGTGTGAGGTTGTATGTCTGCAAGTCAGCTTACTATCGCCGTGTAGATAATAGGGGACTGGGGCTGTTCGTGGAGGGCTCCCTCTGTGAGCCTCCCTCCTATGTGCTCCGTGGGCTAATTCCACAGCAAGGACCAGACGGTTACAAGTGGAGGTTTTTTTTTTTTTTTCTCAACTCCAAGTCTATCGTGGAAGGTTGGTCAGTGTTCACCCAACTTTCTTTCCCAATTCCTAACAAACTCCTTGACTTTTTGTGCCCCTTACTTTTGCGAGTGGGAACCTAGCCGGAAGTCTCTGCAGGTGAGGTGAGGCTCTCAAACAGGAAGTCAAGGTGGGTGAAGGGCCGGAAGGTGGAGGACCTGGACGTATAGGAGCCTCAGAGGACATCAGGAGGGAGCAGGGCCACCCGCTAGCCAGAGGAAAAGCTAACACCAGATCCTGGACCGACTGCTTCCAGAACTTTGAGGCAAGAATGCCTGTTGTTGGGCCGCCCAGCAAGGCATGCGGTCGTGCTGCCCAAGTGCAAGAACACAATTCGGAGGTATTGGTGAGTGGCGATGCATTCATGAACACACGCTTCCATTCATCTCATTCCAGCAGAACGCTTGAGAGCAGGTAATTAGTAAATGCTCAAGGTTTATTTGTTGGTGGCTCTGGGGACTGGAAATCCACACTCAGTGCCGGCTTCTGCTAGGCATCTGCTGAGGGGCTTCCTGCTGCGCTGCCACACGGCAGAGGCGTGGTCCCACCCGACTGGGCAGGTGTGTAGGGACAGACCCAGGACTCCACTAACCCACATGTCAAAGAAGCAGTGGGTTAACCCACTCAGGAGGGCAGAGCCTGCATGACTCAAGGGGTCACGGCCGCCCACATGGCTACATTCAGGAACTTTTGCAACATGAGAAACCTGAGGGACACACTGAAGCCACAGCGCATGGCCCTGCCCCAAGGGACACACTGAAGCCACAGCGCATGGCCCTGCCCCAAGGGACATACTGAAGCCACAGCGGGTGGCCCTCCCCCACCCACCAAAAAGAGCGTCGCCTCGCTTTGTCCAGACACAGCCTTGCCTTGGAGTGTGCATCATGGCCACCTGAGATACGCTGGCTAGCTGGTGGGGAGTCATTTGGGAGAAAGAGAGGGGGAGGGTAGAGCAGCTGTCGGTGGTTAGCACCCGGGTAGTCATGCACTCGATGCAGCTGTATGACCTCTGCTGCTGGCTGCTTAACACCCGGGTAGTCATGCACTTGATGCAGCTGTATGACCTCTGCTGCTAGCTGCTTAGCACCCAGGTAGTCATGCACTCGATGCAGCTGTATGACCTCACCCGTGAGCCGCAGGGACAAGCTGAGGAAAGCGGCAGAGAGAAAGCATGCGTGTTCTCCTGGGCATCTGCCGATTCCAAGACCCCCGCGGCCACGGGGTGCTGTGGTTACAAGGGGCCCTGTGGCCGGCCACCTCACACTGCTGCCAAATAGTTCCGGGCGAAATGACTTAAAGGGGAGGAAGGAGGAGGTCTAGAGAGATGCCTCGGGGGTCAACACCTTTGTCTCACAAACAGAAGGACCTGAGTTTGGATCCCAGATCCCAGGAAAAAATGCCAGGCAGCCGATATGTAGTGGCCTGCACGTCCTGCCCTGGAAGGCAGAGCCTGGAAAACCCCCAGGCGAGGCCTTAAGAAAGTAGAGCAGTCCAGAATGATTCCAAAGTCACCCCGAGACTCGAGACTCCGCGGGCACACACATGAGCTCTTCTGTGTATGCACACGCATTAAAAAGAAGTGGGGCGGAAGCCTTTGATTGCTACAATCTTGTTCCAGGTCCTTGTCTGGCTGGGCAGGAGAGCTCATAGCAACACCAAGAGCCAAGAGAATGGACACATCATGTCCACTATTGACAGTGGGACGACCCTAACTTGCCCGACCTGCACTGTCTGGCTGATGATGCCAAAGAATGCCAACTTCCTTATCCAGTTCCCGCCACCTCATTCACCCGCCCAGGGACTAGTCCTGCCCTGTGGACTGGGCCTCCCATCAATCTTACAATCTCCTGCAGGCCTGTTCAGGGCTCAGCTCAACACTGATTCTTTACAGATGGGCCCAGAGCTTGGAGCTTTCAATTGTCAGGTCGACACCTGTATCTAACGATGGCAGACCCCTGTGGTAAGGTATCTTAGTACAGTTGATCTCTAGCCACGGGCGTGTGACCGCGCACACCACTCTCGGT
This sequence comes from Typhlomys cinereus, assembly GCA_023101885.1. Taxonomy (NCBI): domain Eukaryota; kingdom Metazoa; phylum Chordata; class Mammalia; order Rodentia; family Platacanthomyidae; genus Typhlomys; species Typhlomys cinereus. The sequence continues at coordinate 793,333 of JALPQD010000510.1, forward strand.
CGCTGAGTCAGCATGCTGTCCTCTGAAGCATGAACATTTATTCACACGTCACGGCGTTCCATGTCACTGACAGTTCTTAGAAACGTGGCTCCTCGCATCCCACACTGACTCACGGTGAGCGCCGCCTCTTCCGGGGCGAGTACTCAGGGCTCAGCTTCGCCAGCCGCCAGGTGTGGACAGCTGTGTCTGAGCTTAGGCCTACAGAGACCGGGTCCGGCAGGTCTTTTCCAGTCCCTGCCGCACCCGCCAAGTCAGGGGCCCCCCAGCACCTCATCTAAGCTGTGTGGCTGCAAGTCACGCTTTCCACAGTCCTGCCGAGGTTGGATTTTTTTCCAGTGTCGGGGGACCAGGCAAAGGGCCCTGTGCGCGCTAGACAAGCACGTTCCCACAGAGCTGCAACCAGCCTGGCTCATCCTGGTACCGGGACAGTTGGGTATTCAAGTGCACGGCTCCTGCGGTGGGTGTTGCGGGGGGCTGTCCCTTGCTTGCTAACTCTGGACACAGTGCCTCCCCCAGATGTGCAGCTGACCCCAGACACAGCGCCCCTCCCCCCGCCAGATGTGAGCCCTTCCAGAGGGCACCTTGCCTCTTTCTTCTAGCCTTGGCCTGCTTCAAGACCCAGATGAAGCTTCTCCTATGACGAGCATTTGATCACGTCTGCGTCCTCACCCCGCGCTCAGTACCCTCCCCCAGCTCGTCACGTCTTTATGATACCACAGCATGGTGTTCTGTTCTTGGCTAGCAGAACCAAGTAAACGTGTGTTGCATGCATGAACAAATGAATGGATTGGTGATGAATGAGTGAATGAGTGAATACACGCACTTGTGTTGTGCTAGCAGAACAGAGACCTTGCTTGGGGCTGGCAAACTTGTGATTATTTGGGCTCTCATTGGGAAACCTGGTCTCCGTTCTTGTGAGGCCCAATGGGGACACCAGTTACTTGGGACTGGGGCGGGAGTTTACAAAAACGAAAGTGAAGTTCCCCGCAGGTCCAATAATGGGACGCTGATGTCACGTTTTTCAGTCTTGTTTTAATCTGATCCCACCAATCCCACCCCTCACTCTCGGAACGCATCACCTCATCTTCTCAGTATCCATCATTACGGCTCCGTGCTGCGAAGCCACAGCAAGCCTCGGAGCTGCACTAACGCAGAGACGAGGTGTCCGCTCCGAGAGCCCAACGCCACTCTGCCCTCCCCTTGCTCGGGACAGGAACCCAGTTCACCCAGGAAGGCTTCGCGTTCGTGTCCTAGGATGATTCCTCTGCTAAGTCTTCCCCTTTGAAATATTGATGTCATCACTCAAATCATGAAGGGAGGTGGTTGCTCTTTAACTGGCTGGAGGCCATCCTGCAGCGGAGGCTAGCCTGCAGCAGAGGCTAGCCCACAGCCCGCAGCAGAGGCCAGACCACAGCCCGCAGTGGAGGCTAGCCCACAGCCCGCAGCGGAGGCCAGACCACAGCCCGCAGTGGAGGCAGCCTGCAGCGGAGGCAGCCCACAGCAGAGGCCAGACCACAGCCCGCAGCGGAGGCCAGACCACAGCCCGCAGCGGAGGCCAGACCACAGCCCGCAGCGGAGGCCAGACCACAGCCCGCAGTGGAGGCAGCCCACAGCGGAGGCAGCCCGCAGGGGAGGCAGCCCGCAGGGGAGGCCAGACCACACCCTGCAGGGGAGGCAGCCTGCAGCGGAGGCAGCCCACAGAGGAGGCAGCCTACAGCCAAGGTCCAGCAGTTACTTCTGTCCTCTAAGAAGGATCAGAGCCTGGTTTGAGGGGGGCTGGCAGCAGGGAGCGCCACTGACTGTGATCAGGCCACGGGTCCCACCCATGTGAACTGCTCTAATTTCTGGGGTGTCTGAGTATCTGACAGAAGTGAGTGAAGGCAGGAAGGATTTATCTGACTTACAGTTCCGAGGCTGTAACCCATCACCGCAGGAGCACAGGGGGGCTGCTGGCCGAGGCTTGAGGTTCTCATATCACAGCAGGAAGCAGAGGGCTTTTCCAGAAGGGGCTGGGCTGTGGCCCTCAGCTCGCCCCCTCCCAAATACACCTTCCCCAACCTTCCAAAATACACCCCCTGGCTGAGAACCAAGTGTTCTCACACATGAGCCTGCAGAGGACATGCATGTTCAAACCATGACATGTCTTCTAGTCCTAGTCACCAGAGAATGAAGAGTACGTGTGTGTGTGCGCGCGAAGAAAAACATATTAACTTGACAATTGAAGATTGAGACTTTGAGCACATCTGTGAAGAACTGGTAGGTAAGACGTGCCTTACCTAAGACATGCCTGATAGGTAAAACATGCCCTTAGCAAGCCTGTAGGAGGTTTTCTAGTTGTGAGACGATTGACTAATGGTGGGCAGACCAGTCCCTGGGCAGGTGCATAAGATGGGGAGAGCTGACTCAGGAACTTGGCAAACTTTGGGGTACTTTCGCAGCCTCACAGACTGGCGTTTCCCCCTCTCATAAACTCCTGAGATATACTATTGGCCAGTTCCCTCATCTCCTGAATTTTGCAGCTGGACTATGATGTGTAACCAGAATCATAAGAAAGAACAAAGCCCCTTATTCTCTTAAGCTGTTAGTGGTGTTTATCAGTGACATGAAGAGCTAGTACAGTGCATGTATGTGTTTATGTATGCATATGTATGTGTGCACGCACAAACATATGTGTTCATGCATGTGGGCGCATGTGTCTGTGCAAGCGTGCATGAGCATGTGTGCATGTGTGCATGTGGCTGTGCAAGCGTGCATGTGCATGAATGCATGTGTGCATGCGTCTGTCAAGTGTGCATATGCATGTGCATGCACCGTGCTCGTGGAGGTCACAGGACACCTTAGGCTTTGTTCCTCAAGTGCATTTGGCTTATTTTTGAGCCAGGGCCTCTCACTGACCTGGAGCTGGACCGCTAGATGAGGCCTAGCAAGCCCCAGGGACCCAGCTGTCTCTGCCTCCCAGTGTTGGGATTACTGCACGAACCACCATGCCAAGCTTTGTCACCTGGCTCTGGGGACTGAACCTACCAGGCAAGCCCCTGACCAGCAGAGCCCCCCCCAGCCTGCCAGTCTTGTGACTACTCCAGGACGGGACTGCACCCCGTTTCCACAGACTCTAGGCTACTGGTTGTCCTCAGGTTCTTCTCCAGGGCACGTGGCCGCCCCCCAGCTGGGGGGGGCTAAACCAGGAGCTGATGATGTTCTGCTCCACTGATGCAAACACTACTCCATGGGGTCCCTTTGCTGCAGGCTGCACCCAACTGAGGGTCCCCTCTCAGCTCGGGGTCCCCTCTCAGCTCGGGGTCCCCTCTCAGCTCGGGGTCCCTTCTCAGCTTGGGGTTCTCTCGCTGCAGGGTGCACTCAGCTCATGGCCCCCCAGCAGGCTGCATTCACTCCGGGTCCCCTATGCAGGATGTGCTCACGTGGGGTCCCCCATGCAGGCTGTGCTCTTGCGGGGTCCCCCATGCAGGCTGTGCCCAGCGGGCAGCAAGACTGCTGTGAGCGGTGCTCCCCCAGAGAGAGCTTTTATTGTCCATAAATCTAGACGAAGCAAACTGCAGTTGTCCTTGCTGGAAGGAGACGATTCTCCGTCATGGGAAGCAATATGTGGCAGGCGGGAAGGGCGGGCTGTGGGTGACGCGGTGTCCCAGGGAGCCAGGTCGAGGCCTGTCCACCTGTGTGGCCACACACCAGGAGACAGGGAGGCTAGCCCCCCCCCCTGACCCCCACGTGCCTGTGGAGGAGGAACAGAGGCTCTGCGGGAACAAGCTGCTTCTGCCTCAAAGAAGGCAAAGGTCTTCAGCAGGGCCGCCAGCGCCCGAGCAGCCCACCTGCAGCAGGGTCACCCTCCTCCTGGCGAGTCCAGCAGGACGGTTCCCGGTTCCTGATTGGTCTCCACCCATACCTGGTCTAAGACCTTTTCTCTCTTACAGAGCCTGGGAGCAGCTAAGTCCCAGTCCCTGACCACGCCCACACTGCCGTTCCAGCCCTGACCACGCCCACACTGCCGTTCCAGCCCCTGACCACGCCCACGCTGCTGTTCCAGCCCCTGACCACGCCCACGCTGCTGTTCCAGCCCCTGACCACGCCCACGCGGCTGTTCCAGCCCCTGACCACGCCCACGCGGCTGTTCCAGCCCCTGACCACGCCCACACTGCCATTCCAGCCCCTGACCACGCCCACACTGCCATTCCAGCCCCTGACCACGCCCACGCCGCTGTTCCAGCCCCTGACCACGCCCACGCTGCTGTTCCAGCCCCTGACCACGCCCACACTGCCATTCCAGCCCCTGACCACGCCTACGCTGCTGTTCCAGCCCTGACCACGCCCACGCTGCTGTTCCAGCCCCTGGCCACGCCCACACTGCTGTTCCAGCCCTGACCACGCCCACGCTGCTGTTCCAGCCCCTGACCACGCCCGCACTGCTGTTCCAGCCCTGACCACGCCCACGCGGCTGTTCCAGCCCCTGACCACGCCCACGCGGCTGTTCCAGCCCCTGACCACGCCCACGCGGCTGTTCCAGCCCCTGACCACGCCCACGCTGCCGGTCCAGCCCCTGACCACGCCCGCGCGGCTGTTCCAGCCCCTGACCACGCCCGTGCTGCTGTTCCAGCCCTTGACCACGCCCGCGCGGCTGTTCCAGCCCCTGACCACGCCCACGCTGCTGTTCCAGCCCCTTGGCACTGGCGTACTCGACCCTCAGACCCTTCGTGCTTCTGTTATCGTCATCGCTGTTGACGCTGGGAGAACCTGAGGCACAGAGAAGTGAAGTAACTTGATGAAGGTCACACAGCCGACAAGCCAGAGCCAGGCTGTGTGTCTGCGCTTTCGCCTTCACCCGCGTCTTCAGCGCTCCCTGAAAACCCAGCTGGGAGCCCGCGTGGCAGATCCGGACTCCGGCCTGCAGCCAGAGAGAAGCATGTTCCTGGCGCGGTGCGGTGCTGCTCCCTGGGGCCGGCGGCTCCTCCCACGCAGAGTCGCGGCGGGAGGTCTCATCGGCGCCGGAGACCTACTTTCCTCAAATGACAGCCTTGCCAACTGGCGGGGAAGTTCATTGTCTGGGAGGATGATCTAGTTTCGGAATCGCTTTTTCACATCACGACGGCCCGCCCCGAGGAGGGGGCTCCGCTCGGGCTTGGAGCGCAGCCAGCTGGGGTCTGCAGGCCGCTGGCGGGGGCTGCCCACCTGTGGGCCCGGCGCAGGGACGTGGGAGGACGTGGGAGAACGCGGGAAGGGGAGGCAAGGGTGGGCGGGCCCGCAGGGGCAGGTCAGCTCGCGGCAGGGTGAGCGTCACCACGCTTCGGCTGCCGTGCCCATGGTAACCACAGCCCTGGGGTCCCGGCTGCGGAGCCCCTGGCCCTGTCCCCTGACCAGGAGCTCCTGGGTCGCCTGGAGAAGCTCAGGCCCGAGGCTGATCCTCGAGTCCAGACCCCATGTCGCAAGGATCCTGCCCGGTTCTGCTCTCCCTGCGCCCGGGGGAGCCTGCTGAGCTGCGGGTGGGAGGGCGGCGGGGTCATCTGCACCCCGTGTGCCACGGGGCTGCGGGGCAGGGCTGAGTAATGCGCGTGGACCTAACACAGCCGGAGACGTTCATGGGGGGACCAGGGGCGTCTCTGGCTTCCTTTCTTTGTCTTTTTAGCTCTTTGGTCAGAAACAGCATGGATGTGAGCGCTGAGCCCCCAGCTTCCAAAAGAACCTCACCCCCCTCCCGTGCAGGAGGTGCCGACCCCCCCACACACGGAGGAGACGCTTCTGTCTGTCTGCCTTAGATCACTGGGGATAATATCCAGCAAATGGCAGCTGGAGCCAGTGGAATCAACCAGCGTAATGTTGCTTTCCTGGGAGGTCGGAATGTCCCCTGGCGACACACCCCCAAGAAGGAAACCAATGAGCCCCAGCCCAACTGAGCCCCAGAGGCAGCCTCCCGGCCAGGGGAACTCCAGCTTTGCCTGCAGAATGCAGGACTGGGGGGGCTCCTCGCCCCGTGGCCCTTCCAGAAGCAGCAACAGGTCGCCAGCTGAAAGCGGCCGGTGACCCTCCCAACGTGACTTCTGAGCAGAGCTTCCGTCTGGGTGTTGGCACAGTGAGGAGCTGCTGGACCTGGGAGACCTCTTCGGGGTGCATTGTCTGTCGGGGTGATAAGAAGATTCAGAAGTGCCCGTGAGAGGCAGCAGACATGACAGACAGACACAGACGACAGACAGACAGACAGTGTGTCCTCAGGGACCTGCCTGGCTGGCTGTCTTCATGCTCATCACGGAGACCCTGCGCTGGCTGAGCGAGTCCAGATGTCCTGGCACTGCGCCCTCTGCTGTCTGGGCAGCTCACTGACCAGAGCCTGGACCAGCGACTGGAGGAGAGTCTCCACCATCCTCCAGGCTCCTTCATCTCCCTCCCACGTGGTCGCTCCTGCAGCCACGCCTTACATGCGACTTCTCCCCTGACCCTCTTTTTAGCGGAACCCCGCCAAGCGGTTAAGGTCTGCGTGGCCTCAGTCTCTGGAGAGTCCTGGCTTGGCCATGTTTGCTGTTTGCAGGCGCCCACGGCTGACCCACAGCTCGCCCTCCTTCACATCTCCTCAGTTTCCCCAGCGTGCTTACCAACTACTTTACCAGCCTTTCGTTTCTCTCATTTACTCCCTGCTTCTCTGGCTGGCAGCTGCACTGCAGAGGCTCACACTCAGGTCTGCCCACCTTCTGAACCCCTCCTGCTGGGCATGGGAGCAGCTGGGGTCCGGCCGCCATGGACACTTTGAGCCCCGTGGACAGCACCAAGTGTTTCCCTGCAGTGGCGACAGCCTCATGGGGAAAAGAAGGTGGACGTGGCTCCCCAGCTGCAGTGACCCTGGCCTTCGTTTAGGAGACTAGGCCGCTCGCTCCATCTGCTGCCACAGGTCAGAGGGCTGCAGACTGGCCGTCCTCCCTCCCGCGCTTGGCAGAGAATAACAGCACATCCATTCCATCCCGCTGGGGCACGACCAGAGAGCGCGTGGTCTGTAACTCAGAACTCTTCCGCCTAACATTTGGACTTGTTTTATGGCAGGAAATATCTGAAGCGATATCTCATTTTCTGAGTTTGAAAAGAAATTTAGGGTTATTTTCAAAGTCACCTTATTAAAATTGAAGCTGAAAAGGCTTTGAAGCAATGCCAGGTGCGGTGAATTCCCATTTTCTGAGACTTTCTCCCTTCACGAACCAATAGAATCTCTTCTTCGCCTTGTGCGGGAGGAAAGCCCCCTTCCCCAGCTGGCTTCTCTCAGACCACGGGAGCTGGGAGCCCAGCATCAGGCAGGGCAGACGGAGAGCAGGAGGTGGGATCTACGGAGACCGTCCCGATGGGCTTGCTTCTCTCCAGCCCAGACACTGCGTAGAGCAGGAGAGGGGCGATAGCAGGTAGACACGCTCTGAGACCCACAGCTTCTGTTCCACCTGGAGCCACCGTCCCTGAGATGCCCACCTGCATGAGACACCCGGCCACCCACAGGAGACACCCACCCACCTGTAGGAGACGCCCACCTGCATGAGACACCCGCCCACCCACAGGAGACACCCACCTGCAGGAGACACCCACCCACCTGCAGGAGACACCCACCCACCCGCAGGAGACGCCCACCTGCATGAGACACCCACCCGCAGGAAGCACCTCCCCTGAGACATCTCCCTGAGACACCCGCCCTCAGCAGTCCCTTGCCGGTCACCTGGCCTTGCTCAAGGTGGCTGTGAGACTGCGGGTAAGTGACTTCCTCCTTGGGAGGCTGGTGGTCTCCACCTAAAATAAATATTTCAAAGTAGAAGCACGCCGTGCCGCAGCCCCCCAGAATCCACAGGGCCTCCCTCCCGAGGTCTGCAGGTCTGCCTCCTGTGAATGCCAAGGTTGCAACGAACAGGAAGTTGGCAAAGGTCAAGAGCGAGGAGAGAGGTTCCCAACCTTCAGGAAGGAACCAGGTGGCTGCCGTGTGTGTGCGTGTGTGTGCGTGTGTGCGTGTGTGTGTGCATGCGTGTGTGTGCGTGTGTGTGGGCATGTGTGCGTGTGTGTGCGTGTGTGCGTGTGTGTGCATGCGTGTGTGCGTGTGTGTGTGTGTGCGTGTGTGCGTGTGTGTGTGCATGCGTGTGTGCGTGTGTGTGTGCGTGTGTGTGGGGGCATGTGTGCCTGTATGTGTGTGTATGCGTGTATGTGTGTGTGCGTGTGTGTGCACGTGTGCATGTATGTGTGTGTATGCGTGTATGTGTGTGCGTGTGTGTGCACCAAAGGGCACTTGAGTGTGTGTGCCTGTGGAGGCCCAAGGATTTCTTCTGAAATGACCCTGTATTGCTCTCTTTGTTCAGAGCTGCCCAGCCAACGGAGCCCTAACTGTCATTAACTATGTGTCAGTCATTGAAAACCAGCCAACCGTTCACAGCACCTCTCCATCATTTTGCAAAAGCAGCCCGTGGCTGCATCCCGCGGCTCTGCAGGTGGCCTGGGCTGCTGCACGTGACGCACACCCTGGCAGGGAATCCGGTGCAACGGTTAGTTACTGCGTGCAGACAGAGGAGGTAACTGTCGCAATGTGCTTGCACAGAACTACTCACAGAGGTGCCATGGGAACATGGCGTCCCACGCGCCCGCTGCTGCAGGGCTGTGTCCAGCTGCCGCCTGCACGCCGACAAGAAGCATCTCGCCCCTCTTCTGACGCCGCAGCTCTGGAGAGGACATCCAGCTCTGAGGGCCGAGTGCTTCCTCCCAAGGGAAGCAGGGGATGGGTTTTCTCCTGCTCTCCGCAGCTGTGCGTTCAGTTCTGCTGATGGAAGCCATCATGTTGCCGCCTTGTTTCTACCACAGAGATGTTCAGCTACTGAAGGGGTCGCCAAGAGACAGGATGAGGCAAGTGTCAGGAGAGTTAGTGCTTTGCTGTCCTCCGTGCAAGGGGGATGGAGAATGTCTGCCATGATGGTCCCATTAGTGCACCTGGTGCCCACCGAGCAAGTGTCTAGCCAGTGTAGACCTGTGCACTCACACCCCAGCAAGCATGTAGCCGTGTGCACCTGTGCCTTACACCTGGGGAAGCATGTAGCCATGTGCACCTGTGTCTTACACCCGAGGAAGCATGTAGCCGTGTACACCTATGCCTTACACCCCAGCAAGCATGTAGCCGTGTACACCTATGCCTTACACCCCAGCAAGCATGTAGCCGTGTACACCTGTGCCTTCCACCTGGGGAAGCATGTAGCCGTGTGCACCTGTGCACGCCTTGGCCTTGGGAAAGGGAAGCTTGGCCTGGGAGGAGCGTCTCCCCGCCGTGGGATACAAAACGTTTGGCCAGTGAGCATTTATTGGCACCACAAAGGCCCAAGTTTGAGGTTCTCACCCTCTGTTTTTCACTGAAATTATAACCCAGTGTCTCGCACGTGGACGGCTGCAAGCAGTTACCCCTGGAAGATTTCACGCAGAACAAGGCCAACGCCCCGGTTTTCAGATCAGTTTCCCAAGCGAGCAGGTTTCCACTGGGGCCTAACCAGGTTGTGCCTCCTGCCTGGGCTTCAGGTCGCCGCAGGCTGGTGGGCAGCTGGAGGGTCTGGGTGGGAGTGCAGCCCTCCACTCTGCATTCTCTGCCGCCACAGGTTTGCTTCTCCAAGGCAGTTCATTATCTCTTCGCAAGGTTTGCACGCTGAGTAGATTTTCTTTGGAAATTGAGAAGGAAAAGCACTTAGCGAAATTCCGGAGCAGATCATGTCCTTCCGTTAAGTAGTGATTTCATATCGCTGCCCAGGAAGCTTCTCAACATGGCACAGTCACAAAGGTGCTACTGATGCGCCGGCTGGGGCCCCCATAAAAGTGTCACGGAGCCATGGGACCGAGCTGCTCTGAGCACACCCGCTCCCAGTCACTCCAGTGTTGAGAAACTTCTCACTGAGCAGAGGCTGAAGGCTATGCAGGTGTGTGTGTGTGTGTGTGTGTGTGTGTGTGTGTGTGTGTAAGAGTCCCTCCCTCCCCTCACGTGTCACTCATCAGGGAGAGCCCCCCCCAGCCATCTGATGCCTTAGGTGAGAACTACCAGGAAGAGCTTCAGGCAGCCCTGCTGAGGAAGCGTCCATCACATCTCAATGGACTGCATCTTGAGGCAAATGGAGACTTGATCATGAGCGACGGGCTGTCTTCTGGGCTCTCCGTGCTGGGACGAAGTATCAAATAGAATTGTACATGAATGTTGCAAGACATTAAGAGCTTACTGAAATCAACTTCAGCACAAGTGTCCAAGCCACATTAAATTCCAGCAGTGGCGGAGTGTGTGCATTCTAAGACACTCCTAGTGCACGTATGTGCTGTGTCACCCACGAATTGCATGACACAATTTTCTTTGTAACACTTCTGCTCATCCACTGTTCCACACACTCTTGAGCGCACAGTGGGCACACATTCCTGGTTACACATTGGGCACACACTCCATAGCACACAGTAGGCACACACTCAGGACACACATTGGGCACATACTGAGCGCACAGTAGGCACACACTCAAGAGCACACATTGGGCACATACTGAGCACACAGTGGGCACACTCCTGGGCACGCGCTACCAGTAGCCTCCTGGACATGCATTCCACAGTCTGCACATAGCTTCGTGTGCTCCGCTCTCTGGCCCCTTACTCTCCTGTCTCTAGGGGCGGCGGGCCATGGGAATTGTGACCCTGCTGCATTTCTCTCATTTCTGTTTTTTGTCTTAATCATGAGCACAGAACAGCCCTAGATGCTAGACCGAAGGAGACGCTCATGGCTCTATCTCCCATAGGCAAGGGACCTTAACTGGGGCTCCTCCCACTAAGGCCGCTAGGCTCCCCCTAGCCCGAGGACTCAGTGATCCCAGCAAGTACCAGGACGGGAACACTTGGCAAAGCTCTGCGAATGTCACAGGTTCCCTGTACTTGCTGTGATCCGTGTGCCTTTGGAATTCTCTGAGTCAGCACTTGAACACATGGCAACTGCCAGGTATGTGCCACGTAGGGGAACCTGAGGATATGCCAGGCACAGAGCCAGCTCTCAAGAATCCATGGGTCAACTTGGGTCCGTCCGCTGACCTCTCTTCCTGGCCTGGGTCTGAACCAGGGCCCATTTCTTTGGATACCTAAGAACAGGTCTCACATCCTGGGATGGCCTTGAACTCCCGCCGTGGCTGAGCATGACCTTGAACTGCTGTTCCTCTTGAGGACAGGGCATGCAGGTGGGCATCCCGTGCCAGCTTGTGCGGAAGCAGCTGCTTACCAGCCCGGCCACCCGCCAGCACAGGGCTTGCTCTTCAGTCTAGAAGGTGCGCCCAGCTCTGCCAATGGCAGGGCACAGACTCCTCGCTGCAGCCTCCGGATGGCGGGGCAGCTGCCAGTCACACGGGCTTCAGCCCGACCTCTCCCCAGCGCTCTGCCTTCCCTGGAGAGTGACCAGGCGGGTGGTCCACAAATGATGGGAAGATGTCCTGTGTCTTTGCCGGTGGGGCGAGGAGCCAGGCTGGCCCCATCAATGCTCCTGCCAGTCTCGGGGTCCCCAGGACCTTGTTTTCTGCGCTCCCCAGAGGTGGAAGGGGAAATGCTTCCTCACAAGGTAAAACTGCAGTCGTGCTGCCTGGCAGCTCCGCACTCTGCTCCGTCGGCGTGTAAATGGGCCCTTTCTGCCTCCATTGTTTCTCCTGAGCTCCCAAAGGCAGCACTTTATGAGAGCTACTTCCACCGCACTCCTTCTCGTTGGAATCTCTCCAAAGTAGCACTCATTTACCCCCTAGCTCTCAGCTGAGCATTGCGGTCACACACCTTAACGCCTGGACACCATTAAGGGGCTCCTTCTGGGTGCCGAGGGGCTGTGTTTAAGAGGGGGTGATGCTGAGGGAGGAACAGCCGTCCCGTAGGCCAGGAGCCTAGGACTCATGAGAAACCCGGGTCTCTGGGGTCGTTGAGCGGCCTTCATTCCTGCTACCTCTGCACAAGCAAATTGTGCACCAGCAGGAAGAGCCGGCAATGGCCGTGCTGGGTCATCGAGACACCTGAAGAGCAAAACCCCGAAGTCTTTCGAAACCACATGAGATAGAAGCAGGAACACTGACCCCCCCCCGACCAGGGTCGGATGCAATAGCGGGGTGTGTCCAAGCAGGCTGCAGGCTCCAGCCACGCACTGCGTGTGCACCTCAGTTTCTGCACTCACAGTATCACGCAGGATCAAGTTGGAGGGCGGAGGAGTGGAAACGTTTTCTTCTCTGGCCTCTGTGGATTCATATCTCATTGTGCGAATGGAAATTTAACCCGAGAGAGACCTAACGCCAAGCACGCCTGCCCTGCTGCTCCTGGGACCTGTGGAGCTGGGCCTGCCCATCAGTGAGTGTTCCGGCTTCCACCCTTCCAAAAGCTACAAGCCAGTCACACCCTGTGCGGTGCAGAATGAACCTTCTCACCCGTGAGGCTGCAGGCAGATCCACCCCTCCACACACAGTGAGGCTGCAGACCAATCTACCCACACACACAGTGAGACTGCAGGCTGGTGAACCCCCATCCCCACCCCATGAGGCTGCAGACCAATCCATCCCACACACACGCACACAGTGGGCTGTAGACCAATCATCCCCCACGCACGCAGTGGGCTGCAGACCAATCATCCCCCCCCCACGCACGCAGTGGGGCTGCAGACCAATCATCCCCCCCCCACGCACGCAGTGGGGCTGCAGATCAATAACCCCCCCCACGCACGCAGTGGGGCTGCAGGCCAGCCCGCTCCTGCTTCCCATGAGGCTCGGAGCTTGCGCTTGTCTCACGCTCTCCTAGCTGCCCTTCTGTTGCCGTGACATCAGCAAGGCTCGTGTTTGCTCAGTTTGAAGGCGCCGCCCATCGCGGTGGGGACGGCCGGCGGCAGGACTGTGAGCAGCTGGTCACGCTGCGTCCGGTCAGGCGCAGAGAGAATGTCGGTGCTCAGCTTTTAGCTTCTATTCAGTCTAGACCCCCCCACCCCCAGTCCATGGGATGGCTGCACACATGTGTTTTCCCACCTCGGGACTCTGGCCTAGAAACCCCCTCGTGGACAGCCCAGGACTTGTCCGATTCCAGATCCCACCGGGCTGCCGTCGGTATCATGAGCACACTCATAGACAGAGCCCTGTTTCTTTCTACTGAACAAGACTCGATGTCATTAATTCTGAGCAGACACGCACCACAGTAAAGAAGGCATGTGCCTGCCCAACTTCTGTTTTCTCCCTGGAACGTCGAGATTCTTGACAAATGAGCCTTCACTCCCCACGGCGCAGAGCAAGCTCCACGGAATGATGTGGGGATGAGAGCGAGCTCTAAAGACTAACGTAGCCCCTTGGAATGATATGGGAGACTGCAGAGCTAAGTGACAGCCAAGAAAGCAGGTGCCCTGGGCGGTCGCAGGTGAGACTGGTGTGTCCTCACCCTGAGGTGCCTCCACCGCTGTCCACAGCCATCACATACCTCGCATGTTGAGATTCGCGCATTTCCTAAGGTTCTGCCTGCCTATCACCCTCTAGTTGACAGGACGCTGAGGTTGAGGAAGGACGATGTTGCTTCCCTGAACTGATTTAGTCGATCGAGCATGACGGGTAACTGGCTGCTGGAGCGCGGTGCCCACCACTGCGTGTCTGTCCCCACGCAGGCTGCTGCATTCTTGGGAGTCCCCAAGACTCACTCCAAATGCTTCTGCATATACCCGTACACCCCAATGATGCTACTGAAAAGACGGCCAATGACCGGATCCTTGGGGTCCACCAGGGGTCAGCAGCTGCCTCCAGATCCCCAGGCACAGGCACCAGTGCAGCCTGTCTGAACTGTACCCTTCCAACCCGGACGAGCTCGAAAGCCTATCACTCTGCCAGAGCATTTGGTTTTCTTCTTTATGGTGTTCTGTGGAGGATTGTGCAGAGAACTACACGAGTCATGACGACTCGGACTCCACAAGGTGTGCAAATCCATGCGACTGAGGGACAGTCCTCACAGGCCTCGTGGAGACCCCTGGAGCCCACCCGAGATCAGTGTGTCCTCCACCCGGCGAAGCCACACCCCCTCCAACTTCACCGCTCTGTCCTGAGGTCTGACCTGCAATCACACAGACGGCTCACTACGACTTCCGACGGTCAGGATGCTGAGCTTGATCCCCACCCCGTCGGGGGCACGCGTGGGGTCCTTCTCCAGAACCGTACTCGGTGAAAGCGCGGTGACATGATGCTTCCCACGTGCTGCCCCCTGCCATGCCTGCTGCGCTGACTGCATAAAGTCACAACCAAGCGGCTCACAGGAGAACAAGGAGACGAGGGTTTGTGTAGCTTACGATTGTCCACTTACAGTTCTTGTTCCACCTTGGCAGGAGAGAGAGAGAGAGAAGAGAGAAAGAGAGAGAGAGAGAGAGAGAATATTTCCTTGCTAGACCAGCACGTCTGGCTTTGAATACCGAAGGATGCCAGCTTTCTTAGCTGGCTCCCTCCTCTATCACCTGCCAGGGACTAGCCCCACCCACCGTGCCCTTCAGTCAGTCAGGCGATCTCCTGCAGGCTTGCTCCGGGCTTAACTCAACTATCAAATCTTTTACACATGTGCCCAGAGCGCCAAGCCTTCAGCTGTGAGCGTGACATCCATGTCTCACTATGACACCATCTTTGCTGAGTCCTTCCCCAAGCTGTCTCGCGGGGTTGTCTGTCACTGCAGTTTACAAGAACCGCGCGGGGGTGGGGGGTCTCAAAACTGTTGACCTTCACCCCAGCGGCTCCCAGGGGCTCTGGTCCCACCTGATTTCTTGGACCCCCAATACCACCTCTCCTGAGTGCAGTCTGTCGACTGACGGCCACCAACACCACCTCGTGTTTTAACTTAAGTTTCCATCCTGGAAGAAAAGGCCCCATTTCTTCCTGCTCCCACCCTAAGCCCAGCCAGGCCAGCTCTGCCTTGAGTCCCACAGAAGACAAATAGACTTTTCTGGAACATACTCTGGCTTCTGGGAATAAAAAGAGCATTTTTTGAAACCCGTCCATGCTGACGCGGGAAAGTACTGTTTATTTATTCGCCGATGATTTATTTGTTTTGCCGAGCAGTATTTATGGTGTAACATTTCCAAAATATGTTTCATTTTCCTACTGAAAAATGTGGAGATTGTTTTCAATTTAGTGTCATCTAGGCGTGAAGCTGCCACGGACGGTCACGTGCAAGTCATTTTTGAACATATGTTTCCGTTCGTCTTGGGTTAGCGCCCAGGAATGGTGCTGCGGGTTGCCCGCCAGGAGTGAGCTTAGCTTACGAGCAACTGCTCAACGTGTCTCTGCTCCTCCGGGGCGTGGTGCGTACCTGTGGCAGGGTCTGGCTCTGCCTGGCCCAGCCAGAGGACAGGCCCGGTCCTTGCTCTGGGGAATGCTAACCTTCAAGGTGCCAGCTGGTTAGCTGAACACTAGCTTTTCGCCGTGACTGCACTTCGCCAGTATTGAATTGGTTATTTCACCTTCCTGCTAAAGTTGTTTTTCAATGTTCTGAGTCAGTCCGTTGTCCGTTTTATACAGTGTGAATATTTTCTCCTAGTCTGATTATACCATTTATGTTTCGGTGGTTTTGGCCAAAAAGGTTTCTGTTTTATGAAGTAGAATTTATTAAACATTTTCAGTTAGATTAAGAAAAGCTAAAGAAACTTTAATCCATGGTCTCATCCTCTATTCATTCCGGGAAAGTGAATGTTTTCAAATCACAGCTTCTTCTGCTTCCTGTTTGGAGCTTCATGGTAGTGGGGGTGAGGGGGTCACGTGAGTCACCGACATATCCTTCTGTCCCCTATTTGCTTTTGCTTGCATTTTACAGCACGCTTCCAAGAAATTTCCTATGGCAACCAGAGGTCTACTGAAACCCTGGCCCCACGGCAGTTAGCGATGGGTGGCAATATCCACTGAAGGCTGATCTCTGGGTCCATTTGTGAAGAGTTCAGGTAAGGCAAGTCTTGAGCAAGCCTACAGGAGAGGATCTGGTTGCTGTGGGACGATCAGCCCCGGCGGGTGGGACCTTCCCTGGGCAGGTGGGTAAGATGGAGAGATAAGTGCTTCGGCTAGTTCACAAGGCTGGAGCGATCCGCAGTCTGGCAAATCGCAGCATCACTGTGGTGTGGGGTGGCCACTGCCCGGGCGCTTGGTGTTGGGATGGGTCCTCCTGCCAAGCGGACTTTGAACTGTAATGGGGAATCATAAGCAAGAGGATTTGGGTGAGACTATCTGCAACTTGCAGACAAAGTGTCGCTGCAGCCCAGTCTCTCCAGCCCACTCGTTGCAGTTAGTTACATACGGGGACCAGCTCCTTGTGTCTCTGTCTCTCTAAGCCCACAGCTCGGCCTTCCTGACTTTCCTCCCTCCCTTCAACTGTCTGTCTACCCACTGGACCCCTTTCCTTCCATCCACTCTGTCTTCTCGGTCTGTGCAGCTAACGCAAGCTGAGGGACCCCAGAAGCGGCTTAGGGCCCAAAGAGCAACCTGGCCCCTAGGAAGTCCCGGGGCAGGTAGTCCAGGGTTCTGGTCTGCATGGGGTGCTGGGTTGCAGGGAGTGCTGGGCTGCAGGGGTGCTGGGCTGCAGGGGTGCTGGGCTGCAGGGGTGCTGGGCTGCAGGGGTGCTGGGCTGCAGGGGTGCTAAGGTGCCACTCAAGTCTTCTCCATTGAAGACAAAGATACTTCCTGTGCTAGACAGCTTTCATCCCCAACAATACCAGAATGTGTGTGACAAGAGGAAGGTTTATTTTGTCTCCACGTTCCAGCCATCACCAGACAGACACTGCCCTCCAGCCTGTGGTCAGGGCTGGAAGTCACAGTGGACACAGGAGGAGGGGAGAAGCATTCACTTGAGCTGAGAGCAAATGAGAGTGCAGAGAGCCCGCATCCCGTCCCGCCTTGAGGTCGTGCGCCATAGACCTAAAGACCTCCCTCTAGCACTCGCCAGGGACCGCCTTTAGCCATGACCATTGAGAGCACTGCAGATGCAAGCTGCAGCCTTCCCGCCTTCCAGGAGCCTCACAGGTGCTCCTCAGAGTCGTGCCTGGCTGCAGAGTCCTCCCTCCCCAGGGCAAGCTGTCTCCCAGGGGAACACTGCTCCGCGTGCAGTGAGGTGCTCCTGCTCTGAAGGATCTGACCTCGCCTCTCCTCCCTGCCAGGCCCTTGTCTCCTTCCAGACATTGCCTGGGACTTGCTCATCGGCTCTTGTAAACAGGTCTCTGCTTCCCATTTCCCAGGAAACGCTCGTCAGGAAGGAAGCTGGGTCTGGACCACCCAGGTGGTGGTGAAAAGTGCCATCGCTGGTGGTTCATGAGGAAGTGATCATTGACACAGTGTGGCTGGGCTGAGGGCAGAGGAGGCTGTGAGCACACAGTGTGGCTGGGCTGAGGGCGGGGGAGGCTGTGAGCACACAGTGTGGCTGGGCTGAGGGCGGGGGAGGCTGTGAGCACACAGTGTGGCTGGGCTGAGGGCAGGCAGGTGAGCACACAGTGTGGCTGGGCTGAGGGCGGGGGAGGCGTGAGCACACAGTGTGGCTGGGCTGAGGGCGGGGGAGGCTGTGAGCACACAGTGTGGCTGGGCTGAGGGCGGGGGAGGCTGTGAGCACACAGTGTGGCTGGGCTGAGGGCGGAGGAGGCTGTGAGCACACAGTGTGGCTGGGCTGAGGGCGGAGGAGGCTGTGAGCACACAGTGTGGCTGGGCTGAGGGCAGGCTGGTGAGCACACAGTGTGGCTGGGCTGAGGGCGGGGGAGGCTGTGAGCACACAGTGTGGCTGGGCTGAGGGCGGAGGAGGCTGTGAGCACACAGTGTGGCTGGGCTGAGGGCAGGCAGGTGAGCACACAGTGTGGCTGGGCTGAGGGCAGGGCAGGCTGTGAGCACACAGTGTGGCTGGGCTGGAGGGCAGGGGAGGCTGTGCGCACACAGTGTGGCTGGGCTGAGGGCAGGGGAGGCTGTGAGCACACAGTGTGGCTGGGTTGAGGGCAGAGGAGGCTGTGAGCACACAGTGTGGCTGGGCTGAGGGCAGAGGAGGCTGTGAGCACACAGTGTGGCTGGGCTGAGGGCAGGCTGGTGAGCACACAGTGTGGCTGGGCTGAGGGCGGAGGAGGCTGGTGAGCACACAGTGTGGCTGGGCTGAGGGCAGGGGAGGCTGTGAGCACACAGTGTGGCTGGGCTGAGGGCAGGGGAGGCTGGTGAGCACACAGTGTGGCTGGGCTGAGGGCAGAGGAGGCTGTGAGCACACAGTGTGGCTGGGCTGAGGGCAGGTAGGCTGGGGAGCAACCAAGTCCTGCTCAGGCATCACCCCAGCTTTGAGCTCCCCTGCACCCCCACACCCTGGCACTGACCTGGCCACCCTGTCCTTCCACCACATCTTCATGCAAGCCTGTCCCTGAGAGTCCACTCCCCAGGAATTGGACATAAACTAGGCGCTTTGCTAGTACTTATTATTTGCATATAATAATCTCATTCTATTTCTTTTTGCATCACAGTCAAAATTGATACGAAACTGTTTTCTCCGAAGTGTATTTTCCGCAACAATAGTCCCAAGAGATACATTAGAGGAAAAAAGTACTCTGCAGCCACCTAAATCTGGGAAGTGTGTGTAGAATCCTCTCCCTCGGGATCCAGAGTGCTAGCCAGTCATTACAGGTTCCCAAGAATGTTGCCCTGCTGCAGGAAGAACTATTTGTTTCCACACAGTGTTCCCCAAAGTTAATTAAATCTGCCACTTGTCCTGACTATTACCTACCCCTGGGCTGCTATGTGCTGTCCCCGGACCATTGTATACACCCCTAATCCTGGATAGCTGTGTGGTATCCCTAACCTTGTGTAGAACACCTGACCCCTGTGTAGTATCCCTGGGTCCCTACGTGGTACCCCTGACCCCTGTGTAGTACCCCTGGGTCTCTACGTGGTACCCTTGACCTTGTGTAGTATCCCTGGGTCCCTACGTGGTATCCTTGACCCTGTGTGGTACCCCTGGGTCTCTATGTGGTACCCTTGACCCTGTGTAGTACCCCTGGGTCTCTATGTGGTACCCTTGACCTTGTGTAGTACCCCTGGGTCCCTATGTGGTACTATTGACCCTGTGTAGTACCCCTGGGTCCCTACGTGGTACCCTTGACCCTTCATAGTACCCCTGGGTCCCTATGTGGTACCCTTGACCCTTCATAGTACCCCTGGGTCCCTATGTGGTACCCTTGACCCTGTGTAGTACCCCTGGGTCTCTATGTGGTACCCTTGACCCTGTGTAGTACCCCTGGGTCTCTATGTGGTACCCTTGAGCCTGTGTAGTACCCCTGGGTCTCTATGTGGTACCCCTGATCCCTGTGTAGTATCCCTCTGAAAAGCCCTTTGAAGTCATTGCTATCATCACATGACCATAAGGGGTTACAAGGCAGCACGGAACATGAGCAGCCATGTGGCGACATCCTCAGCTGTTCTGTATGACCAACCTGTGTTTGAGATGATGGAGACACAGCAAAGAGCTTCCCCCTCCTCCCTCCCTTCCCCTTCCTCCTCTCCCTTCTCCCTCCCCTCTCCCCCTCTTCCTTCCTTCCTCCCTCCCTCCATCCCTCCCTCCATCCCCCCTCCTCCCTTCCCTCCTCCCTCCCTCCATCGCTCCTCCCCTCTCTCCTCTTCCCATCCCTCCCCTCTCCCCTCCCTCCCCTCTCCCCTCCCTCCCCTCTCCCCCTCTCCCTTCCCTCATCCCTTCCTCCATCCCTCCTCCCGTCCCTCCATTCCCCTCCTCCCTTCCCTCCTCCCCCTCCATCACTCCTCCCCTCTCTCCTCTTCCCATCCCTCCCTCTTCCCTCCCTCCCCTCTCCCCCTCTCCCTTCCCTCCTCCCTCCCTCCATCTCTCCTCCCCTCCCTCCATCCCCCTCTTCCCTTCCCTCCTCCCTCCCTCCATCGCTCCTCCCCTCTCTCCTCTTCCCATCCCTCCCTCTTCTCTTCCTCCATCTCCTCCTCCCCTCTCCCTCCTCCTTTCCTCCATCCCCCCTCCTCCCTTCCCTCCTCCCTTCCTCCAGGCAGGGGTTGGGCTCCTCCGTGCCCAGAACCTGTTTCTCTCAAATCCCACACACATCCCTCCTGCTGGGGCCCAAGCCGTCCGGGGACAATGGGGACAGTGTCCGTCAGGATCATCACAACAGGCACAGAGTCCCTGCAGCAGGGTCTTGCAGGGGGAGAGATGAGGCTCAACCCACATTCCCTGCAAGAGCAGAGATTCCAGGCAAGAGCAGGCTGGGGTCAGGAGACGCACAGGAAGTGAAAGGAGACAGGGGAGTGAAGGGTCCTGGCGAGCCCACCTGATGGGATCCTGGTGACTGACCCTCACCAGAGCCATGGAGAATGAGGAACCAGATTGATATCGAGCAAAATTGCCAACTCCTAGAAGAGAGACACAGAAGGGTCTAGGAGGTTCAGGAGCCTTTCCAAGGCTCAGCCGGGGAGACAGCATCTTTGGACCGCCACCCCCCCCACACCGTGATCCTGGCGGGAAAGAAACCTGTAGCCTCACTGCTGTGATGAAGAAATAATGGGCAGGTGGGTCCAAGTGCAATTCCTCCCACGGCAGGCACCAGGCTCCTCTCTTGTCTCCTCAGATGCCAGCAAAACTCCATAGCACCAGGCAAATCTGGCATTTCTCCTAAGCTCCCTCAGGGCCCATTTCAAATTCCATTTCGTCCTCAACAAATACACTCTGAGAATGCCAAGTGGCCTCGGAGCCACATACATCGTATATGAATGTACGTATACATACCATTGGCAGCGGGGACTCCACGGCTGCTGGGAGCTGGGGCAGTGGAGGGCTTCTATGCCCAGTGGAAAGCCATGTTTCTGGGACACCAGACATTCTGGACAATAGCCACAGTTCACATGGACTCTTATGGGGTGTCGGGTAGAGGATTTCCCTGGGGAAGGTCACTGCCGGAAGCCGAGATGGCACCTGAGAGGGAGCAAATTGACCAGCACCCAGCGAAATGTCTGCAACTTCCAACCACCAAGCCATGGAGAGAGCCCAGCCGCGATGCACACACCTGGGAGGGGACCACCGGCTGCCCCAAGCCCTAGAGAAGAGCACAGGGCGGGCTCCTGCTGCCCAGCCAGCTCGCTCCACACGTCCTCGTCCTGAAGCGCTGGTGCCTGGGTCTCCCAGCACTGACTTGATAATCCCGGGCCTTGAACCTCTTCCACACAGCTGTGCTGCACAGCCAAGGCCGAGCCTCCGTCCCACGGGAAAACCTTCCTGCGTCCTGTCCACCCAGCAAGCATGAGGCCTCTGTGTGACGGCTGCCACGGGTCAGCCTGGCCACGCTGGACTCCTGGTGTGACGGGGACGAGAGGCCAGGCCAGGGGAGTGGCCAGGACCAGGCAGGGCAGGGAGGGTCTCTGTGTCCTAGATGGGCATCTCCTCTGCATGCGATGCAGTCGGTGTCTCTTCAGAGTTCAAGCTGAGAGAAAGCTCTGCGCACTGTGCTCAACGCAGCAGCAGACATCTGGGGACTTTTGTCTTGTTTATTTACATCTATGAATATTTTGTAAGGCAAACTGCTTATATACACGGTTTTGCTTGGCTTTGTTGTGACCTACTTAGGTCACAAACAGCCACAGGGTAGAAAAGGTGGCTTCCGATGAGCCGTCCTGTCCACAAGCCAATCAGTGCTGGCACAGCCCGCAGAGTGGGTGTTTCCCAGCCAGCACTCCCTGAGCATGAAAATGGAGAAAATGCAGTTCAACCCAATGAAAATTTAAACTATACCAGACCAGTTGCTAAATATGATTTTTGTAATTACCAGAATATTCCTTTTTTATAATATTAAATTTGAGTATTTTAAATGAGATTTTCTATCCCCTTTAGCAAACTAAATAGAGGTTTTAAAAAAAATTGTATTCTACATTTTGATTAAACCCTTAACCAATGTCACCATGTATGAATGATAATATGGAGTTACTTTAAAACCATAGTTGACTTAGTATTTCCATCGATGACCTGGCTTTTCATACAAGTTGTTTACATGGAAGCTGTCATAGTTAAGTACAGGTGCCAATTTGATGTTGAGGGTTTGAGCTCTGACACATTTGTAGAGAGTTAGTAATTGAGTTAAGCCCAGAGCAAACCTGCAGGAGATTGTCTAGTGGATGGGGAAGGCCAGCCCAGGGCAGGTGAATGAAATGGAGGAGCTGTCTGAGAAAGGGGCATCCTGTGTGCACTTGGCCAACATGCTGGTCTGGCACGTGAGGACCGTCCTCTCAGCTGTTCGTGGATATGGCGTGGCCGGTTCCCTCGGCCCGGGTGATGGGGCAGCTCTCCTGCCAAGCTGGACTGAGAACTGTAATGGACAATCACGAGAGAATAAACCCCTTGCTCTCTTAAGCCATTTGATGGTGATTTTATCAGCAACCCTGCAGCCTCGCTGCAACAGAAGCTTAGGAATCATCGCTGCTGCCCCTCCGCTGTCTGGGGAGACCCTCCCAGCCCCCGCGACACCAGCCGAGGTTTGTTCCCTGCGCTCTGCCTCGCTGGTGTTCAGCGATGAGTTCTCAGCCCTCAGCCTGAGTATTTTAAATGAGATTTTCTATCCCCTTGAGCAAACTGCTCTGACCACATCCAGCCCCCCTCCCCCCCAACAAACCATGCTCTGCTCATCCAGTGACCTCACCTCAGCCCACCGAGGATCCCAGCAAGGACCCCAGCCCACCCAGCCCTGCAGGACGGAGACCCTCCCCTCAGCGTTTCTGCCATGGCCCCTGCATGGATCCCCATGGTGCCTGGATTGCTGGACTGGCGTCTAACCCATCACCAGATGGAAATCCCCGGGGCCAGGCAGTACCGAGGGCATCCAGTGTGCCCTGTCCAGTGACTGGCCGGGGATGTCTGCGTTTTCGTCTGCTGGAAAGATTTTCCCATGCTTTTCACAAGACTTCAGCTAAACAGCATTTAAAAGATAGATCTTCTGCTCCCCACGCCCCTCCTTTGTTCCAGCCTCGGATGCCTCAGAAGAGCTGGTCTCGGGGGTCCTCGGGGATCCCGAGCCCCTGGGCCCAGGCTAATCGCCCCTCGGCTGCCCCTCTGCCTGGCAGCCGCTCTAATCCTTCTAAATCGGTCAGAGCAATCCAAGCTGCTCACAGTAATGAATGTCAGGAGGAAGTTCTGTTCCCAGGGCTGGCAGCGAACTCAATGGGCTGAGCAGAGAAGGCGGTCGTGGTGGGCTGGCGAGATGCCGAGGCACAGGCCTGGGGTCTTCCTCCGTGGTAATTATCCCACGGAGGCCTAATGGGCCAGGGAGCTTTTGCAAGGTTTGATTGGCAGGGCGTCGATTTCTCTATTTGTGGCGCAGCTTGTCTCTTCGAGGCAGTAAATGGAAACGTCGCTTGTAAAACCTTCTATTAGCAACTTTATGGGCCCGTTCTCAAGAGGCAGTGTGTTCCATGCCAAGGAGGGACTGACATCAGCCAGACACATGGCTGCGCTTGCTGAAGGAGCCGGTGTGTGCTCCTCTCTCCAGAACTAGTCATCCTGAGGACGGGGCTCGCCCGGGAGCTGTTGATCGACGGCCCGGGGTAGGCCTGAGCCGCTGGGTGGGTCTCCAGCCCCGCTCTGCAGAACCCCGACAACCCGTGTCCAGGACTATGTGATCAGTGCCCTGTGGTAAATTGCTCTCCACAGAGGGACAGCTGGGTAGAAATCCGGTCTGTTCAAAAACCAGTTTCAGCTGCCCTTGTGCATGTGACAGACCTGATTGTGCAGTTAATGTACAGCACGGAATTTAAATGTTTGCTCGACAATGAAACGTTCTGCTCCTTATTTTCTTCTTCAGCATATGGGTTCAGCAGAAATATTTTCAATCTCAAACCCCAGTTCCGGTCTCACCTACACTCAGCATAACAATCCCGTCGGATGTTCCGAAGCAATTTTAAGGGAGTGAAATTCACTGTGTGCATTCTCAGCCTGGTCAGGGCTCCCGTCACATTTGAATGGGTCACATCCCGGCTGTGGCCGCTCTGCCCATGCCACCCAGTCTAGTACTGTGGCCGTTCTGCCCAGTGCCACCCAATCTAACGCTGTGAACGTTCTGCCCAGTGCCACCTAGTCTAACACTGTGATCATTCTGCCCATGCCACCCAGTCTAAGTCAGAGTGAAACCATCCCAGAGAGCTGTGGTGTGATGGCCTCGGAGGATTTCCTCTGTCAGCCACAAGGGATTCCAAGTCCGGATAGCGCAGCACCAGGGACCGGATGGAGCCTGTAGCAGTTCATCTGCATGGTTGCTGATAAATGCACCAACACCAGGGCCGGGGGAACTGGCCACACCATCTCTACACACCAGCTGAGAGAGGGACGATCCTTACTTGCCAGACCAGCATGTCTGACCAAGTGTACACAAGGACGCCAACTCTCTCCACCAGCTCTCTGTATTTTATTCCAGGGCCCAATCCCACCTACCATGGGCTGGGCCTTCCCTGTCAGCTAGACAATCTCCTGCAGGTTTGCTCTGGGCTTAACTCAACTACTAATTCTCTACAAATGTGCCCAGAGCTCAAACCCTCAACTGCCAAGTTGACACCTGTGTCTGACTATGACAGAGCCTCTGATTGCACCCCTGTCTTGCTTTCCCATCTGCCTATGCTATGTCCACATGGACTCTAAAGATGGCTTGTGCATTGGCGACACTGGTCAACCAGACTTTCCCCCAGCTGCAGTATCCGCCAGCAGGTGGCTGGGAGCTCATTCCCTCACTGATACCATTTGTCCCAAGACCAGGGGATGCAGCACGCCCTCCTCAGGACAAGAGGTGCCCAGGCCTCTTGTGTCACCAACGGCCCAAAACTCACTGACACGACAAAGCCACTGTCCTTGCCCAAGACTTGCTGGCAATGGCAGGGAAGGATGCGCCAGCGGGGTGGCAGAAGGTGGTATAGACTCACCGAGATGAACAGGAGGCTGCACGGCTGGGGGGGCACGGTGGGCCTGGAGCTCACCCTTGAGGTGGGGGTTTACTCTGCGTGTGTGGGGGGGCGGGGGGACAAGTCTTGCCTCTCCATTTCTCAGACCCTCACAGCCAGGGGGGGCCTTGAGCCAGGCTTAGCTCTGCGGGCGCGTAATGCCAGCTGCTTGGGAGGGTGAGGCGGCATCGTCACAAACCCAGACCTGGGCAACTGCGAAGCTCCTGTTTAGAACGAAAAATGAAGCAATAAGGAAGTTTTGGAGTACAGTTCAGTAGCAGAGGGTTTGTCCAGCATGTCCAAGACCATAAGTTTAACTCCCCAGTGCCACAAAGGGAGGGGGGAGGCGAGGAAGGAAGGAAGGGAAGAATGGAGAGAGGGAAGGACAGAGAGAGGGGTAAGGAGGGAGGGAAGATGAAGGAAGGGAAGGAACACAGGGAAGAAAAAAGGAAGTGTGTGTGTGTGTGTGTGTGTGTGTGTGTGTGTGTGTGTGTGTCTGCATGTACTGTGTGTCTATATGCATGCAAACATGTGTTGGACAATATTTCATTTTGCAAGACCCCTGCTGCTCCTGGCTTTATCTCACAAGCCTTGCACAGAGAATTCTCAGATCTGAAGCACCACCCAAAAACTAGGCCAGCTGCTCCTTCCAGAAGCTGTTTACATGCTGTATTTTTATTCCAGACTCGGAGCCAGCAGCTGCCGGTGCCCAGCTCTGCAGACTTGGACTTGATCCGCCTGAACTCACGCACTTGACACATCTCATCTGGTCTCCCTGGAACGTCTAAAACTTCTGCCACCGAGACTGGCGTCAGCGGCTCCAACGGGCTCTGTGCTGAAAAGCTGGTGATATTGGATTTCAAGGGGAAAGCAAGATAGAAAGAAGCATGAGGGAAAAAAAGGCACATGAATTGAAAGCTTGGAAAAATGTGTGACTATTAAGAGGTCTTGGAATATTGGTCGTCTCTGTTTAATATTCTCTGAGGCAGAAGCAGAGTTTAGTCCAAGCTGCTGCTAACTTCAGTCACTGTGGCCTCTATCACCAGCACGTATACGTTTATATTCTGCCCAGTTCCTCTTCCCACAAGCCTGTGAAGGGGAGATTCCTGTCCCCCTGAAGGCCGCACAGAAGAGGGGAACAGAATGCTTCACTTATGAGCCAAGGCAGGCGTAGAACGGAGCCCGTGTCCTCCCGACTGATTGGAGAGTCTGCAGAGAAGCGTGACTCGTCCCGGCGGCAGCAAAGGGTGCTGCCAGTGGAAAGCGCTACAAGAAGCGAGGTGCTTTGTGGACGCGGCTCCGCCCTGCAGGAGCGGCGTGTCCTCACCAGCAGGACGGTAGCCCCGCGCTGGGTGGCCAGCCCTGGTTAGTTCCCTTCCTGACACGTTAAACAGCCCGTGTAAACAAGTTTAACACACACGTGTGTTCATACACGTAATGACCATATGTATCCTGGCAGCCATGCACATGCATGTCTACGTAGACATGCACTTACACACATAGATATACGTATATGCACAGTCACATCCCTACCCATTCATGTGCATATGCACATGTGTACACGGATGCATACTAAGCTCACATATACACATCCATGCCCACACCTGTACACATCTATCCATGTACACGTGGATAACCATACACACTCACACTCACACTCACCTACACATGCATTCACACTCATGAACATGTACACACACAGTCACATGAATGAACAGAACTCAGCAGCACAAACGCTAAAGACTGTAATGTTCTGAAAGTGTTTGCAAGACTTTTATGCACGTCCCTTGCCAGCGGGGGGGGAGGGCACGCTCTGGGACCCTAACTCAGTCGTTGGGTTTGCATGACAATAGTCCTTCATGTACTGAGCTGCCACTCGGGCCTCTGAAAGCTGTCATTTAAGAGTAGAAAAATACCAGTTTTAGGTCACAGCAACATTGAGAGAAAGGGACATAGATTTGATTCCCAAGTGTCCCTGCAAACACACACACACACACACACACACACATACACACACACACACACACACATGCACACACATACATACACATGCACACACACACATGCACACATGCACATACACACGTGCACACATACACATACACACATATACACACACATACACGCATACACATACACACACATACACACACATACACACACATGCACATACACATACACACATACATACACACACATACACATAAATACACACGCACACATGCACATACACACACAATACACACATACACACACACGCACACATACCATAGCTGCCCATCTGTTATCATCCTGCACTGATACACTGCATCCCCACTGGTGCCTAGTCCACGCTGGGGCTTGGTCCCCGCGTGCGCCCTCCGCGGCTTGGTCCCCGCGTGCGCCCTCCGCGGCTTGGTCCCCGCGTGCGCCCTCCACGGCTTACTTCTCACGGTGTGTAGCCTATGGCTTGTCCCCGTAGTGTGCCGTCTATGGGCTTTGGCAGTATGCAACGGCCTCCTCACAAGGTTATATGGAAGAGACTCACACCCTGAAAGTTCCCCGCTCTACCTGCTGTCCAGTCCCCCAACAGCCACGGATCTTCCTGTCGCCCCTCAACCCTGCCTGCATGCTAGAACCAGTGTGCAGTTGCATGGCTTCTCTCACTTGGCAACATGAGGGGACGATTCCTCCATGTCTCCTTGTGGCCCTACAGTTCCTGTCTACTGCCTGGGCACACCACTCTCATTTGCCAGAGGTTCCAGGAGTGGGCAGTTATGCATGAAGTTATGGAGGTCAGTACCCACTCATACTGTCTCTTCTTTTTTTAATTATTTTATTATTATTTATTCAATTGTGCATGTATGCGTGTGTGTGTGCGTGTGCACGTGCGCACGTGTGTATGCATGTGTGTAGAACCACGGGCGAATTCGGAAACCACCATGGACCGTTTCCACCTCCTCCTTGTTTACTCTGCCCCGGGATTCACAGGCTCCGCCCTACCAGGACCAGAAATGCAGGCCGCCCCCGCTTCTCGCCCGGCGTCTATACGTGGGGTCTAGGATCTGAACTCAGGACCTTCTGCCTGCAAGCAGAGGCTTAAGCCCTGAACCCCCTCTCCAGCCCTTCATACTGGCACTTTCGACAGTGGGAAACCAGGCCGACTAGAGGATTAAAGCCGGGGGCTGAAGAACACCTGGATACCGCTGCATGTCTGCATAGTGAGACTCTGATGTGAATGCGATGGGTTTGGGGGGGCACCAGAACGCCCTGTGAACCTGTCACAGTCACACAAGCCCCGCCTGTGCGCTTTAGAACAGTGCCCCTCTGAAGGATTATTTACGACAGGTCATGTGGACGGGTGAGCTGAGGCGAGGGTCCCGGCACACGGATGCTTGTGCCGCATCTGAAGCCCACGCTGCTGTCTGCTTACCAGGCCCACACTCACTTTCCCACTAGGTGGTCTGACAGGTCTGTTCCGGCCTTAAAGAGAGTTCTGGAAGCCATGGGGCCACATCTAATTGCAGGAATCTGTGGCTTGGCCTACGACAAACTTCCAACTTGCCCTGTGTGGCCGAATTTATCCTTACTTATGAGATTCTTCACACACACTGCAGTACTTGCTTAGGAGAAGGGGCACTGGTGGGTGTGGGCACTGGGCAGGTATGGGCGCTGGGCATGCGTGGGCACTGGGAGGGTGTGGGCACTGCCAGGTGTGGACACTGGTGGGTGTGGGCACTGGTGGGTGTGGGCACTGGTGGGTGTGGGCACTGCCAGGTGTGGGCATGGTGCTCACCCACCCTGCTTTGGGTCCAGCTCCTCCACAGCCACCAGTGTGGCTTGGCACAATGCACCTCTGACCTGGGCTTTGAGAACTCTCTGGTGTCCACCTAGTCAACCTTAGCAGCAGCTGCTCACCAGCCCTGACGGACACATGGCTGCAGAGGGGCCCAGAGCAAAGCAGCGTTTGCTCCAGCAACTGCAGAGATGCGAGGGGGGAGGGGCCCTGGCACCCGATCACACTGATCTGGTGCCACCAGGATCCCTCAGTGCGTAGCTAGAAGATGGGATCAGTTAGGGCTGGTGATTGCAGCTGAGTGTGATTAATTATATAATTTGAGTAAGTTGAGTTTTAATTACACAAAGGCACATCTCATACCCAGGGCAGTTGGAAAAATCACCAATGAAAGGTTTCCAAGTGGCATGCGGCCAGGGTGCATACCTGACCCCAGTATCACTCCCTTACTGCATGACCTGCAGGAGCTGCACAGTGCCACGTGGCCACACAGCCTGCCCAAGCTGCACAGTGCCACGTGGCCACACAACCTGCCTAAGCTGTGCAGTACCACGTGACCACACAGCCTGCCCGAGTTGCGCAGTGCCACGTGGCCACACAACCTGCCTAAGCTGCACAGTGCCACATGACCACACAGCCTGCCCAAGCTGCACAGTGCCACGTGGCCACACAACCTGCCTAAGCTGTGCAGTGCCACGTGACCACACAACCTGCCCGAGCTGCGCAGTACCACGCAACACTTGGTGTGTCCCCTGGACCCATTCGCTGTGCAGCCTGAGTTTGTCCAGGGTCAATGGAGAGCAGATGTGCCCAGCAAGAAGGAGTGCCTTGTGGGCTGTCTGTGTGATGGCTATGGGAGCCTACTCATGGGAGAAGCCCCTGCCGCATCTTACCCTCCTGAGAGCTGGGAAGCCTGGCCCACCCTCTCTCCTCTGCGCTAAGGCGCACGGCTGAGTCTGTTAGCAGGGGGAGAGCAGAGGTTGCCACGTCCGCAGCAAGCCGTGGTGCAGTGCGACTCGGGAGATGCCTGTCCACGCGGGTCCAGGGTCCCGGCGCTGAGCTGAGCTGTGCATGGGAGGAGCACAGGCAGGCCGCGGGCTCATCTTCCCCAGCACAGAGAGTGGCTCCCCCAGCTCAGCACCTGCCCCCCATCCCACGCCTGCACCCCATCCTGTGTGCTCCCCCCATCCCACGCCTGCACCCCATCCCGTGTGCTCGCCCCCCCATCCCACGCCTGCACCCCATCCTGGGTGCTCGCCCCCCCATCCCACGCCTGCACCCCATCCCGTGTGCTCGCCCCCCATCCCACGCCTGCACCCCATCCTGGGTGCTCACCCCCCATCCCACGCCTGCACCCCATCCTATGTACTCGTCCCCCCATCCCACGCCTGCACCCCATCCCGTGTGCTCGCCCCCCCATCCCACGCCTGCACCCCATCCCACGCCTGCACCCCATCCCACGCCTGCACCCCATCCCGTGTGCTCGCCCCCCCATCCCACGCCTGTACCCCATCCCGTGTGCTCGTCCCCATCCCACGCCTGCCCCCCATCCCGTGTGCTCGCCCCCCATCCACGCCTGCACCCCATCCTGGGTGCTCGCCCCCCCATCCCACGCCTGCACCCCATCCCGTGTGCTCGCCCCCCCCATCCCACGCCTGCACCCCATCCTGGGTGCTCGCTCCCCCATCCCACGCCTGCACCCCATCCTATGTACTCGTCCCCCCATCCCACGCCTGCACCCCATCCCGTGTGCTCGTCCCCCCATCCCACGCCTGCACCCCATCCTGTGTGCTCGTCCCATCCCACGCCTGCACCCCATCCTGTGTGCTCGCCCCCCATCCCACGCCTGCACCCCATCCCACGCCTGCACCCCATCCCACGCCTGCACCCCATCCTGTGTGCTCGCTCACTCCCCCATCCCACGCCTGCACCCCATCCCATGTGCTTGCCCCCCCATCCCACGCCTGCACCCCATCCTAGGTGCTCGTCCCCATCCCACGCCTGCACCCCATCCTGTGTGCTCACTCACCCCCCCATCCCACATTTGCATCCCCTTCCTGTAAGTTTGCTCCTCAATCTCACACCTGCCTCTCTATTGTAACACAGTCCCCACTGTCCCTCCATCCCTCTGGTACTTACAGGAAGGAGGTTTGGATGTGCCACGTTCTATATATCGTATTATGTATATTAGAACATACATATCATGACACATTAGCTAAAGCAAGTTACAGTACCCCCACAGCCATCAGTCAGGGGTCTGGGCGCACAATCCCTCTTCAAGGTACAGAGACAGCTGTTGATGGATGATGCTTTGTCCAAGTGCCTGCTAGACAGACGCGGAGACCATGCCCGAGGCAGGCCTATGAATTCTCAGAACCTGCAAGGGTTTTCTAGGGAAGAATGTGCTAGCAAAACTTTGTCGATGTAAGCTTGATTACAGCACATTGCTCTTTCGAACGAAACGCTCCGCTTGCCACAGGGGATGAGAGCTGACATCTTCCTGGTGTGTGCCGACATGGCTTCATGTGACAAGGACATTCATAAACAATAATCACCAGCTTGGTTGGTTTTCTGCATCCTAATAAGTTAAATGAAGCGAGTGACAAGACCCATTGATTTCTACTACAAGCCATATTTTCAAAATAATGAACTGGCACCAACTCCACCCCGGCACCTGGGCTCACCCCATGTCTGCAGCATGTCTATTTCACTTGAGAAAGGAATCCATTGTCTCCCCACGTCTCAGCCCTGATTCACACACAAGTTATACAGCACAGCCAGCAGACGCATAGGCGTCACCATGACGACCCTCGGCTGGCTTCTTACTGTGAGAAGCGCAGGCTGCGCACAGTCCTGACACTCAGTGAGAAGCTGCCTATTCACGGCACGTCACAGGCTCATGGGACTCCTCTGGGCCTCTTAGCTTCTAAAGCCAAAAACTTCTTTCTTTAACTCTAAGCACAAGTCTAGAGTAACGCGTGGTCCAGCGTGTGAACTTCAGGTCACAGCTTGTATCCAAAGCCCGCAGGCTTACCTTACCGCCCGAGATAACCCAAGATAACATCCTCAACCCAAGATTTTAACCATGTCTACGATGTCTCCTTGCCCTGGAAGGTAATATGGCTAAAGGCTCTGTGCATTAGGATGTGAACAGCTTTAAGGGTATCTGTATTGGTTAGACAAAGACTGTGTCTTGCTGCACTGTAAGTTCCTGAGTTCTAGGACTGCCTTGCTCACTATTATAGACTTAGCAGTTGGCCTGGGCCATGAGATGCCTCTCAGTATAGGCTGAATTAAGTAAATTAACGATAGTTTAAGAATGGCTTGATGGATGGAAGGGTAAGCACACATGCTGCCGAGTGGATGGGGTCAGTACTGGGCAAATGGAGAAACTTCTCTTGTGTCCAGATTTTACGGAGAAACCTCAGAAGTCATGTTAATACAAAGCCGTCAGGAGGGTCTGTTTTGATTTGAGGCTGACCCAGTGTGGACGGCGCGCAGCACTTACCAGCACTTACCCTGCATACTGCTGGTAAATTCATGACGAAATAGCTCAGGGAAACAAGGAGTTTTTTTTTTTTTCTTACAATAGCCCAATTGCAGTTCTTAACCCAGATTGGTCGGAGAGCCCACGCCAACACCAGGGGCCGAGGGAACCGGCCACATCGTACGCATTTATCCACAGGACAATCCTTACTTTCCAGACCAGCATGTCTGACCAAGTACAATAAAGGATGCCAACACCCTTAACCAGTCCTTTCCATCTTATTTGCCTGACCAGGGCCTAATCCCCCCTGCCGTGGGCTGGGCCCTCCTCTTCAATCAGAAAATCTCTTGTAGATTTGCCCAGGGCTCAACTCAACTATCAATTCCTCATGACTGTGCCCAGAACTCAAGTCCTCAATTGCCAACTATGGTCTCCCACTATGGCACCCAATATCCAGCTATGGCGCCCCACTCCTTCTAAACTTGACACAGTGACACATCACTCTGTACAAATTGTAACTTTTCGATGCTTGTCCCCACAGGTGCTTCATTTGTCTTATGGCATAAAATACATTCAATTTTTTTTAATTCTCAAGGTTAAAAATTCTCAGAGTCCAATATTAAAATATCAGTCATTAAAGATTCAGCTCCAACATGTAAAAGTTCAAAATCTCTTAATTGTAAAATCCTATCAAATCAAAACAAGTTAAATACTTCAGCACAGAATAAACATCCAAATGGAGCATTATGACGCAGTAAGAAAATATCAATTCAAAATTAAAAGATCCAAGTCTGACAAAGCGAATACCACACCCTGTGATTCAATGTCCATCTTCTGTTGCTCATCACATAGCCACGGTTCTCAAGGATTCTGGGGAGATCCAGCCCCCTATTACAGCTCACAGCTTCACAGTCAGCATTGCTCTGGGCCAGGTCACCTCTGCACTTACTTACCACCATCCTGGGCACATGTCCCTTGGTTCTGCGATCTCCAACAACACTCTGGTCCCCTCTGCAGTTATTAGCTTCACCTTCCTTTGCAAGAACTCCAAACTGCCACTTGGTGACAAGTTTCAGCTGCTCCCCATGAACCCCTCAATCCTGCATCGAGTCAGTGCCACCTGGTTGATGCCAAGCTCTGCAGCGAAGCCGAGACGTAGCCTGGCCCAGGCGAACCACAGCTGCAGCACCCAACGTCTACAGGCTGACCCTGAAAAAGCCTTTTCCAGGCAGCCAAGATGCTTAAAGGGCAAGAAGCGTCTAACTTGGGCTTCCATTGCCTGAACAAATTTGTTTTCTGCAGAATGAAATCTCCATATGGTGGAATTCATTTCTCCCATTGTCCCAGTGCAAAGCACTAGGTTTTTCTTCAATGACATTTGTTTCTCCAATATCCACAGCTGCTCTGCTGTCTGCCCTTTCCTCAGCCAAACCTTCAAGGCCCCCTACATGGCTCTCCTCTAGCAAGCAAACCAGTCCATCATCTTTAAACTCAACTCTCCCAAAGCAATTCACAACTCTCCCAGCATCGCTATCTTCCAAATGGTCCACTAAATTCAGCTCAGCGGTTTTTGTAATCCATAGTCTTTAAAATCTTCAAACATTTCCAACTTTTTCCAAGAAAAAAAGTTCAAAATCCAAAAAGCCACATAGCCATATTTATCAGCTACAACCCACTTCACTGCTACCAAATTCTGTGCAATTATCATGTTGCTGATAAATGTATGAAAAAAAGCAGCTTAAGGGAAAAAGGGGTTTTGTTTTTTCTTATGATAATCCAGTTAAAGTTCTTAACCAAGCTTAACAGGAAAGCCCACACCAATACCAGGGGCCGAGAGAACTGGCCACACCACTTCCATAGAGCCACGGGATTGCTGGCTGATCAGACCAGCATGCCAACTTCCTCTATCAGCTCTCTCCATCTCATTCATGTGGAAGGACTTAGTCTCACCCACCTTAGGCGGGACCTCCCCATCTGTCGGAAATCTCCTGAGACTTGCCCACCACTTAACTCAACTACCAACTCAACTACTAACTCAACTAACTACTCAATTACTAACTCAACTACCAATTCAACTACCCACTCAACAACCAACTCTCGACTGTGCTCAGGGCTCCAGCTTTCAATGCGCTAAGTCAACACCCGTCATGATTTGAAATGTGTTTGCCTTAAGTTGTTTGACTTTGATTTATTTGGTGTGTGTGTGTGTGTGTGTGTGTGTGTGTGTGTGTGTGTGTGTGTGTGCGTGCGTGTGTGTGTGTGTCAGAGAGCACTGTGTGTCCCTGTGGAAGCCCAAGGATGACTTCAGGAATCATCCTGGATTGCTTCTACCCCATTTGGCTTTGCTCTGGGATTTCCCAGGCTCCCCCTACCAAGGTCAGAAGTTGATGCTTTCCACCTGGTGCTTCTACGTGGGACCTGGGATTTGAACTCAGGACTTTCTGCTTATGAGGCAGAGTCTTAAGCCCTGAGCCATCTCTCCAGCCAAGTGTTTGACTTTGAGTGTTTTCTCACAGCGACAGAAAACGGTAACTGGTACAATACCTGTATCTAATATGAAGCCTTTCTACTATATCAACAGAATAGGCCCACATGGGCCTGAAATGTTGGCTCCCTTGCACTCTGCCATCTTATGACAAAGAGACATTTGCTCTGCTCCTCGGAAGAGTTGTGTATATATAGTACGTGCACACGTACACCGTGGATGCAGGTACACATGAACGTGTGTGTATGTGTGCATGGAGGTCAACATCTGACGTCTAAACTGTCTCCACCTTATCATCATTTGAGATAGAGTTTCTTACTGAACTCAGAACCCCTCACAGGCTAGACTGGCTCCAGGGACCCACCCCCTGCTGGGCTTACAGACATGCAGAACGCTGTCTGGCTTCAGGCTTCTGTGGCAGACACTTAACTGACTAAGCTTTCTCCTCTTTCCCCCCAAAAATGTTTAACATGGACAGAAATAATAAAGGAAGGAATAGAGAATGAGTTCATATGTTGTTGCTCTACAATACGCAATGAACTGCCCATTCAGAGATACCTAGAATCCAGAGACTAGCCTGACTAGTGCACTCTGGGGAATGTTCCTACCAAGTCACTTTCAGGTTACGACAAACTCAGGGTTCTATTTGCAAAGTTGTGTTTCAGGAATGCATTGATGATGTGTGCGCGCCTGTCCACGCTGCCAACGCCGGCATGCATCCGTGAAACATCTGCTCCCAGCCGGCTCTGCAGGCACTGCAGCAAAGGATACTTCCGGGCCGCCTTGAAGCTGGAAATTAGTGTTCCAGTGGTGCATGCAGAAGTCGATCTTCATTCTGAATGACGGAATTAGGAACTGCCATCTGAGTTCTTACGACTCCTTCTCTGTCCTCCAGTCGGCAGAGAGATAGGCCCGCCGTGGGCCTGGCTTAGGGCCTGGGAGGCTCAGCCCAATGGTCACGAGGTCACTGACATCAGAGCGTCTCACTTGACACCTGTGGCGAGTCCTATGCAAGCTGAACTAGCGCAGTCCAGGCCGAGGGCTTGAACTCAAGAGCCTGAACCACTTCAGTTGTGATTCTCAGCAAGGATTTCTAATCTAGTAAGCTAAAGAAAGTGAAGCTACACCCGCCGGTGGACTGCTGACGTCCAAGTTCTCATTCTGTTTGGACAGCTCTGCTGCCTTGCCCAACACTATCTCAGAGCCGTCCACTGTGTGCGTGCATGCGTGTGTGTGTGTGTGTGTGTGTGTGTGCGTGTGTGTGTGTGACTGAAGGATAAGCCCCGCATGCTGTGGAACTAGCCATCCTTTCTCACCATCCCAGGTGGACATTGTTAACAATGTAAGCAAAGTTATCAGAGTAATACACGAGAAATTCCCTAAACAACTTTGGTCCAATTTCTTAGAGATTGCTGATGCCTGTCTTTCAAAATAACGCGAGGAGACGGAACACGGCATAGAAGAGGTGGAGGCAGCAGAGGCCATTTGGACAGATCACGAGGGAGGGAGACGGTTAGTCCAACCTGCGTCTCCGTAGGGTGAATATCCCTTCAATCAACACGCTCAGAGACCCTCATTACCAAGAATCGTGATTAGTGAG
Source organism: Typhlomys cinereus (assembly GCA_023101885.1). Taxonomy (NCBI): domain Eukaryota; kingdom Metazoa; phylum Chordata; class Mammalia; order Rodentia; family Platacanthomyidae; genus Typhlomys; species Typhlomys cinereus. The sequence goes on from JALPQD010000510.1 coordinate 829,591, forward strand.
CCCAAATCTCCTGTGCAGCAAGTGGGGGGAGGCTGGTGGGAAACCTTGAGGAGGGCGCCCTGGGGCACCCATTTGCTTCAGGAAGGCGTGAGCAGCCCACTGGGAGGGGAGCAGAGGGGAGCCAGGCAGGCCTGGGAGCTCATTAGCAGTGACATTGAAGGGATGCCAGCCTCGGGCCCAGCCAGGGGCAGGCTGGCGGGGGACCTCACCTAGGCCTCTGAGGAGAAGGCTGTCAGCTGTGGAAGGAGAAACATGACTTTCCGAGGCCCCTGGCTAATGACTCCCTGCGAGTTCCCAGGGCAAGAACTGCTCTCAAGACTGCTTGACCTCCAGCCAAGGTTGTCAGCGCGCGCGGGGGCTTCTGCGTGCAAACTCCATGAACTTGTCACATGGTCCCTGCGCCTAGAAAGGCCCCAGCAATGGATCCCACCCTTCTTGCCCTTGTTTTCAGGGCTCGTTTCGGGCCCTGGTCATATTCGTGGCAGGGGCGTGAAGGTCAGCGTGCAGGAGCCGAAGGAGCTGTCAGACTTCAACATGGCGCCCAGTTGACTTTGCTGACTCGCACACTATATTGACATTCGAGTCAACACATTCTTGCGGCTTGACAAACTCACGGTCAAAGAGCTTAGGGGAGCAAGGGGGGTTCATTCCTTCTCATGAGCTCAGTTGCCCTTCTCAGTCCAGTCTGGCAGGCTCACCAATATCGGGGCCCAAGGGAACTGGCTATACATATCTATAAGAGAAGGGCAAACATCCCCTGCCAGACAGCAGGCAGCAGGACTGCCAACGCCTGCTGAAGACCCCAGCTCAGCCAGCTTCCCCTCTTACCCACCTGCCCCGAGAATGGCCCCACCCACAATGCACTGGGTCTTCCCATGTCGATCAACCAATCTCCTTCATGTTTGCTCAGGGCTGAAGTCAACTACTAGCTCTTCAGAGATGTGCACGGAGCTCAGTGTTCAACTTAAAGTTGACAGCTGGTTCAACAATGGTGCCAGGTGACCCTCTGGTGCCTGCTGGGCCTGGGAGGTTGCCCAGTAGGAAGCCGAGACTGAGGCAGCTCCGAAGCTCCCTGGACAGAGCAGAAAGTGCTCTCCACCCATGCCTTCCTCACACAGCCTTGGACAGGGCGCGGCCTGTGGAGTCCTTGCTCCTGTGCTGAGTTAGAGCAGGCAGTAGAGCGAAGGCCGCTCGCGACTCACACACGGCTCCCGCTTCTGCACAGAGGACCATCGGCACGGTACTGTCCAGCGCGCCTTCTCCCCAGCGGCTCGTGGCTCTGCGCCCCGCAGACCTGCTTCTCCTGCCTGTCACACGGGCAAAACAAACAGACTCTCTGGTGTGGTTCATGGGTCCTCCCAACGCCGACCCAACACAGAGGACAGCCCCCCACCCCTGGAGCTGGGAGGAATTTCCCAGAGACGCTGCATGTGCAAACAGAAGCAGTGTGGGGATCCACGGGGCTGGCTGGGTTGATGCTGACCGCGAGGGCCGATGACCGCCAGCTGGGCTTTGTCTTACGCGGTCCTGGGGGACTCAGCCGGCCTGAGAGGAGCAGGCAGAGGCACACGGGAGATGTGGCAAAGCGGCACCTGGCCAGATGAGCACGTGTAGAACAGGGGTGCACTGCAGCAGGACTGGAAGGACTCGGGCTGCAGCAAGCCTGGAATGCCACGAGAGACGTCGAGGGGCACCCGCGCGGCAGCAGGGAGTTCTGGCATGCACCGGGTGGGTGGTGAATGTGTCCACAGGGCAGGGACAGGGTCAGCTGCTCCTTGGCTGTGTCCTCACGGTGTTTCTGGTTGCATAGATTCAGGACTAGAAGTGGGGTGCTAAATCAAGAAGATAGCCTCCCCAGTGAGGGCGAGCTGAGCATCTGAGAGTAAGAAGGACCCCTTCCCCCGCTGCTGCCTTCAAGTGGGTACACAGGGGTCATCCCTTGCAGAAGGGGACCCCCACCGAGCTGGGCCGGGACTCACCGGGGCCCTGAGGGACGCGCTAGCCTCTGAGGCCTTTGTCTATCCCCTGTCACAAGACTCTTCTTCTGCAGTACACGTGTGGGAGGGTGTGCACATGCATATGTATGGGGGGCACATGTGGGAGGACATGCGGGGTGCACGTGTGTGTGAGTGTATATGGAGTGCATACACTGTGGGGTGTGCATGTGTGAATGTATATGGAGGGCGCACATGGGGTGCGCACATGAGTGAGGACATGCGGGGTGCACGTGTGTGTGAGTGTATACGGTGCATCTGAGGCCTTGGCCCAGCCCCTTGTCATAAAGCATTTTCTCTGCAAGTGCACATGGGGTGTGAATACATGCACATGAGTGAGAATATATGTCATGTGCATGTGAGTACATATGTGTGTGAGCGTATGTCCACATATGTACCTAGGTGTGCATGTGTACTCATGTTTACACACATGTGCATGTGTATACATGCATGTATTGCATGCACATGTGTATGCATGCATCTGTACATAGGTGTGTGGCCCCAAGAACTCACTAAATCTGTTGAGTATCCCCAGGAGACATCCTGAGCCAGCAGTAGCAGTCCATTCCTAAGAACCCGACATCCCACATGGTCCTGAGCTGCTGTGAGTGTCTTCTTGTGTGGCCCCAATCCTGTCTCAAACAATAAATGTTCTCTGAGCACAGGACTCAGAGAATTGAAAAACTACTTCCCACAACAATTCCAGCCACATCTGCCCGAAAGAAGCGAGATTAGAAGGAGCAATGCAGAAAGTTTTCTCTGGTCTAAAGGCGCAGGCCAGGGCTGTGATGAGGAGCCTTCAGGAGGGGCCAGGATTCTGCGAGGTGCGCACTGGCCCTGGGGCTGTGACCGGGCCTGGAGGTGGCTCCTCCTTCATCTCCCAGGTGCCTTGCGCCTGTGCTTGCCCGTGTCCCTTGTGCAGGGCACATGCGCTTGCTACCTCCTCTCCGTGCAACTCCACCTGCTGGAGCGTCAGTGGTCTCCTCGTGCACACGTATGCATGTGTTTACGCACACCCTGAAGCCAGAAGGGCCAGAAGGGCTTCTGGCCAACCCTCCCTCCAACATTACGCAGACTCTGAAGCTCCCTGACCGTTGCTTGCTGATCTTGGTCTGTCTGAGACGGTTCAGCATAGATAACTCCCACGTACTGAGTTACTCTTAATATTGCTCTCAGCCTGTTAATGGCTCTTAAGCCCTTATCAAACACTCCCAGCCAAGGAGTGGGCTGTAATTCCAAGTGGTGCTGCGGTGGTGTGTCCTGTTATCTTGCCCACTGTGGCGCAGTGGTGAGATGGGTCCTTGGGTCACCAGAGCGCTCTGGCCTTGCTTGGCGCCGAGAGAGCTGCAGCCTTTTGCTTGGCGCTGAGAGAGCGGCAGCCTTTTGCTTGGCGCTGAGAGAGCCTTTGGAAGCAGGTCGCGTCTCTGTGAATACGTCATGGTGGACCGCCAGAAGCAAGTCTCTGTGCTAATTAACTGCAGCGGAACCTGCTGTAGAGAGGACAAAGCTGGCCACAGGCAGGTTAGTAGCTGGCTGATGGACAGCCACTGTTCCAGAGGGAACAGGAAGGAAGACTTGCTTAGCACCCATGGGTGCCAGGGCTGCAGCAGGCTGGAGACCAGGAGTGCCCAGCATGGCTGGGACTCTACTCCGGACATTGGGCTAGGTGGGCGTGGGACTGAGGAAGACCCACTCTCACAGAGTAGCCCGCTGGACCCCAACAGGCCACAATGGTGGCAGGCGCATTCGGACAGTTCCAGGCACAGCTTTAGACGGGCTTTGGGCTTTTCTGCCTGCAGATAGTAGCAGGCTGCCACGTCTGGACAGTCCGCATGGCCCCTCCCTGGGGACATGGGTTCCGATTCACTGCAGTGGGTGTCCAGGAGCAGAGATGACCTTTGTCCCTCTTGCTGGACAGTGACGGCCCGGGCACCACAGCCGCTGCTCCCCAGGCGCCAGGAGAAGCCAAGAGGGTGGCGAGAAGGAGGCTACAGGCAGGTCTCGTTTGTCATGTTGAATAACTCGCTTCCTTCTCACCAAAGACACATTTAAAAACTGCCTCACGTCAGGCCCGACACCCTCTCCCGCGCGGCCTCTCGAGGGGCGTCCCGCTGCCACGGCTCAGCTTTCAGAAAGTCTCCCGTCGACTCCAAATCACCGAATCAAAACAAATGGCTCTGCACCAGCCTGCGATCCATGCCCTTGAAATTGCTTAACCCAGGCTGGGCCGGGAAATTGCAGTGTCTACGTGTAGATGGAGGATGAGGCGTCTGTGCGCGGAGGAGAGGAGGCCCGAGCTGCGCTCAGCACCGAGACACAGGCGACCTTGAGAGCTGACGCATGACGAAGTCCCCGAGGTTCACTTCCAACCTACTCCAGCTGTCCGGTCGGCCCGTGCCACGTGGCACACTTGGGCAGGCGGAACACTGCCCATTCCAGACCCGCCATGAAGCAGAGGGGACTGAGCGGCTCAGCTGTCCCAAGGGAGGCGTCCATGACTCCTGCAGCCACTGGGAGCTGCTGAGCGGAGCATGGAAGCGACACAGCAGCCGGGATCTCATGGCTCAGGGTGGCGGCTGTTGCAGCCGCCTGCCCGGTGCTGAAGTCACCATCAAACGGCTCAGGGAACAAGGGGTTTATTCTCTTACGATAGACTGGTTACGGTTCCTCGTCCACCTTTCAGGAGAGCTCGCACCCACACCAGGGCCGAGGGGACTGGCCACATGATCTCCACACAGCCGCTGAGAGAGGGGCGATTCCTACTTGCCAGACCAGCATGTCTGGCCAAGTGTACAAAAGGATGTCAAATCTCTCAACCAGCTCTCTGAATTTTATTCCAGGGCCTAACCCCACCCGTCATGGGCTGGGCTTTGCCCATCAGCTAGACAATCTCCTGCAGGTTTGCTCTGGGCTTAGCTCAACCACTAATTCTCTATAAATGTGCCCAGAGCTCAAACCCTCGACTGTCAGGTTGACCCCTGTGCCTGACTGTGACAGTGGCTCAGGGGGCGGGGCTGCACTCCAGGGAGTCACTAGGGGAAGAAAGCGAAGGGCAGATCCACCTAAGGTCGGTGTGGAGGGAGGGACTGAATGTGGAGTGGGTACTGGACACAGGACAGTGCCAACTTCCTGGGCACAGCTGTGGGAGCCCGCAGGCTGGTGGCCCTGCCCTGCCCGCCTTCAGGACAGCTCATGGAGCATGCCTGAGGGAAGGTTGACCCCACGGCTCACGCTGGACTCCTATGCACCAGGTCCCCTGTGCCTTCTGGAAGAATGCCGCCTTCATGAGCTCCTTCGGGCTCTGCAAGCATTCGTAGCTGCAGGAGGCCAGGATCTCTGACTGAACCCCACTCTGCAGCCCCACCAGGCCTCCCTCTTGAGTGGGCGATGGCTACCTTACTGCTCCTGCCTGTGCTTCGTCCTAACAGTTGACGCAGACTCAAAGCAGAACAATTACAAAAGTACAGGTGACAGGCTCGTCCACAGGAGACCAATTTGTGACAAGAGGTACTCAGCCCACTCAAAATTAATCCACGATAACAAGACGCTTCAGACGTGCTTAGCTCATCAGCACCAGTGTCATGAATGGCGGCAGAAGGCTTTGCCGGTGACACTGCCAAGAACAGGAGGCTCTGGGCCCTGCCGGAGGCCGAGGTGCTTCCTGGTGTCAGGACCGCCCACCACCAGGCTGCCCTCTGGGAGGGGCGGATGACACGTGACCCTCAGAACCCAGGGCCCCCGGAACCCGGGCTCTGGGTCCTGCTGTCCTGGGCCTGACCGAATCTTCCCACTGCTGGCTCGAGATGAACGCTTGCTGGACCCGCAGAGATGACGGGGCTGGGGCGCGAACGTGAGCTGTCACCCCAGACTCAAGTGCTTGCAGACTGGTCCCAGCTCTTGTGCTGTTTGGGAAACTGCAGATGTTTTAGGAGGCAAGGCCTCGTTAGGAGGAAGGGAATGGGGGGGGTGTCTTGAAGTTTTACAGGCTCCTCCTGCTTCCTGTTTTCTCAGTTTTCTGACCGCAGGTGCAGTGTGACTTCCAGCCTCCTGCCCCTGCAGTTCTGCCTTCTCCGCCATGATGGAATGATCACCGTTCAGCTGTGAGTAGCTTCTCGCCAGGCACTTTGCCACAACGCTGAGAAAATAGCTACTTGGTTCCCTATAATCAGCTCCAATGCGTTAGCGTGTCTACAACATACGGATGCAGCTCACTGTCCAGTGAGAATGAGATGGGATGTTGCCATGGCTGCAGAGAATGCAGACAGACAGCTAGGGGGGCCCTTCCTGGCCTTCCGGAGGCACAGCACGGGGAGAAGCCTCAAGATGCCCAGCCCCGCCCCGTCCTGGGTGGAGCCACAACCTCGTGACTCCCATTCATCAGCATGCTCAGTGGCTTGCGGGGTGGGAGCATGATCCCGGGCCGCTGAGGAGTCCACTGCCACGGTCCACATCCTCACCCAAGCAGGCCACGCAGACAGTCGGGAGCCAAGAGAAGAGAGCCCAGAGCAGACTCTGAAACAACAGTATTCACGGGGGGGGGGGGTCAAATCCTGCTCTTCACGAGATCCCAGGTCTTTCCCATGTACCTGTAAAGCCTTATCTGGGAGGGTTAAAGTCAAGTGCAAAGGTCAGATCACACTGCAGTGCGTGGGCGCTTGGGCTGTGGGCAAGTGTCCTCACGGGAAATGAGAGGAGCCACGGAGACACACGGAAGAGGTGTGAAGACAGACAGAGACCAACCTCACCGTGAAGGTTTTTGTCCAGGTTCTTGTGCTCGGGAATTGGAGACAGAGATCAGAACACGCATAGAGGATCGAGGCAGAGCTTATTAGAGGAGAGAAAGTACGGCACTCCCGGACGTAGTGTCCACGAGGGACAAGGGAGCCCAAGATGCTGGCGGGGCCAGGATACGTATAGGCTTAGGCAGGCCCGGGAAAAGTGGCTTTTCCTCACTGGTTGGCTCCAGCCTCTGCAAGCTGATTGGGCTTTCTACATCTCATTGGTCTGTTCATATTGGGGCCCAACCCTGTGGAGTTCTTGGCTGAACATGAGGTCCGGCTGCTTCCGTTGAGGTATTTAGTTTATCTGCAATGGAGAGAGGCCAGGGCAGGGAGAGAGGCCGGGGCAGGGAGAGAGGCCGGGGCAGGGAGAGAGGCCGGGGCAGGGAGAGAGGCCGGGGCAGAGAGAGGCCGGGGCATGGAGAGAGGCCGGGGCAGGGAGAGAGGCCGGGGCAGAGAGAGAGGCCGGGGCAGGGAGAGGGGGGCAGGGAGAGAGGCCGGGGCATGGAGAGAGGGCAGGGCAGGGAGAGGCCGGGGCAGGGAGAGGCCGGGGCAGGGAGAGAGGCCGGGGCATGGAGAAGGCCGGGGCAGGGAGAGAGGCCGGGGCATGGAGAGCCAGGGGGCAGGGAGAGAGGCCGGGCAGGGAGAGAGGCCGGGGCGGGAGAGAGGCCGGGGCATGGAGAGAGGCCGGGGCAGGGAGAGAGGCCGGGGCAGGAGAGAGGCCGGGGCAGAGAGAGGCCGGGGCAGGAGAGAGGCCGGGGCAGGAGAGAGGGGGGCAGGGAGAGGCGGGGGGGGGGGGGGCGGGAGAGAGGCCGGGCGGAGAGGCCGGGGCAGGGAGAGAGGCCGGGGCAGGGAGAGGCCGGGGCAGGGAGAGAGGCCGGGGCAGGGAGAGGCCAGGGCAGGGAGAGAGGCCGGGGCAGGGAGAGGCCGGGGCAGGGAAGAGGGGGGCAGGGAGAGGCCGGGGCAGGGAGAGAGGCCGGGGCATGGAGAGGCCAGGGCAGGGAGAGAGGCCGGGCAGGGAGAGCCGGGCAGGAGGGAGAGGCCGGGGCATGGAGAGAGGCCATGGAGAGGGCCGGGGCAGGGAGAGGGCCGGGGCAGGGAGAGAGGCCGGGGCAGAGAGAGCCGGGGCAGGGAGAGAGGCCGGGGCAGGGAGAGGCCGGGGCAGGGAGGCGGGGCAGGGAGAGAGGCCGGGGCAGGAGAGGCCGGGGGGGCAGGGGGGCAGGGAGAGAGGCCGGGGCAGGGAGAGGCCGGGGCAGGGAGAGAGGCCGGGGCATGGAGAGGCCAGGGCAGGGAGAGAGGCCGGGGCAGGGAGAGAGGCCGGGGCAGAGAGAGGCCGGGGCAGGGAGAGAGGCCGGGGCAGGGAGAGAGGCCGGGGCAGGGAGAGGCCGGGGCAGAGAGAGAGGCCGGGGCAGGGAGAGAGGCCGGGGCAGGGAGAGGCCGGGGCAGGGAGAGAGGCCGGGGCAGGGAGAGAGGCCGGGGCAGAGAGAGGCCGGGGCAGGGAGAGGCCGGGGCAGGGAGAGGCCGGGGCAGGGAGAGGCCGGGGCAGGGAGAGGCCGGGGCAGGGAGAGGCCCCTACAAGAGCCAAGCCTGCCCACATGGAAAGCCAGCTCTTCCACAAAGCCTGGCTGACCCTGCAAACAGAAGCACCAGGCAGCCCCCAGCCGCAAGCGGGATGACGGCTGAAGCAGGTACCCCCTGCGGCAGGGGCCGCTGACCTGCCAGCTGCAGAGAGTGCCATCTGCGACGCAGTCCACAAGGAACGCAGCCCTGTGCTTGCAGAAGCAGCGCCAGATGGTCTGCGGAAGGTTCCGCTCACTGTTCCGACCCACAGGGCCCTCAAGAAAGCAGTCGGTCGACACCCCATGTGAAGAGCAAAGGGCGCCGTGTTCTTCCCCCGACAAGATGCTTCAAAGAGCTTACCTCTGGCACCTGCCTCCAAGCAGAAGGTGCCTCAGAGCCTGGGAACAAGGACCTGGGCCGTCGGAGCTATCCCGCAAGGAGGGAAAGGCCAAGGTTTCGCTGCATTATTCATAAGACAGCCGTGTTGCCTGCAGGGCTAACGTCCGGGAAAGAGGGCTTCGGTAGAGCCTCTCCCCTAGGGAGACATGGCTGCTTCAGGTGGGCTCTGATGTAAGACATGAAATTCCCAAGGAAGAGATGATAGGGGAAGCTGTAATTGGATTTTTATAAAAATTAATTTCATTAAAAGAAAACCTCAAATGCACATTCATTGGGAGGGAAATTCACTTCCAGTATCGAGAAGGACATGACAGAAATTAAGATGGACAGGAACACCAATTATCACTGCTTTCGCTGCCCGAGAACAGCGGGGTGCCGTGAGGCCCTCAGACCCAGAGCTGGGCACCCGCAGAGCTGAGCCGACGGCCCAGACGGGGAAGGCCGAGACTCCGCACACCCAGCTGCCCTCGGAGCTGCCTTCTGCCTGGCCTGCCGTGTTATATCACAGTTCTGAGAGTCTCCGCGTCGCAGGCTGGCTTCAAACTCACTGTGAGTTGAGGATGGTCTTGAACAGCTACCTTTGCCCTGAGCGTTGGGTCGCACATGGCTGCCAACACTGCGGGTTTGTTGACGGCCGGGAATGGAGCCCAGGGCTCTGTGCACTCCGCGCAAGCACTGTGCCGCCGGGTTACATCCCCAGCCCTTCTGCTGCGTTTAAAATGGCACCCGGGAGATGTTCTACCCCGTGCAGGACAGACCCAAGCAGAAGCCAGACGCGTCCCCCAGGCCTGCGGGTCACGCTGCGGTTCCCCTTCCCCATGAACGCCAAGCAACAAGGCCACTTGCTCCCTGGGGAGGGTCGGCGGCGGTGCTGACTTCTGTGCCTGGGAGGGCCCCAGGTCAGGTCCCACAGTCACCTCCAGGCTGAGTCCCCAGACAGCTCTGAGCAGGTCTTGGGTACTTTTCTCTGGAGCGGAGTCGGGACACCTGCTCTGAGAAGGACCAAGGCCCCTGAGGCCGCGTCTGTGCGCAGAACCACAGATGACCTGGGCGTGTCACAGGGTGGCCTGATTTACGGACTCTAATCGCAGTGCTACACAACTTTCATCCTATGAAACATTGTTCCTCTTTGGAGTTCTTCAACTGTTTAAACCATGAAGGCTATTGCTATGCGAACCATGTAAAGATATCATAGACTAGGGGGGCTTCGCTTTCAGGGGTCCCTCCCCTCGCGCTGCGATCCTCACCCCCAGCCAGTCCTCACACATCTTCTGAGAGGCACCTGGCTGCAGAATGGAAATAGACACAGGCAAGCTTCCTCCCCAGGGACAGGCAGCAGCAGTGTAAGGCATCCAGGCTCCGATATCAGTCAGGGTGCACCGAGGGCCGTCCCGCGGGGGAGCACGGGAAGGGGTGTGGGGCCGTCCTGCAAGGGAGCACGGGAAGGGGTGTGGGGCCGTCCCGCGGGGGAGCACGGGAAGGGGTGTGGGGCCGTCCCGCGGGGGAGCACGGGAAGGGGTGTGGGGCCGTCCTGGGGTCAGGGAGCTTCCCAGAAGACAAAAGCACTGTGCTGCGGATGAGGGGTGAGTGGGAGTCAGCCAGGACGGAGCAAGGTGTACCAGCGAGAACGCAAGGCAGGCGTCCTGTGAGCAGCTGTGGGAGCGGAAGGTGGCCCCTGGGAAGTGTCCGCCCAGAACCTGAGATGTGACCCTGTTTGCAGGCGGGGTCCAAGCGCAAGGACAAGTCTCTTTCACAGACAGAAGACGTGGTGCGGCACGAGGACGGAGGCACCTGCAGGCCCAGGAGCAGCCAAGGCTGCGGGAGCTTCAGAATCCAGCCTTCCCTCAGAAGCTTGGGGACTAGCCTTGCTGACACCCTGGTTTCAGGCCATCAACATCCGTCGCCACAAGAGAGCAAGTCTCGGCCGCCTTCAGCCCACTGGCCCAGGGCGATTTGTTCCAGAAGCCCGAGAAGCTGGCGCGATGTCCCGGAGGCCTTGACCATCACGGCAGGAAGGCACCGCGGCTTACTCATGGCCGGCAGCAAGCGGAGGGAGTGGGAGGGATTCAGGACCAGGTGTGTCTTTCAAAGGACATTTCACCAACCAGATCCCTACCCTTCCCTGCTCTTCACCTTTCTAGAACTTTTCAAAATAGTAACACCAGCTGGGACCAAACTTTCAACACAGGAGTCCGTGGAGACCATTTCAGATTCAAATGGTAGCACAAGGGAACACAGGTCCCGGCGGGCACAGCCTGGCATGTGTCAGGGCTGAGATGGGCACAGCAGAGAGCCGTCGGCTTCTGGTCGCAGATGCGCAGAGCCCCCGGCAGTAGAGCTGCTGATTCTCCGCACTGCAGGAGAAGGAACGAGATCCGCGATCCACTCACAGGCAGGGCGGCCCTGCCCAACGCCGGTATCGCTGGCCCGGCCGTGGCACAGGTTTCATCAACCACTGCAGCACCTGCGTCAGCCACTGCGGCCCACGGAGCGACAGAAAGTGAAGGGAGGGAAGGACTCAGGCTCAGAGCCCCAGGACCCCTGCGCAGTCCTGGAGGACTCCCCAGGGAACACCACAGACTCTTCAGGAAGCAAAGTAAGCCACTGGGATGGTAAGGAATGCCCGAGAGAGAACTCCAGAGAACCCTGTGGTGGGAGGGAGAGGGTCAGGTGGAAAGTGCTTGCCACAAATACAGACTGAGCCCTGCGCCAGAAGCTCAGAAAGAGGATGAGCACAGCTGTGTGTGTGTGTGTGTGTGCGTGCGCGTGTGTGTGCGCTCGCATACATGTGGGGGTTAGAGGTTGGTAATGTCACCTTCCTCAATTGCTCTCCTCCTTTTCTGAGATGTTTCTCTCATTGAACCTGGGCCTACTGATTCAGTTAGACTGATCAGCAAGCCACAGGAATCTTCCCATCTCTGTCCCTCCAGCCGGGCTTACACACACACGCACACATAAACACACATACTCACACACACACATACATACACATGCATACACACATGCGTGCACGCGCACGCGCGCACACACACACACACACACTGCACCTGGGCGTGCTGGAGAATCACCACACTAATGCACTGGCAAACACCCGAGAGCCACGGGCTGCAGGTCTGGGCTATGGAGGGCAGCTGGAGACCTTTAGCCGAGTCGTCCCTCCTGAGGGCTTCTGCAGCAGCGTGGCTCTCCTCTCCCCAGCTGTGAGATACGCTCTGAAAAGCACCGCCTCTCTTCACCTCTCAGGAAACACAGCGTTTCACCGCGCTGCATAAACCCGTTCCAAGAGCGCGCCCTCCACGGCCACGGACGATCACCTCTCCGAGTATAACCAGGAATGATGAGGTCGCTTCGGAAATACACTTGGGAAGAGATGGACGAGATGGTCATGTGCAGACGCGATGCTCCCCTTCAGAGAGGGCAGCCACGAGGGGCCAGTCCTAGCAGCCCGGGGGAGGACGAGGGGGAAGGAACGTCCCAGAGCTTGAGTGATGCGCGCTGGGCCGCGGAAGGAGAGAGCTTCATTTCGCACTTTCCTCCAGGCCGTCAGCCACGGGCTGCACAGGGGAAATGGAGAGACGCATGGTGCGTTTGCTCACGGAGCTAAAAAGATTAGGGAGAGGTGGCGTGAGCTCTTAGCTTGTATTTCTCTTTGAACTTAAAAAATGAGTTTACCGAGCAGCCCTTTTAATACTCCCATTGGCCAAGGAAATGAAGTAAAGGAAGACAGGCCAACGGGTCGGTCTGGCAGGCAGGAAAAGTCGCCTCCATAACCTCGTTTGCGTAAATGCCCTTGGCGAGCTTTTTAAAGCGATAAACATGAGGCATGGCTCACTTGGTCCATTTCCAAATGTTCCGTCGCCACAGCCTCCAAAATGACTTCTGCGAGTGTGTGGGGGAAGTGGGGGTTGGGAAGGGGAGCCTGGGCTTCTCTCTGAGGTCGAGTAGCAGCAATGACCTTGGAGGACAATCCACCCTGGAGCAGCTAGGGAACGAGAAGCGTCTGCCCGTGACCTTCTCATGGAAAGGCGGCCCTGAATCCAGGCAGAGGCGGAGCACAGCTGGAGCGCCAGGCTCCTCCCTGGGAGCACCAGGCTCCTTCTCCCTGGGGAGCACCCAGGGAGTCCACCTGGCTGCAACCTTGGCTTCCATACCGTGCACACGTCTCGGTGACTAGAGGCCTAATTGTAATTGACTTGAGGTCATGCATTCTGTGGGATTTGAACACGTGTTTTAGAGTACTAAAGAAACTGAGGTAATTTTAGAAAAAAATGACTTAAAATGAGTTAATATACACAGCCTAAACCAGTGACTGGAAACAGGAAACTCATGTGTGTGTGTGTGTGTGTGTGTGTGTGTGAGTGTGTGTGTGTGTGTGCGCGCGCGCGTGCTCTAGGTATATATGTTATGTGTGTGCCGTGTATGTACTGCTTGTGTGTGCTTATGTGTGTATGTTATGTGTGTGTTCTCTCTGTGCATACAAATCTTGGTCAAAAGAAAATCATCACTCTCGTTAAAACAACCTAAGAATTTTCAGTGGCATTGACGCATTGCGTGGAGACCTTGAATCCAGCCACCCCAGCTGCAGCAGTTAGTTTCAGAGAACTTGACAACTGAACTTGAACCTTTGGTCAAGGCCGGCCCTGAGCAGGCCTGCAGAAGATGACCTCACTGATGCGAGACGACCAGCCCGTGGGGGCGGCACTATTCGCTCCCAGGCAGAGGATACGATGCAGAAAAGGCTGCTTGGCTCAGGAGACTGGAAACTGGAACATACGTCCTCTCACAGCTCTTCCTGTGGGCATGGGGACAGCTAGTCCCCTCGGTTCCTGGCGTTCGTGCCGCTCTCCCGCCATAACTGAACTGTGCCCAGAACTCTGAGCATGAGTAAATCCTTTTCCCCTAAGTTATCCGAGTCAGTGTTTCTCCATCAGTCGGAAGGTGAAACAGAACGCCAGCTCCGTGCAACTCGGGCAAACCTCACAGGTCTCTGTGCCTCGTGGCTCATTGCTATCGACGCTGACACCGCCCGGCACAGACAGTGACGATGGGTACCCTGAACAGCCGTGACCACATCTGCAGCCTGGACTGCACAGCGTGATTGTTCTTCCATGTGTTTTGCACGTTCGTGTGTGAGAGAGGGCGCTTGAGGGTGTGTGCTCTGGACCTAAGGGGAACATCTGGAATCATCTTGATTGCTCCAGCTGCTCACTGCTTCACTTTGGGGTTTACCAGGCGCTGACTTCTGGAGCTGGAATTGCAGGCTGCTGCCGGTCTGCCCAGCATTGCCCGTGGGATCTGGGGATCTGAGCTCATGTTCTTTAGCTCATGAGGCAAAGGTTTACACCCTGATCCATCTGTCCAGCCCTCATAGTCTTGTACAGAACACCGTCCAGTCCCATCACAATACATACATTATAACAACGTTCATGTGGGTGGGACTATTAAAAATAGACGTGGTAAGTATACAGTGGGGCTCACTGACTACTTCAGAATCACCTCTTTTATAATATGTGAACTTTAAGAAGCACAGTCTTATGATCTTTTATTATCAAAGAACATCATGGAGAGAACATGGGGGTTTTGAAGGAGACGTTCCATAGGGCGCCCCCAATTGCTGGAGCTCACCCTGCTGAGCCTTGCCAAGGTGGAGAGGGACACTACCCAGAGCAGCCTCATGGGGCCTTCAGGCACCTGATGATCTAGATGTACAGAGAATGTCCACTGCAGGGAGCCCAGCTCCCATGGCCGAGAGACTTCCAGAAGCTGCTGGAAAGAAGCTCTTGCAGCTGCCAGGCTGTGGGCTGATTGGAGCCTCAATGATGTGGAGAGGTTGGAATGCTGCAAGTCCGGAGCAGATTATCTGGGGCCAATTTCGCCCCCTTAGGAGCCGTGTGTTCCCCACCTTTGCGTGTGACCTGACATTTTGTTGACTGCCAGCTGCATTCTTTGGACCGGCCAGTGGGCCCCTGGCTTCCACCGACAGAAAGACTCAGAACGTCCTCAGACAGCATCTGCAGCTGACAACAGAGATCGCCCCACTTTGCTGTAACCCGCAATGATTCCACTGATGTATTTGAAAAGTGTTGTGATTTGTGGTTTCCTTGGTTCTGTGATTATAAACCTTGAAAAGCTGTTATTACAGTGGAACACATGGAATTTGGGGCAGCCTTTGTCTGTGTTCCCGGGCCATGGTGACTCACATTTGTCTCAGGAATAAGCTACCTCTTGTCCATTTGAGGAAAGAGCCATGATTTTCTGTCTACAGCAGGAAGACATCTCTGACCTCTTGCCGCCCCGAGCCAGCCTTCGGGAGTGTGTTACTGCAGCTGTGCACTCAGAAACTGAACATGCTTGACAGTGTCTTCCTG
Organism: Typhlomys cinereus; assembly: GCA_023101885.1. Lineage (NCBI taxonomy): Eukaryota > Metazoa > Chordata > Mammalia > Rodentia > Platacanthomyidae > Typhlomys > Typhlomys cinereus. The sequence continues at coordinate 844,690 of JALPQD010000510.1, forward strand.
GCCCGTTGTCTTCTTTCAGCAACAATTTAAGGCTTTCCACTGCCCATACAGAGCTTCAAAGCTGTTTGCTTTAGCAGCTCACGGGATGAGTGTCTGCGGCTAATTTAAAAGAGTGGGCTGATTTAGAATGCCTCTTTGGAATTCTGTCTAGCTCCTTGGGGCACAGGTGCCACATTCCGGGGTCTGTCATTCAACACTTGAGCTCCTAATTATCTCAACGGGTGACCATGGTGATTTTGCCCCTTCTCGTGACTACCCACAGAGGACAAAAAGGCAGAAGGATGCCATCATGTGTGGAGAAAAGAACCATTGCGTCCTCGGGGAAATCCCACAGAAAGAGATGGACGGCCCTCCCCTAGAGCTGCAGTGAAGGGGACGTGCAGGGGGGCTGACACACATGACCTCAGAGGTGCAGGGGTGGGGGCCACCGTGGTCCTGCTGGGACAGTGAGCCAGGCACAGAGACTGAGCAGGGTCTGGAAGGAGTTGTGCATACTGCCCTTTCCCGAGGAGTCCACCGGGGTACTGTCCTGGGGACGACCTTCTGGGGTCGGCGAGGGGCTCTGGGCACACAGAACGCTCTGCTGTTGTAAATGCTAAAGGGCGAGTGACCAAGCGCAGCACTTTCTGTCCTGCTAGACTCGGCGCGCACGTGCCGCTGTGCCCCCGAGTGACACGAACAGGTGCTTACGATCTTCCGCAGCCCACGGAGTGACGCCGTGGCCTTTGCCGTGGCCCGAGGGGCAGGTACCTGAGCAGAAGGAAAGCAGGGCTCAGAGACCTCGACGTCCCCATTCTTCCCCAGCTCCTTTTCATGGTTTCCATTCTCCGGAGGTTGCCCCCGTCAGGTGGTTGTTAGATACAATTCACACCTTGTCATTTCTCTGGGAGCAAAGGAAACAGCATCTGTCCTCTGTCCCCGTGGGCTGGCATAAGCTGGCCAGGCTGACCCCTGCACCAGCCCTTTCCAGACAGAGGCCTGATTTGCTCAGACCCCGGCTTCCTGTCTGGAACCTGTCAAACCCTCTCCCACCTGGCTCTGGGGCAAGATGACTGGGCTCCTTTGATGACCGCCTACTGGGCATGGTCAGCACTGGCCCCGCCCTCCTGGCAGCCCAGCTCTGGCCCTCGGGTCTTCCGAAGGGCCTCGGGGGCAGCAGCGCTGGGAGCCCATGACCGGGCCTGTGTTCGGTGCCTTGAGCCCAGGACGTACTTCCTGGCCATTTGCTTGTCCACGCACATGTGCTCCGTGAAAGCAGAGGGTCCCGCCATGTTCACCACCAGCTCTGAAGATCCAGATTCTTCTCTGGAGAACACACACCACAGCGTGCTTTCCTACTGCACAGCTAGGGAGACCCGCCGTCCCCATTCTCACAGCCTGGACACACGGTCAGCTGACCCGCCGTCCCCATTCTCACAGCCTGGACACACGGTCAGCTGACCTGCCGTCCCTGCTCCCACAGCCTGGGCACACGGTCAGCTGACCCGCCGTCCCTGCTCCCACAGCCTGGACACAAGAATGCTAAGGGTGAACTCTGATGCTCCAAGACACAGACAATGCCAGTCAGTTCTGTGCTCCTTTCTTAGATGGTAGGAGCCATAGTGATCCTCTTTATCTTGGAAAGAACATTCCAGAATGTCCTCTGGCTGACTAAGGAAGACGTGGAAGCATCAACAATGCTGCATGCTCTGGAGTGAGGGGCCCCCAGGCCTCCCGGGGCCTCGCCCCCCCCCCGTGCTCCGCTGTCGCTCGCCCCTGCCGTGGACGCAGTTCTGTGACACCTGGTGCAGCGTTCTCAGGACCCCGGGGAATGTGTCGGACAAGGGGGAAAGGGTCTTCAACCCCGAACGACCAGCCTCAAGAGCCCAGCTGCCCACGATGCCTCCCTGGTGGTTGGGTGGCACACGCACTGCAGGGTTCGTGGGTCACTGCCCACGTGCAGCATCTGACCCTGGAGCTGGGATGTGGAGCCAGGCAGGGTCGCTGAGGTGCTGCCTGGACATCACTGGACATCACTTCACACGCCTGCGAGTGCACTCGGCGCGGCTACAGGTGACCGCGAAGCACTGTCTGCCCTCAGGCCTCTCGCCCTGTCCTGCTGCCCGACCTGTCTGGTGGGAATATAGCAGAGGCGCCCAGGCTGCAAAGCCCCTCCACAGCCCGTCCGTACTGTTCCCAAGACCAGCAGAGGCACCGGGCCTCTAGCAAGCTTGCTCGAAGGCCTCTTTCCTGGTCCAGGCTATCAGCAGCCTCCACAGCACCCGTGGCATGTGGACCACCTGGAGGGGCTTGCGCGGGGGGGGGCTTGACTTGCCTCCCTGCATAGCAGACATGGCCAGACTAGACTTGCTTTTAGGGGATGGAGGGTGAATCTGGGCAGCTGCCCAAGTGTTGCCCAGAACGCTGGGTCAAAGCTGCCTGCCAGCCTTCTGCCGCTCCTGTTCAATGCGCCCGTCACTCAAGTCTAGGAGCTTGTTTGCACAGCTTACGGCTGGAACCAGCCACTTTAAGGGCCAAAACGCCGTGAAAGAGGCTGCTGTGGAATACAGCCAGGGCGTGTGTGCTGCCTGGGAAAGCCGCCCCTGGGCTGGACACGTGGGGAATGAGTGGACTTAAGTCCACGTGCGCACTCTGTAGCCCAGGGGCGCCCAAGGCTTAGGTGGAAAGCCGAGGGATCAGCCGCATTTGGCCCTCGCCGCGACCCGCTGGGACCAGAGAGACGCTGGAGCTGCTGTCCTCACCCAGGGCCAAGTGCAGGGCTGAGATTCCTAAGCTCTGCGGCAGCCAGGCCCCTGCACGCCCCTTCCACAGACGGAGGCCACGTGGGTGAGGAGCCTTCCATTGGCACGGAGGGTGGGCTGCCAGCCCAGGGCGGGAGTCAGGGCAGAAAGCCGGACCCCCGCATCGCCTCCCTCCAGCCCGTTCCCGCGCCCCGTCACGTCCTTCAAGTGAGTCAGAACATTCTGGCCCCCCACTCCTCTCCTGCGTGCACCTCAGCCCCCCAACTCCTCCTCTCCCGAGTACACCTCAGCCCCCCAACTCCTCCTCTCCCGCGTGCGCCTCAGCCCCCCAACTCCTCTCCCGCGTGCGCCTCAGCCCCCCAACTCCTCCTCTCCCGAGTGCGCCTCAGCCCCCCAACTCCTCCTCTCCTGCGTGCACCCTCAGCCCCAGCACCTGGCTTTGCATCCGCCCGAGGGCAGGTCTTACCCTCTCCTGTGCCGGGCAGGGGGCAGGGACCTGGCTGACAGCATGTGTTAGACGTCGTCAGACACGAGGTGGGCTGCAGGCAGGGTGCATCCTCAGGTCTCGCGCACAGCCTCCTAGCCGGGCCTGGCGCCGCTCTGGGGCCTGGCTCCGCTGGTCCTGAGCTGTCCTCCGGCAGCAGGACAGTAACAGGTGCAGCGAAGCCTCCAGGCACAGCTGCTCCCGCCACGGACAGAGCCTTGCAAAGGTCAGGTGCATCTGCCCGCAAGAACCGGCTGCGTTTTCTGTTGTGTAACCGGTAAGTGACCAAGCAGAAGGAAAATACTAGCCAAGTGGGCCTGGGGCTCAGGCTGTCCTCCTGCACTAGTGGACGTGGGCTCAGGCTGTCCTCCTGCACTAGCAGACGTGGGCTCAGGCTGTCCTCCTGCACTAGCGGACGTGGGCTCAGGCTGTCCTCCTGCACTAGCGGACGTGGGCTCAGGCTGTCCTCCTGCACTAGCGGACGTGGGCTCAGGCTGTCCTCCTGCACTAGCGGACGTGGGCTCAGGCTGTCCTCCTGCACTAGCGGACGTGGGCTCAGGCTGTCCTCCTGCACTAGCGGACGTGGGCTCAGGCTGTCCTCCTGCACTAGCGGACGTGGGCTCAGGCTGTCCTCCTGCACTAGCGGACGTGGGCTCAGGCTGTCCTCCTGCACTAGCGGACGTGGGCTCAGGCTGTCCTCCTGCACTAGCAGACGTGGCGTGGGCTCAGGCTGTCCTCCTGCACTAGCGGACGTGGCGTGGGCTCAGGCTGTCCTCCTGCACTAGCGGACGTGGGCTCAGGCTGTCCTCCTGCACTAGCGGACGTGGCGTGGGCTCAGGCTGTCCTCCTGCACTAGCGGACGTGGGCTCAGGCTGTCCTCCTGCACTAGCGGACGTGGGCTCAGGCTGTCCTCCTGCACTAGCGGACGTGGGCTCAGGCTGTCCTCCTGCACTAGCGGACGTGGGCTCAGGCTGTCCTCCTGCACTAGCGGACGTGGGCTCAGGCTGTCCTCCTGCACTAGCGGACGTGGGCTCAGGCTGTCCTCCTGCACTAGCGGACGTGGGCTCAGGCTGTCCTCCTGCACTAGCGGACGTGGGCTCAGGCTGTCCTCCTGCACTAGCGGACGGGTTCAGGCGTCTCCTGCACTAGCGGACGTGGGCTCAGGCTGTCCTCCTGCACTAGCGGACGTGGGCTCAGGCTGTCCTCCTGCACTAGCGGACGTGGGCTCAGGCTGTCCTCCTGCACTAGCGGACGTGGGCTCAGGCTGTCCTCCTACACAAGTGGACATGGGCTCAGGCTGTCCTCCTGCATTTGGGAAGAGAAGACAGGCGTATCAGGAGAGCAGGGCTAGCCTGGACACACAGTGAGTCTGAGGCCAGCCTGGGCACATGAGAGGGTGGGGCTGGGAAATGATCCAGCGGCTCAGACAGGGTGACACAGAAAAGCTCGAGAACAGGTCATATCCTGGGCTGGTTTTCTTCGATGGCCTCCGTAAATGAAGCATTTAGCACACAAGCATGTGGACCCTGGTCCAGAGGGTCAGAACCCACCGGAAGCCAAATGCAGCAATGAGCATCTCTAGTCCCAAGGGGATGGGGACAGTGAGGGGCAGATGGGCATAGGGCAGTCCCTGGAATCGTGACTCAGCAAGTCTGCATGCACAGCGTAGACAGCAAGATGCTTGTCTTAAACAAGATTGAAGATGAGGACTAGCACCTGAGGTTGTCCTGTGAACTCCATACACATGCCTGTACTCACAGGCACTTGCACGCATGCACGCACACACACTCACATAGAATCACACAGATGCGTGCATGCACACACACTCACACAGATGCATGCACACGCGCACACACACATTCACATCCACATACAGACTCACATACACACTTACACATACACAGATGCCTGCACACACACACTCATAGACTCACACAGATGCATGCACACACAACACACTCACATATACTCACACAGACTCACACAGATGCATGGACACACACACTCACACTCACACAGATGCATGCACACACACAGACACACACACTCACACAGATGCATGCACACACACAGACACACACACACAGATACATGCACACACACACACAGACTCACACAGATGCATGTACACACACACAGACTCACACGGATACCTGCACACACACAGATGCATGCACATACACTCACACAGATGCATGCACGCACACAGACACATACACTCACACAGATGCATGCACACACCTATACTCACACAAATGCATGCATACACACACATCCACATACAGACTCACATACACACTTACACTCACACAGATGTATGCACGCACACTCACAGACTCACACAGATGTGTGTACACACACACACAAATTCATGCACACACTGACATCCATACACACATACAGATTCACACACTTACACACACACTCATGTACACACACACACATACCTACTCATATCTACACTCACTGACACACACAGATACACACACTCACATACACTTATGTTCCTGCACACACGTTCACACACACACATATACTCATGTCTACACACACTGACACACAGATACACACACTCACACATACACACTCACACATACACACACACACGTATGTCCTCACACACACTCACACACACATGCCTCCCCACATGCATACATATACACACAGATTAAAAACTAGCAATATCTAGCTGGACGGACTTTTTTTCCCAACTGTTAACCAACTGTGCACCCAGGAAAGAAGGCGATTTCTCAGAAGACACAAGGTAAGTAACACAACGTGAGGAATACAAAAAAAATCCTGTCACTCTAGACACCAAGACTGTCTCAGCTGGGACGCTTCAGTCAGCTCAGAACCTGACAATTAGACTACAGCTTGTTTAATTACCATTTGTTTGAAATGAATATACGTTATTTGGGGCATATTAGTCGTTCTCCGGGGCGATGCAGGCCATCGTCAGTGCTGTCCTTGCTGAGCTCCAGTACGTCCTTATCGGCTGGGCTCCTTCTTCTCTTGCTATAGAATCTGATTGCAACAAGGTCCCACGGCCATCACAGGAAAGCTCCAGAGATAAGAATGGGTCGCAGCCTGGCTGCTTTTCTTGGATGGCCTGCGTTCTGCCCCGGCCTGCCCCCTGATCTGTTCATGGAAGTGCTGGTCCGACCTCATGCCTCTCGGTGGGGCCACAGTGACTCCACCAGCCCTCAGGTGCAGGAGACGCAGCCCAAGGGTGCGCCGGGACCCAGAGGAACAAAGTGTCTCAGGAGGTTCTCTAGTCCCAAGGCTATGGTAACACCTCCCAGAGGGACCCCTAGAGCCTAGCTCTGCTGCTCTGCATCAGAAGCCACGCCCACCTGCTTTACTGACACTGAGCATGGTACAGGCCAGGTGTTGGCCGGCAGGGTCAGCAGGGTCAGCAGGGTCAGGGAGGGTGAGCAGGGTCAGCAGGGTCAGGCAGGGTCAGGAGAGTCAGGCGGGGTCAGGCAGGGACAGAGAGGGTCAGGAGAATCAGGCAGGGCCAGGGAGGGTCAGGAGGATCAGGCGGAGGCAGAGAGGGTCAGGAGAATCAGGCGGGGTCAGGCGGAGGCAGAGAGGGTCAGGAGAATCAGGCGGGGTCAGGCAGGGACAGAGAGGGTCAGGAGAATCAGGCGGGGTCAGGCAGGGACAGAGAGGGTCAGGAGAATCAGGCGGGGTCAGGCAGGGACAGAGAGGGTCAGGAGAATCAGGCGGGGTCAGGCGGAGGCAGAGAGGGTCAGGAGAATCAGGCAGGGGTCAGGCAGGGAACTGCTACCCATCCAGTCCCGGACCCTGAGAGATTACAGAGGAGGAGACGGCCTCCTGCCTGTGGACCTCCCCTTTGCCTTTGACACGGGCCAGAAGGTCATGATGCCATTCACCTGGCACAGAGCCAACATCTGTGAGTGAAGAGCAGACGGGGGGAGGAGGGATGGACAGTGCCCACAGACTGTCTGCTTGACTTCAGGACTCTCCAAACATGAGCTGGCCACCAAAGCCCCGGACCTGAGGGAGTTCACACGTGGAATTCCAAACGGCTAGTTTGGTTGCTTCCCACCTCACAAGAAGGGATGGGGTACTTCCTGTTTTGTGGGCACAGCTTATCTTCCGCGTATGCCCCAAAGGGTCCCGTGTGGAAGGCTTGGCCCCGGCTGGTAGCGTCCTTGGGAAGTAGCGGAATCTTGGAGTGTCTGACTTCCTCAGTGTGTCACTGCATTGGGTGGGACTGTGCGGGTCCTCTGGGGGCGAGCGAGTCTTTGAAGTATGTGATGCCTGCTCCCTGCCACCTCTCTCTGCTTCCCAGTTGCCATCAGGTGAGCAGCCCTGCTCATCCGCAGGCTCCTGCCATCATGTCCTGCCTCGATGCAGACCCAGGAACAAGCAAGCAAGGTCTGTGGGTCCAGACCTCTGAACCTCCGAGCCAAGTTAGTTCTTCCTCCTTTAAGTTCTTTTCTCAGGAATTTCATAATGGACGTCAACTTCCACCTGTCACCGTTGAGTTAGTGTGACACAGATATCAGCTTGACAATCGAAGGCTGAGCACTGCGTGCATTTGTGAGGAATCAGTCATTAAGGCAAGTCCTGAACAAGCCTGCAGGAGATTGATTGATGGGGGTTGACTCGGCCCTAGTGGGTGGGTCTAACCGCTGGTAGGTGGATGAGATGGGGAGGCTGACTTAGCAGTGTTAGCATTCTCCAGCGGACCTGGTAGTCTTGCTCTCTGGCAACTGAGGTTTGCCCTTATGCCAACCACCTGTGGCTATGCCATGGCCAGTTCATTGGCTTCTGGTGACATGAACTCTCCAGCAAGCAGGGCTAAGAACTATAATCGAGGACCTTAAGGAAGAATAACGCCCGCTTGTTCTCTTAAGCTCTTTGAATTCATGGGCAACATGCAGGCAAAGCTCAGCAACTGTTCTCGTGAAACTCGGATAGAGGACACGACATCCACCCGTCTCTGTGATCTTGGGGTAGAAGTAGCTGAGGCAGGTTCTCTGCTGCTCCAGGTCTCCCCTGGCTAGCGAGGCTGCTGGAGGCAACCAAGTTCCTAGTGACCAGCAGTGGACCTCACCAACCACAGCATCTGGCCACGAGTCCTTTAGTTACAACAGGGCTGTTTAGGAGGCCAGGGTGTGCGTGGTAGTCATGAGTTGACTCAGAGTGTGCAGGGGCAAGATGGTAGCCAGCATGGCTGGGAGACAGGACCACAGACCAAAAGTGCCAAGCCATCCCAGGAAGCAAAGAGCCGGCTGATTTTCACCCCCACAGATGGGAGGCGCACAGGAGGAAAATGGCCAAATTCAGTTATTCAGATCTGTGTCCTTGGGTCAGATGCTCTGATTCCTGCCCTGAAGGTCAGATGCCCGGGTCTCTTTCCTGTTCATAAGCCACACGTTCTACTTCCTTCCAGAAGAACATCTGCAGAACGCTGGACTGTCCGGCTGTCTGGGGCAGGTGCAGACGTGCTGATTGGCTGAGACTCTGCAGACTTACGTGTTGCTTTCCTGACTGCACACAAACCATTTCCTTTGTTTCTATAAAAGAAGAATTGTGCCGAGCAGCCTCCACCCGTATACACTCACTATATCGCGCCTAGCAAGAAACAGACACGGAGTCTCTCTCACCAGTTCCAAGGTTCCCGTGGAGACGAGTCCTGAGCTCACACCCAGGAGGCTCCAGAGGCCGCCGCCCTCTCGGCGTTCCCTCAGTGGGCCAGAGCCAAAAGTGCTGGACCCGCGACTGTCTGGGATGGCCCACAGGGTACTTTGCCAGAGTTGGGCTTCAGGTCTCCAGTAGGTGGGGGGAAACTGGGGAGTCCAGAATCTATGGAGACAGAGTTTCGGGTCCCTCTGGACTCCCGGTGTGGCTCGGGCCTGCTCCTTAGCAGCATCTTTATTGCTCATCAACGCACTGCACACAGGTTCAGTACCACACGGGGAGGGTCCACACCCAGTCAGCCACCAGTGTTTCCAGCAGACTAGCACCACACGGGGAGGGTCCACACCCAGTCAGCCACCAGTGTTTCCAGCAGACTAGCACCACACGGGGAGGGTCCACACCCAGTCAGCCACCAGTGTTTCCAGCAGATTAGCACCACACGGGGAGGGTCCACACCCAGTCAGCTACCAGTGTTTCCAGCAGACTAGCACCACACGGGGAGGGTCCACACACAGTCAGCCATCAGTGTTTCCAGCAGACTAGCACACTGCACGTCCCGGCCCCGAGGGCGCAGGCCCGTCCTGTCACTCATGCTTATCTACTCACAGCACACTGGCTTGGGCTCGCAGGCCCTGCTCCAATACTTCAGCTTACACACTCCTAACTTGGGCTCGCAGGTCCTGCATTTATTTACTTTTAACACTTTACATTTCATCTTTATCTTGTTCTACACAAGAATATTACACAAGTGAGCGACAGAGAGGACCGACATTCAAGTGCTGGGGGCAGGTGCTGAGGCTGTGGCGGCAGGCGCTCGTCCCCACAGCTGTGATGCGTGGTGGGCACCTCACCAGACACCCCCACTTCCTCCCAGCTGGTGCTGATGCGAGACCCGCGTCCCTCATTCTCCCGCACCAGAGTCACGTCCGGGGCTTCCCGGTGCTCGGTCAGGGTGTGGCCGACCAGTGAAGACTGCTGATTAACCAATGCATGGACGTGTCACGTGGCCACATTTCAAACGAGCGGTGGAATCAAGGGGGCTGAAAAGCCACTGGCATGGAACCAAGACGTCTTCAAAGGGTGCTGCCCGGTCGTACCACTCTGCACACAGACACGCAGGGACGCTCAGACTTACACACAGTGACCTGCGTGGCGCCCGGCCTGCGATCCTTCATTTGCTGGCTGATTTGAAGTCCTGGCCGCTGCTTCCTCATTCTGCCTGGAGAGCTGGGAGTGGAAGAGAACCATCCCCCAGCCTCAGAAGGGGCTGCCAAGTTCAAGCACTTCTCTGTGTTTGACAGTCTGTTCATGACAGAGACTGTCTGCAACGTTCCTTCTCCTTCGTGGTTTGACACTCCAAATGTATTTTAAAACATTTCTTGGATTCCAAAGTAATCACACTTTAATTATAGCATCATATGTACACAAAATAGTGACAAGCGGGTCACTTAAAATAGGCTTTCTGGGTGGAATGAACGAAGTGGAGTAGAAACTCAGCTGTTCTCTGATCACTGTCTTAGCAATATCTGTCCATCTGCTTTCTCCACGCATGCATGCATATGCATGCATGAATTCATACAGGAATGCACATGTAGGTGACATGCTGGGCAGATAGGCATATACATGCATATAAGAATATGCATAGGTGTTTGGTTTGTTAGGTACCTATAAACATACATGTAGGAGTGTCTACATGTATGTAGAAATGCATATGTGAATGACATTAGACAGCCCACATATGCAAGTAGGAATGTACACATATGTATAACATGTTAGTATGTATGTACATACATGTGGGATTGCACATACATGTGAGACGTTAGAGATGTGTGTACACACCCATGTAGGAACAGACATACACACACGTGGGGCATGTTAGAGGTGTGTATGTGCGTGCATGTAGAAAGGCATACTTGTAGGAAGGCATACTTGTGTGTAGCATGTTCTCAGGAAATAGCATGGGGCACTAGGGAAGGATAAGCAAATGAAGGGGCTGAGCTTTCGGGGAGGCTGTCGGAGGGGGGAGACCTGCGCCTGCCCCTTCCTGCTGGGGCACGGCCTCTCACAGGCATGCTGGGCCTCCTAGGTTTTGCTTCAGTCCTTTTAGTAATCACCCCCTTTCCTTACTGAGCATGTTTCTAATAAGTTGTTGTGAAAAATAAACTTTCAGTGCATTTTAAATGTTTTCATAAGTGTCTGTTAAAGTACTGTGGCCATTGTGTGGCTACTGAGCACTTGTCTCGAACCAGGCAGCAACTCAGTTCTCTTTCATGCTGGTTGTTTCTAGATGCTTCCTCGGTCCTGTGCAGAATGGTCTGTGGGAAGCCGTGGTGTTCTCTTCCTGTCTGTGGGAAACCGTGGGGCTTCTCTTCCATCTCATATCCCATTGCTTCTGGTCTGCTTCCATCCAGGTCCTCATCCAGAGCAGTGAGTACCAGCCACCAGGAGCCAGCATACTCCATGCCGGGCTCCAGAGCCTCACCTCGCTGTGTTCGCGACGAAGGCTTCCGTGGCTGGTTCGCTGGGTAGACATTTGATACTGCGTTAAAACATTTTCTGCATTTAGATTCGCAGGAATCTCCCTTGAGACCCACACATGCCAGATTTCACAACGTGTCCCTTTAGCTTCTATTGGCATTATTTTTGCTAGGTGCCCTCCTTACCCTCACGCCATGTGACTGGGAGTGTTTATGTTGGGACGCTTCCTGTGCCATCCATCCTTACACTCCCTGAAATACCCTGACTGGCATCCTGGGTCCAGGCCAGTGCCCGCGGGCTGCAGCTTCCACTCAGTCAGCGCCCGCGGGCTGCAGTCCACTCAGCACCTGAGGGCTGCAGCGTCCACTCAGCGCCCGCGGGCTGCGGCATGCACACAACTAATAAATATCAGAGGGGAGCTTGTGCCGGGTCCACTCACTGGTGGTCCAACTTTGGAGCAACAAGCCACGTCCTGGAGCCTCTGGCAGGACCGCACCGGGCAGAGACATCGCAGTCGGCGCTGCGCAGCGGGAAAAGAAAGAAGGAGCCTGTGCCAGGTGCCGATCAGACGTAAGTTCTGGAACGTGGCTGAAGGCTCTCAGAGGAACAGATGCCAGAGACATCATGAACCTCATCTACCCCCGAGGCCCTGGCATCTCCTTCCTGGACGCTGCTGCTCAGCCCACCAGAGCCCACCTCACTGCTTCTGACGGGTGCCCCTCCCAATGAGGACTGTACGGAGAACACTGGTTCTGAGAGCCGGCGTGGCTTAGAACCTCCTGCCTACCCTCCTGCATATCCCCAAGGGCCACTGGGTAGTAGCTGGTTGTGGGAAGCACCACAGAGAGGTTGGCAGATGCGGTGGAGGGTACAGCTGCCCAGCTCGCCTCCCACACGGGCTCTTAAACGCACCAACAGCTGTTGCTTTGCTAATGAGCATCTTCATCTTCCTCCGACGACACAGCTCTGTGCCTGCGGATGGCGGCTCTGGAGTCAGGTCTCGAGAGGTGCCTGTTTCCCTGGACGAGACCCTCAACATTCCTGGCTGGAAGAATATGCCACAACCACATATCCACAAACTCCCCCTACTGTAGAATACCCGCCTCCTGTAATGGCCAGTGCAGATCTGTTTTTCTTTCATGCTTGCCATGAATAGATTTGTAAACACTGGCACTCGGTGTTTTAAAAGTGAGGGACAGAGGCCAGCTGTGGTCCTCCACATCCGTGGCCTCCACATCCATGGCCTCCATCATCCGTGGCCTGCACCATCCGTGGCCTGCACCATCCATGGCCTGCACCATCCGTGGCCTGCACCATCCGTGGCCTCCAGCCCAGTCCTCCTCTAGCTGTGCTGGTATCAACTGTGTCAGGCATTGTACCAGACACAGCACCAAATCAGACCTTGCCGTGTGGCTCTTATGGGGTGACAGTGAGCAACGCATGTGGTCTAATGTGCTTGCATCTAGTATGCCTGGGTAACATGTCCACATCTAACAGGCATATTTAGGCGCCCTGCATCTAACACACCTGTCTAATGGGGACTGTGCAACAAGGAGCCTGAGGTACGCCTAGGTTTGGGTGTCAAGATGAAGCCTGACATGGTAGAATCGGGGGAGATATGTCGATGTCCAGCTGATGCTTGCACGGAGGGACAGAGAGCCACAAGACATGCACTGCCGAGATCCTCAGAGAACATTCGAGAGCTAAACACACAAGAGCTGCTAGAGCATATAGCTGCAGGGCTAAACGCACAAATGCTTCTAGGGCGTATCGCTGCAGGGCTAAACGCGCAAGTGCTTCTAGGGCGTATCGCTGCAGGGCTAAAGGTGCAAGTGCTTCTAGAGCAAATCGCTGCAGGGCTGCTGCAGGTTCCTCTGCAGTGACAGTGCCCACCCACAACCCACAACTGGGGAGAAAGGGAGATTTGCTTAGCTCACAGTTTGAGGAATGCAGGGCATCATGAGCAACATCACGGCGTGGAAGGCATGGTGGAGGCAGAAGCAGGAGGTGTGTTCTCGCCACTGCAGCCATCATGAAGGGAGAGAGAACGAGAACAAATGGGGAGGGAGCAGGGCTGGGCCATGAAACCCATAGGCCCCAAGCCCGCCCCCTGGGACACAGCCTTCTGCAGCAAAGCTTCACCTCTTAAAGGTGCCACGACCTTCCCAGACGTTAACTCCAGCTGAAGTTAACCTGGGCAGGCAGGGGGAGGGGGGGCACTCGCATTCAAACCATGCCACTGGCCAAACAGCCCCTCCACAGAGAGCACAGGCAGAGCAAACAGGCTCGGGAGGTGCGGGGTGGAACGAGTGGCAGGAGAGCGCGGTGCCGCGGGCAGGGCCAGGGCGAAGCAGGACCTGAGCAGGAGCTTCCAGAGGCAGAGGGAACCCAGGGGCACCAAGCAGATGTGAGTGACCCCCAACCTGGCAGCAGAAGGCTGTGTGCTGAGGAGGGCCGGGTCCAGGCCCAGACGGGATGGCCAGCACGTCGTTGTGCTCAGAGCCACGGCCCCGTCTCTCGGGGACACGAGACCCTGACCAGAGACATGAGCCCTCCTGCCTCCACCTCACTGCTCACATGAAAGACAGGGTTGGCCCCCAGTCTAGTCCTTGTTTAGATAAACACTTTAAATGAGACAAAAATGCAAGGTTCTAGTTTAAGTGAGCGTCTGTACCGAATCTGACATTCAGCGTGCCGTGTACTTAGAGCCTTGGTTGTCAGTTATTAGTCCAGTTGAACTGAAAAACCAGACCAAGAATTGCAGGACAGTTGTACACTGGGTGGGAGCAGCCCAGGCCTTGGAACAGGGGTGCGCTGTGTACCCCGATTCTGCAGACCCTGGCGTGCTGGGAGAGATGTCAGGAGTGAAGCAGCGAGCATCCGGGGGGCACGTGGCCCCCTTCCCGGTGGCAGCGGGCTCTGAAGACGGACACATCCACTCTGCCAACACTGAGACGCCCAGCAACAGCAGAGTGAAGACAGGTGGGATTTGTGAACATGGGGGGTGATAAGCAGGCGTGGGCACGTGACGGCCCCAGGCTGTGAGCAGAGGAGGAGGCGAGCAGAGACCTGGCTCAGGACGGTCGTTTGCATCAGGACAGACAGCCGTGGCCCTGGCACGTGGAGGCCCCAGGCCTATCCACACAGAGCGGACGCTACGATGCGGCTACGTGGCTCCTCTAATCGCAGCCCCGCCGCCCAGGTGTCTCCACACAGAGTTCCTGCTTGATCTCTGGGTGCTCAGCTGTGTGACGAGCACGTGGGGGGTTGTTAGGGCTCCGGGTTGCATGTGGGGAAACCGAGGCCCAGGCGGCCTGAGATTCCCAGTCACGCTCCTGGTCTGCGGCAGAGCGGGGGCGCGTCTGAAGGCGCTCAGGGGATTCAGCGTGCCGGTTAACGTCACAGGTGGGGAGGCGCCTGCCTTCTCGCCCTGTCAGAAGATGGAGAGCACCTGCCACGGCTCTGCCCAGCGAGAAAACCAGCAGGCAGCTAGCGCCCCCTCGGCGTGGCAGCAGAAAGGAGACCAGACGGGGTGGTGAGCCTCAGCCGGGTGGACGCTGGTGGCAGGGCAGTGGGCGTGTGGGCACGTGTGCCCAGCATCCTTACCCACCACCACCGTGAAGAAGGGCTCTGTCGAGGATGGCTGCAGACATATGGACAGATGGCTGCAGACATACGGACAGAACACTGACTGGAAAACAAGGGCGAGGTGAGAGCCAGCACTGCTCCTCCACTCTGGCTGCGGGAGGGACGCGGCCAGCTGTGTGTGGGATGCGGCCAGCTGTGTGTGAGATGTGGCCACTGTGTGTGGGATGCGGCCAGCTGTGTGTGAGATGTGGCCACTGTGTGTGAGATGTGGCCACTGTGTGTGGGATGTGGTTAGCTGTGTGTGGGATGCGGCCAGCTGTGTGTGAGATGTGGCCACTGTGTGTGGGATGCGGCCAGCTGTGTGTGAGATGTGGCCACTGTGTGTGAGATGTGGCCACTGTGTGTGGGATGTGGTTAGCTGTGTGTGGGATGCGGCCAGCTGTGTGTGAGACGTGGCCACTGTGTGTGGGATGCGGCCCTCTGTATGTGGGACGTGGTCAGCTGTGTGTGGGACGCGGCCAGCTGTGGATGGGACGCGGCCAGCTGCGACGGGATGCGGCCAGCTGTGATGGGAGGTGCCCAGCCACCCCACGCTCCTGCCGCCATGCTTCCCGCTGTGGGCACTGCACCCTGAACTGTGAGACAAATGGACCCTTCCTCCGGTCAGTTACCCTTGCATCTTGTCACAGTAGTGAGGAAGGTGGCTGATGCTCACCGAGAATACAGTTTGACCAGATTTGGTCCAATAAAGCCAGTTAGATCAGGAGCAGTGTGTGAATTTGAAAGTGTAAAGTGAACATTGGTCACTCGAAAGGCAAGCATGTACACTTACACGTGCAGGCACGTAACACACGTGTGCACTCATTCCTGAGGAGGGGGGTCTGGGTTGTGGCGGGAACGCTGCCTGCTGAAGACAGAGCAGGACTCTGAGTGCCCGGCTCCCAGGAAGAGTCTTGACTGCACTTGAACAGTCTGCCCTGCGCGTAACCCCCATGGAGCACACAGTATGGGGAGAAGGGTGCTAGAGGCAGGTGTTCTAGAAAGCAAGAAGTAGCCTCAATCTCATTAAAAGATCCCAGACACAGAGCAGGTGAGCGGCTCCACGCTGTGAGGTCGGCCCAGCCTGAGGGCCCCACCTGCTGACACCCTAGCTCAGAGAGGCAGGCAGAAGCCCCCCAAGGGTCCTGGCCAGAACCTCCTCTGAGCCAGGCTCGACAGTAAGTAATGTCACCACTGACCCAGTTGCAGATCAGAAGAAAGGCAAGAACCAGATGTGGTGACACAGTCTGAGATGTCTCTCCAAATGTATGGTTTTGGCCGTGTCCTCCTGCTCCTCCTCCTCCTCCTCCTCCTCTTCTTCCTCCTCCTCCTCCTCCTCCTCCTCCTCCAGCTCCTCCTCCTCCTTCTCTTCTTCTCCATCTCACTGCTCCCCCTCCCCAACCCTCCATCTTCTCTCTCCCCTCCTCCCTCCTCCCTTCTCCGGCCTCCTCCTACCTCTTCTTTCTTCCTCCATCATTCTTCCTCTCTCCTCTTCCCCCTCCTTTCTTCTTTCTCTTCCTCATCCTCCTCCTCCTCTTGGTTAACAGACAGGTCTCACATATCCAAGACTTCTCAAACTCACTGAGTACCTGATCCATTTGTCTCAGGCCTCTTTTTCATCTTTAAACATTATTTTTTCTCCCCATTCTCTTTTTTCGAGTGTTGTGTGCATGAATATAGTAAATTTATAATATTTTCACCCCTTAGTCCCAAATCCCACCCCTGTCCATTTTCCCTTGCAACCCTTCATCTCCCCTCCCAGACTTTCTCCTATTTCCAAATCTTTTCACTTGCACACGCCTCCACCTTCTGAGCACTAGGATTTCAGCATGACCAGCCTGCGTGTTCTGTGGACTGAGCGGGCTTTGTGCACATGAAGTAGATTCTCTTAGCCCATCTCCAGCCCCGTGCATATGTGTTAGTGTTTGTGATCAAGGTAGATGATCAACATTGCTGACCCTGGGGCTGGGGGCTGCCCTAATGGCTGTTCAAAGGTGAACCTATTGCTCGGGGGACAATAGGAAGAAGCAGTCTTCGGTTTAGCCTTTGTTTGATCCGGGGAGTCTGTACATGCTACGGGGCTATGAGACAGAAAACGCTGGCCCAAGAATGGGGTGGGGGATGCAAAGGTAATCCGTGAGAGGCCACCAGCAGCCCTGACTGGGAGGGGGGCCCTCCAGGCTGTGGGAGGCTCTTTGCCCTTCATTCCTGAGAAGCATATGTGGCCTGACAGACAGCACTGTAAGACTTGCTCAGGTATGGGCTTCCGCCTCCCTCCACGTGCAGACCACACAGCCCCGCGCTCACCACCATGTATAGACCACGCACTGACCACCATGTGCAGACCACACAGCCGCACGCTGACCACCACGTGCAGACCACACAGCCGCACGCTGACCACCACGTGCAGACCACACAGCCGCACGCTGACCACCATGTGCAGACCACACAGCCGCACACTGACCACCATGTGCAGACCACACAGCCGCACGCTGACCACCATGTGCAGACCACACAGCCCCGCACTGACCACCACATGCAGACCACACAGCCGCACGCTGACCACATGTGTAGACCACACGCTGACCACCATGTGCAGACCACACAGCTCCACGCTAACTACCATGTGCAGACCACACAGTCCCACACTGACCACCACGTGCTCTGAGTGTCCAATGAGTGGCACAGGTGCCAAGATTTTGGGCGCTGGCTGCAGCAGCTGGTTCTAAGACTGCTCTGGGCAGAGGACTTCGGGGGCTGCGGAGTCACTGTGTCTCCACCAATAGCAGCCAAACGGCAGTTACTAGTGGCTTCTCCTGAGGACATTGTGCTAGCATGGGAGTAGAACAGGCTAAGCCTTTATCTTCATGCCCAGAAACCAACTGGAAGGTTCTAGTGCCGCGTGGCAGCCCTCGGGAGCGGGAGCGGGAGGCTAATGAGCACTGAGCTTGGGTGAGGAAAAGGGGCTGCCTCGCAGGCATCCCGGCCGAGCGCCAGCATGCGGAGATAAGAGCCTTTAGAGCAGAGCCAGGATCATTAGCGACTCTAATGATTTTCCTCCTCTGCCATGTAGGAGTCTTTCGTTCAGGAGGAAGATGGTGCTAGTTGCAAAGAGAGAAGCCTTTGAAACCCATCCAGCTTTGCTCCACATCTGAGCCATTCATAATAGAACACTGATTAATGTTTGAGGCACAGTGGCTGAAATGCCAACTTTCAATCTTTAACATTGGCGTCTGGGAGAGGATGAGCAGGCCGCAGACCCCACTGAGGCTCGAGGGCAGAGGAGGGCGGAGGAGGATGGAGGAGGGCGTCCTCACAGGCAGGACCACACATTAGCATTGGCAGAGGCCCTGGGGTGGCTGGTGAGCCTTCTAGGGGCTCCCCACTCCCTTCCCCGGGGAACACCATGGTCCTGATCTCCCAGGGGTCTCCTGTCCCTGATCACAACTCCAGGACACTCACAGTCACATCCAGCCCGAGGAGGCGCCGCCCAGCAGGAAACAGCCATCGCTGAGGCCCCAATGGGCCTCGGGTTCCCGTCTAGCCTCAACAGCTCACAAGGGCTCTGCTTGCTGGTTGGGGTGTTCTGGGGTGAGGTGGCCCACGGCTGTCCTCACTGGGGGTGCCATGACTCTGGACACCCACCCTGGTGGAACCTGCCTCTGACTCCCCAGGTGCCCCTTAGACTCTGGCT
Source organism: Typhlomys cinereus (assembly GCA_023101885.1). Classification (NCBI taxonomy): domain Eukaryota; kingdom Metazoa; phylum Chordata; class Mammalia; order Rodentia; family Platacanthomyidae; genus Typhlomys; species Typhlomys cinereus. The sequence continues at coordinate 863,387 of JALPQD010000510.1, forward strand.
CCCCGATCTCTAAGCCCCTTCACCTGCCTGGCCTCAGTTTTCTCTCTGATAAAGGGGACCATTGGGTTCTATGGACAGGGGCGTTGGTCTAGCTGGCAAGGGTGGCCCCTCAAAGTGTACAAGGGCATAGAGTATCCCACCCTTGAAGGTAAACTTCACAGCCTTGCTTAAAGCACATGTGAGCTGGGCCAGAGCCCCTCAGCCTGTGCTGGGGGCCCCCAGTGTCCCCAGAGCAGAGCCATCTGTCCGTGCCAATGGCAGCGCTCCTGGCGACGCGGCTCTGAAGACAGCTTCGTTCATGCTCCGGAGGGAACGTAGATGTCAGCAGGCGACGCGCGCGTGTCTCACAGCCCCGCGGAACCTTCCTCAGGATCCACAGGAGAAACCACAGCCTTGTCCACCACAGCTGGGTGCTGCCCACGGCGCTTGGTGCTGTCCACGGCGCTGGCTGCTGTCCACGGCGCTGGCTGCTGCCCACGGCGCTGGCTGCTGCCCACAGTGCATCCTAAAGCCTTGAACATAGGGCTGGGTGCAGTTTTGCCCACAGTGCTGGTGCAGCCAGCCCACGGTGCCAATGGAGGCGGCTGAGACTTGCCCCCATTTTACAGCTGGACATTCTGCTGCCTCGGGAGTGGCCAGCCAGGTTCTCGTGGGATGCGATTGCTTCAGCTTTTGCCAACCCTGGTGTGCTTCAAGCTGTGCGTGCACTGGCGAGGCACCCCGGGAGCTCCTAGGCACCAGGGCCTGTCAGAGGAGACCCCGCCCTCTTCTCTCGTGCTCTCTCGGCCTTTCTCTTTCCACGCGCTTAACTTCGCCTTCACTAATCAGCTCAGAAACGAATATGCGTCCCCAGAAGCCCTCTGGGTCGCAGGCCCGTGCATGCTGTGCACCGCGCTTCCGAGCTCACGTGACCACCAGCCGTGGAGGCCGTCTCCTGTCTCCATTTGCACGTGCCGCGGGGCCCATTTTCCTGTGCTGGCGTCCCTTCCCTGAAGAGCTGCAAACGTCCGCCTTGCTCAGCTGAGCCCCTCCACCAGGTGCCCCTGGCTCGGCCCCTGGGCGCCCGAACCTGCACGTCGTGCTTCTCTTGCTTCCAGCTCTTCCGTAGCTGCTGCACAGCAGCGTGCAGAGTGGACCAGCTCGGGGGAAGAACACAGGCCGCCTCGCTGGGGACCTGACAGGTGTTGCCGGGCAGAGGACAGATGTGCAGCCCCATGGGGATGAAACAGACCCTGAAAGATGGCTCCAAGGCTGGCACTTAAACCCGAATTAATGGCAAGTGCACGTGAAGGACACGTCAATTATTTATGTTCAGGACTTAGATTTCATTAAGTGTCTCTTTAAAAGGCTCCAACGAGGCCCCGGAGCCCAGGCCATTCTTAATTTTCACTAAGATGAATATGCAGATTTCCTCAGTCACGGAAAGGCGCGGCTGCTGGCACCAGCTGAAGGTGGGGTTTGCTGGCTCAGGCGTGAGTGACAGGCTGCTGCTGCTAAAGGGAGCCCCCCCCCCCGCCCCAGCTCAGCTCAACAGCTCCTGAGGACAGCAGAGGAATCTACCCACTGACTGTCATCTAGTCTGTCCTCAGGCAAGCGGTTCAGCTCTCTGGAATACTTGCCAGGACATCCGTGGATGCCACCCTCTCCGTCCTTCTAAGCGGGACATCCGTGGATGCCGCCCTCTCCGCCCTTCTAAGCGGGACATCCATGGATGCCCTCTCCGTCCTTCTAACCAGGACATCCGTGAATGCTGCCCTCTCTGTCCTTCTAACCAGGACATCCGTGGATGCTGCCCTCTCCGTCCTTCTAAGCGGGACATCCGTGGATGCCGCCCTCTCCGCCCTTCTAAGCGGGACATCCATGGATGCCCTCTCCGTCCTTCTAACCAGGACATCCGTGAATGCTGCCCTCTCCGTCCTTCTAACCAGGACATCCGTGGATGCCGCCCTCTCCGCCCTTCTAACCAGGACATCCGTGGATGCCGCCCTCTCCGTCCTTCTAAGCAGTTCCCTGAGTCACAGCCTCCGCCAGCAGCAAACACGTCACAAAACGGAAACGTTTGGCCTGGAAGAGGCAGATGCCCCCTTTGCTACCTGCGTGTCTGGTCAGCGCCGTCAGAAAGCAAGCGACTCCCACGTCTTTGATCCCAAACAGCTACCTGACCCTCGGGGCTCCCCCAGGACTCAAAGCATCATCAGATTTGAGGCTACACCACTGCTCTGAGACAGGCGCAAAGCCCCTCGCCCTCGTTCTCTGAGTCTTCCACAGGTGGTTTTCTTGGGACAGGAAGCCACCGATCTGCCCTTCTTGCCGTGGGCAACAAGACCACCGAATGGCAGCCTGAAAGGGAACATGTTCCAGATGGAACAACCACTTCCGGTGTGTGCCACGGCTGAACTAACATGTGACTCCCATAAGGTGGCACCTGCTACAGCCTGATTGCTCAGCATCCTCCCATGGCTGCAGCCCGATGGCCCAGCGTCTTATTATGGCTGCAGCCCGATGGTCCAGCATCCTATCATGGCTGCAGCCCGATGGCCCAGCGTCCTATCATGGCTGCAGCCCGATGGCCCAGCGTCCTATTATGGCTGCAGCCCGATGGCCCAGCGTCCTATCATAGCTGCAGCCCAAAGGCCCAGCGTCCTATTATGGCTGCAGCTCGATGGCCAGCCTCCTCTCTGGGCAGTCTGATGGCCTGGCCTCCTTCCACGGCAGCCATTCTCAGACTCCTGCTGTAATGAGAGCTGCCTGGGAACCAGGGGAGCAGCCGCGGAGCAGCTCCGGGCCAGCCATGCATGGAGGAGGTCCTCTGGCTCCGAGAGTCTGCATGAGTGGGAAGATGATGACATGCTAAGGGATCAGGCTTCTGCTGATACCCAGGGATCTGTTTGCCCCAGAGTAGGGCTAAGAAGAAGGGAAGGATGAAACAAAGCAAGCCATGGGGCGGAAAGAAAGAAAGATGCTCAAGCGATAGACTGGCACTGCGAGGAATAGCTGTCAGCGTATAAAACACACACTCTCCCCACCCCCTGCCGCCAGCACTTAAAACAGTTCAGAACATGCACACTAGGCTCGGGGGTGGGTCCATGCTAAGGGGGAGGTAGGTGGGTTCATTGGGTGGGGGAACCAAAATGGGCCAGAGCAGCTCAGCAAGGGACTGGAGGGGGGAGGGGCCAGAGTTCTAGGGTGAGGGAGGGGAGGGCAGGCAGGGAATGGGGTTCTGGTCTGGGGGTGTGGCAGGGGATGGGGTTCTGGGGTGAGGGAGGAGGGCAGGGGACGGGGTTCTGGCGTAAGGAGGGCAGGGGACGGGGTTCTGGCGTGAGGAGGGCGGCAGGGGATGAGACTGTGGGTTTTGCACCTACAGGTGAGCTGCCCCAGTCCACCAAGGCTCCCCTGATGTTTATGGAAGCTGAAAGCAAATATCAAGACCCCGGAAAGGCCTCAGCTCTGAGATCCCCTCTGGCCTACGTGGCTACATTCTGAGCTTTTAGCTTAGGATCTCTTGATTCCTTTATTTCTTCCCTGTGTGGGAAGCACCAGGGTGGTTGTAGCTGTGTCCAGAAGCACTTGTGGAAACTGGAACCAGGGCTGGAGGAGAGGTGGGCTTGCGCACAGCCACCTGCAGGTGGGCGAGACCCTGAACTCAGCAGAGCTGCGCCTCAGAGCCTCCCTCCCCAGCACCCTGGGGCCGCCTGGCCTCCCGGCCTGTCCCTTTGCTGCAGCCCCCAGCTCTGCCTGCGCAGCCCCCAGCTCTGCCTGCGCAGCCCCAACTCCCCCACTCCCACAGCCATCATCAGAGCGCGAGAGAGAGCGACTTTGAGTCCCCTGGATGATTCCATTTCAGAGCTGACCTGTGCCGGCATCCAGGTGGCCCTGGGGTGCCCTGGGCTCCCGACTCCTCTGCCCTTAGAGGACTTTTAAGTCCTCATATTAAAAACGACTGCTGCTAATTGCATTACTAGTCCTCATATTAAAAATGAATACTGCTAATTGTATTACTTGAGATTCAGCTCGGAGTTGGAGAATGTTTTACTGTGTGTGGCCATCAGAGCCAGCTCAGGGGAGAACCGCGGACATTTAAGGTCCCAGCTGCCGCCTGGAGACGGCCGACGATGCTCACCCCCAGTGGAGGTGGGGCCACCAGCACCTCCCCCTTCCCTCCCTCCCTCCCCCCTCCTCCCTTTCCCTCCCTCCTCCTTTGGGTGAGGTGGGGGACCCCGCTGTCATGGAGGGACAGTGGTCCAGGGTAGCGTATATGAGGCTCTAAAGGTCATATGCTCAGGTCACGGGCAGAAGGACGCAGGTGCGAGGGTGACAAGTCCCATGTCTGTCATGGGCTCTTTCTCTTCCTCTTTCCTCCTCTTACTTTTCTCCTTCTATTCCTTTTCCCTCCCTTGCCTTCTCTTCCTTTTCCCTCCCTTGTTCCCTTTTCCCTTTTCCCTTCCCTTTCCTCCTCTACTTTCCCTCATCCACCCCCCTGACCCTCGGCCCATGGGCTTTCAGAGACACAGGCCCCATCCCCATCCCCCTCTGCCTGCATGTTACAGGTATGCAGATGGAGAGAGCATCAGACCTGGCCTTTAGTGGGCTACTGAGTTCTGTCCAGGACGTCTGATTGGCAGCTACAGAGATGAGTGGGAAAAGAGCAGGATCCAGGCTTGATGTACTGGGGAGGGCAGAGGAGTCGGGAGCCCAGCGCACAGCAGGGCCACCTGGAGATGCCGGCACAGGTCAGCTCTGAAATGGAATCATCCAGGGGAAACACAGAGAAAAAAAGTGTCACTGAGACCAGAGACTATGGAGCTCAAAGAGACACCATTCATGGAGAAAACTCCATGCCACTCACCAAGCGCCTAAATAAACTTACCTGATGGGGCAGCCTCTGAAGAGAAACAAGTATATCAACTGTAGTTTAGTTGTAGTTTATAGACAATTGTAAAAACCTTTCCCACTTTCCCATCATGAGTATGTATCTCCTAGCACAAAGCCCCTGGCACGTAGCACCCTAGAAGCAGGAATAGAAAACTCTTATGAACCGAAGCTGATTCTGAACGCGTACTACTCCAAAGGAAGCACAGGCCCCACTCAGAAAAGGGAGGCGGGCACGGACGAGGACGAGAGTCCAGATGCCCAAATGCCTTAGATAAAGAACAGAGGGAAGCTGCACAAACAGGGTCCTTAGGAGTCTAGCTGCCCCAGATAAGGAATTAAGTCAATGGTTACTAATAATATTCTTAAGGTTTCCAATTTCTTGCCTGACAAACGTGTAACCTGTAACCAATCAGCTTGAGCCTTGCATGAGAAGCCCCTAGACTCATTTCAAACTGCATAAAACTCCCTGGAAGCTTTGCTCGGGCTCCACTTTGCCTACTGCGCTGGGTACTGTGCGAGCCCTTGCTCGAGAGCTCGTGATAAAGTCCCTCTTGCTTTCACAATGGAGACGGCTCTTGCCATCCCAGAGATTTCTGAACCACGGGCATAACAGAGACAATGTCACAGGACGGCCACCACCTAGACGATGATGTCACAGGACAGCCAACACCTAGACAATGACGTCACAGGATGGCCACCACCTAGACAATGACGTCCCAGGACGGCCACCACCTAGACGATGTCCCAGGACGGCCACCACCTAGACGACGTCACAGGACGGCCACCACCTAGACGACGTCACAGGACGGCCACCACCTAGACGACGTCACAGGACGACCACCACCTAGATGATGACGACGTCACAGGACGGCCAGCACCTAGATGATGATAACGTCACAGGACGGCCATCTGCCTAGGCTGCTGGCATCTGGCAGGAAGGACATGGAGGCACCAGCTGAGTTGGACTTGCAGTGACTTGTCCTCCAGCGCTGACCCTCAGTGCTGACCTCAGTGCTGACCTCACTGCTGACCTCACTGCTGACCTCACTGCTGACCCTCCAGCGCTGAGCGTCCAGTGCTGACCTCAGTGACTGGCTGTCCAGGGGAGGTGAATGAAGTCTCAGAATGGACATGTCCTCTGTGACGGGCATAGAGCCACTGCTGTGCCTCATCTGAGCAGCCAGAGGGTCTCAACCGGTGCCCCCAGAGATTGGGAACTAGCAGCCAACCAGGGTGCCGGCCCTGGGTTCGAACAGCTGTGCTCAGAGTGGAGAGCTGGTGTGTGCCCTGCAGCCCTGGCCTGGGGTCCGAGGGGGGAGGACTGTGGTCTGGGAGGACTCTGCAAGGAGATGGACGGGGCCCTGAGGGTGGAGGAACAGAGTCGCACTCCAGGCCAGGGTCGGCCAGCAGGACCCTGGAGCCAGGAGACGTGTGTCCCCTCAAGCTTCTAGTCCTCAGCGCCGGGGGGCAGCGTGGAGGATGGGCAGGGATGGGTGAATGGGCTCCAAGTGGGGCACAGAGCGTGACACAGCTGCCAGGGGCCATCAGCAGGGCACAGAGACAGAACAGGCAGCGCGCCCGCGCTGGGACCCGAGAGAGGCACATGGGGACCCAGGACTCAGGGATGGTACGGGACTTCCTGTGTACACCAAGGTACAGCCCAGGCCCACCCTTCTCTTCCTCTTCTGCCTCCTCCTCCTCCTCCTCTTCCTCTTCCACCGGCTCGCTCTCCTTTACCCCTCCCATCACCTCTTTTCATTCCCTTTCTCCTTCTTCCCTTGTTTCTTAGACAAGGTCTTGCTGTGTGGCCTGGCTGGCCTGGTTCTCACTGTCTAGGCAGCCTGGGTTGGCATCCTCCTGCCTCGAGCTCCCACAATGCACTGCTTGCTGTTTCTTCTCCAAGAAGGTGTACGGTGCTCTAAGCAAAGAACGAGCACTTACCTACCACCCTGCTGCAGCTTTCCAAGCACGCTGCAGAGCCGGCTCAGACGCCCAGGAGAGGTGGGCACAGTATGGCTGGTGGACCCCCAAACCAGTTAAAATAAGAAGAGCTGGCCTAAAGGGACCAGGAGGGAAGAGAGTAGAGGGGTAGCCAGTGGGCTTCCTGGGAAGGCTGAGTGCACCGAGAGCCCCCCATTGGCCACTGCGGGCCACCTGACACCTCCAGAGCCTGGACCCCTCTGACCCTCACTTTAAGGGGAGCAGGCGTCTGTGCCCACACAGATGCGGTGGGAAGCCGCAGCCTCTTTCCCACGCACGCTGGGCAGGCGATGTGACCAGGCTCTCACGCGCTGGGAACGTGCTAATAAGCACCTGACCGCAGTCCTGGTAACCTGCCGCAAGTGATCTGCTAAATGTCAAAGCCATTTATCTTTAGTGAGGAAACACAACCTTTTGGCATCATTATTCTTTGGAATTACAGAACACAGTTGTTGATATTCTGTCATTTTCAAAACCAAATGAAGAAAGGCCATTAGAAAAACCCCGAGTAAGTCTCATTTGCCTGGTCCAGGTCTCTGGGATGCTCTGCTGCCATCTGAACGGCTGCTCGCACGTGAGGCGCCGTGTCACCGTCATGATGTATCGCTCAATAACGCCACACCAGCTGCAGAACGCGGGCTGGGGATTCAGGCTGTGTAAGTTAGATCCAAAACTTATCAAGATGGATGGCACGACTGGAAGCCGGAAGAGAGATTAGATACGACCGTAAGCACTTGTGTGTGTGTGCATGCGCACAGTGTGTGTGCATAGTGAGTAAAAAGTGTGTACGTGAGTGTGCACATGTGTAAGTATGTGCACTGTGTCATGTATGTGCATGCGAGTGCACACGTATAAATGACAAGTGTGTACATGACTGTGGATGTAATGATAATATGTGCATGTGTGTATGTTATATGTGCATGTGAGGATGTGTATAAGCAACGTGTGTTCATATACATGACTATGCCTGTAAAAAGAAGTGTGTGCACCTGTGAACATGCATAAATTTGTGCACACACTGAGCATGCATGTGTGTGGTGTATGTACATGTGAGTGTGCGTATGTAGGAAGTGTGAGCGTAGCGTAATGAATTTGTGCATGTGTGTAATAAGTGTATACGCACACGTGTTCACATGTGTTATCAGTGGAAGGGGCTGGCTGCAGGGTGACGGAGCCGGCACATGAGTGACTTGCGTGTCTCTACCCCTCCCCTGCCTCCAGCCCAAGGCTGGGCTCGCTCAGCGACATCAGTCCTCTGGCCGCTCGACCGTCCACGGCTTGCGGCCCGCTCTGGAGCCTTCAGCAGGAGACCGGGACAGGTTCTGAGCCTGCCGCCGCCGCTCATCTTCAGCGTGGGAAGGAGCAAGGCCATCGCAGACACGGCTCTGATTGCTGCGGGTCGGCGACCTGTCCTCAGGTCTGCAGGGAGGCCCTGGCTGGCAGTGCCTGGGGACAAGGGGCAGCGCCTGCATGTCACACGCGGTCCCGGTCAGGTGGTTTCGTGGAACCGGTGACAGTCCGAGCCATCATTGTACAGACAGGCGGCGGCTTCTAGTATTGGGAATTTACCACTGTCAGTCAGGGTTGGGGACGAAGGATTCTCCACTGTGAGGGGAAATCACTCTGCATGTTATATGCACGCTACAGTGTCACATGTACAGTTGTATGTTTTAAGCATGGATTTATGTAATAACTATTAAAATAACTGCATGCTATTTGCAATTGCATCGAGTGGTACAGCACGCTAGTAGATCGTGTCACATGTGTTAATGACTCTGCTGAGTCACCTGCTTGTGGAAGTGGACTTTCTGCCCACTGGTCCTTAACTCCCAAAGGTCTCCACGCCACTGTCACTTCCATCTCGAAGTCTGTGCAAGCAATCCTGTGTCTCTTCCCTGGGCAAATGTGCCCGCGTGCTTTTCCTGGCTGTTTGCAGGCGTCACGTGGCCGGCCATGACCCTCAGCTTCCTTTCTGAAGTCCCACGCTGCAGCCTCCTCCTGCAGAAGTAGCCGCCAGTGGGGCGCGGCTCCTGTGACACCGCCCAGAGCCGGAGAGAGGCGCGGCCTGCACCACACACCTCACTAAGTGACTAAAGCAACCGCCAAGCAGTGCGCTTGGATCCTTGGGAGAATGTCCGCTAAGTCCACCACTCAGCAAACCCCAGGGCAGTTACATTTTTATATCTGTTGATTTCTAACATGGAGCATGATTGTAAGGGACGCGTCACACTCCTCCCACGTGTGTCGCTCACGCTCCGCCCACACGCGGTATTAGCTTTGTCGTCGCTGGGATGAAATTCCAAGGAGAGCTGGAGAAGGACGGGCTTATTTTGGCTCACAACTGGAGGGTCCAGTCCACATCCCAGCAGGGAAGTTGTGGGGACAGGAGCGCAAGGCAGCTGTCACACTGTGCGCAGCCAGGAAGCTCGAGGCGGCTGTCACACTGTGCGCAGCCAGGAAGCTCGAGGTGACTGTCACGCTGTGCGCAGCCAGGAACCTCAAGGCAGCTGTCAAGCTGTGCGCAGTCAGGAAGCTCAAGGTGGCTGTCACACCGTGCGCAGCCAGGAACCTCAAGGCAGCTGTCACACTGTGCGCAGCCAGGAAGCTCAAGGCGGCTGTCACACTGTGCGCAGAGACAGATGCTGGCACTCAGTCCACTTTCTCTTTTTAACACAGCGCAGAACCCCAGCCCGTGGAGGTGATGCCGTCCACACGAGGGTGGGTCTTCCCACCTCTATTAACCCAGTCTAGAAACTTCCTCACAGACATGCCCGGAGCACGGGCGGCCTGGGCACGAGCATTGGAAGGCTGTCATCGTCTGTGAGGACCCATAAGGCCACTGAATGACGGGCCCGTGGGACCGGGCAGGACATCAGGAGAGCACACCGTGCGTTGGACAATTTCTACCTTTTCCACCTAACATTTTTGAGGCTCAGCTGTTCTAGAAAGCAACCAATTGGGTTGTGGCAGCTTCGGTCAGTTCTGTGCACTGCCCGGGAAGCCTCGCCTTGGCCGGGCGATCGCACACCGTCCTCACGCTCAGAGTCGTCATCCACAATTAGGGCTTCTGAGGGGCTTCTGGTCCCCACAGGCCGCTTCTCCGGGACTCGTCCTAATTACACCAAAGAATTTTTAACTGAAGCATGGGAAAACGACTTCTAATTGTGGAGTGGATCTCTGGGCATTAAGCTCTCCTAAGTCAAGGCATATATTTTTATATATTTAAATTTGTGGCTTCGAAATAAATCTGACAAAATGCATCAAATGGGTTTTTCTCAGTCTGCTATAAGCACATGCAAATCAGTGAACTCAGCCAAGTAGTTGCTTCGAAATAAAGGTAACTGGATAGCGACAGCGTGTGGCTGGGGCGTGTGGATGTGACCCTCTGAGGGACGGTGGGTGCTTCAAGAGACTGGGCAGTGCCCACAGCCCTGCCCAACTGTCCCCTCCAGGAGTACATGCCACAGAGCACACCAGGTGCATCTGGAACACGTGTAGGCGCCAAAGGTCTGTACTCCCAAAGGAGACACCCCAGGGAGTGCGTCAGCCTGAGCTCTCCCAGGGGAGTATGTTCCCCAGGGGAAGTGTTTCAGAGTGGGCTTCCCCCCAGGAGGCCTCTCCGAGAATGAGGGTTCTGCATAGGGTGGTGGCATGAAGCCAGAGATGACTGACCGATGGCCTCACCATCCTGGGGACTCTCGGTGTGTCTTCGGAGGCCACCGGTAGAGACCCACCCAACCATGTGGGCGTGTGGACAGATGGCCACCAACTGACGGCTGGTCCCAGACTCTCCTGTCAGGTGACTTCTTCAAATGCGCTTCAGAAAAGCAAGCAGGCTCTCGCCATGCCCCTGCGCATTCATGCTTTCATGTCAAAACACTGGGACGGCTAGACTGACAGAAGCCCGCCCCTCTGCATCTGCATTCCGTGAACACCGCTTTGCAGGCTGCATCACAGTTGAGTGGGAAACTGCCAATAATCACAAGGTTTGAAGATTCAGTTTAAATACTGAGTGGCCAAGAGCAGCCCGGGAAGGGAGGCGGGGGTCTCAGCTCTTGTGGAGTGGGCTTTAAAAATGAGCTTCCAATGTTTAAAACCGGAAACGTTCTCCCCATCTCAGGAGAGGGGTGCACAGTGACCGGCGGGCTGTGGGCAGCCGCTGGGGAGCTCACTGGGGCAGAGCTGGACGCCCCATCCAGACCTAGTGAGCCCGTGTCCATGGTCCCCTGGGACCACCTCTCCACGTCCCCCGGGAGCGCGTTGGAAGGGTCCCTAGGACCTGGGCAGACCTATCTGTATGACCTCCTCAGCGGAGGGGAGCCACCTTGGTCCACTGGTGGGTGGGACGCTGTGTCGTGCATGGGAACAGGAAGCCCGGGAGGAGCCTCCGTGGGCAGCGGCGGACAGGAAGCGGACAGGAAATGGACAGGAGGAGCAGGTGAGCAGCCGATGCCCCTGGGAGGAGCTGTGGGCAGTGGGCACCACGGGGCCGTGGCTGGCATGGAGCCTCCCGGAAGGCAGCGGCCCCAGAAAGGGGAAGTCTGTCAGACATGGACGACAGAACCCCGGAGCTCGGGGACGGATGTCCGGGTGGTGAAGTGGGGGCGGCTATGACAGACTCCAGGAGTGGGAGGGCTGTCACGCACACGCGACCAAGAGGCCGCGGCCCACGGTGCTAAGAAGCTTCCCGACGCACCCTCCGGATGCAGTGAACTTCGCCATGTGCACACGGTGAGACGCTTTTACTGAAGGGCAGGTTTGTCCCAGCGTTGCTGGACATATTTGAGCAACCCATCACCCCAAGGCTCCCTCACACCCTGCCCAGCCATGCCAAGGTGGCCATGCCCACCACCGCCCCTCAGTCATGCTCCTTCAGGTGTGACAGAACGCACTTGTCATCCACCATTGCAGAGGGAGCCCCCAAAACCCTGGGGGCTCGCTAACCAGCCCAGCTAGACTGGAAACATCAAAGCTCCGTGAGGGGACCTGTCTCAAAAACAAGGGTACCGATGAAATGTGTGGGCTCCAGGTATAGTTACAGGAGTGTGTGGAGAGAGAGACAGAAAGATAGACAGAGAGACAGAGAGAGACAGACAGACAGAGAGACAGACAGACAGAGACAGACAGACAGAGACAGACAGACAGAGACAGACAGACAGAGACAGACAGACAGAGAGACAGAGACAGACAGACAGAGAGACAGAGACAGACAGACAGAGACAGACAGAGAGACAGAGACAGACAGACAGAGAGAGACACAGACAGAGACAGACAGAGACATTCAGACAGAGAAAGAGAGAGACAGACACAGAGAGACTTTGCTGTCATTACATGAATAGGGTCACCTAGTTCACGCAGCCCCAACTCCACAGCCCATTACAAAGACGGAAGCTGCCCCCCCTGGAAAGTCTGTCTACATCCAGCTATGTGTCTGCACTTCCGTCTAAAGATCACTCCTCTGATCATGAATGTAACTGACTTTACCCTCCGTATCGTACCCGCCAGAGCGTATGTGTATCAAGTGAAGTGGTGCTAAGGTTACCTCAGGAGGCTCGCTGTGGACTGCGGCTGTCTCAGTATGAAGTTTTCCCTCTTGGCTGTGTTTTCCCACACAACTGAGAAATGGTTGAGGGAACTGGCACGTTCAATACGCATAACCTGAAGATTGGCCCTCAGCGTGTCCTGTTTCCGTGAGCTTGGCTTTCACGGAGCCCCTCGTGAAGGTGATGCCAGGCAGGGACTGTCTCTGGCTGGTTCCACTTCGTACAATGGCCTACATGTCTATGCCAGTTACCCTTTGTGCTGCGACACCACTGGGGCTGAAACAACTTAGAGAAGAAAACGGAGATTTATTCGGCTTAGGCTTCCAGAGAGGGATGCGGTCCTTCAGGCTGGCTGGCAGAAGCTGGAGGCGGCTTAGGTCACATCCGCCACTGAGTCTGAGAGCGGCCAAGTGCCAACTGCAAAAGCCGACTCACTAACTTAACCTGGGGCGGGGCTACCCAACCTCAAGCCCCCCTCCCCCGTGACTGCCAGCAAAGCTCCACCTCCTATAAGTGCCCTTGGGCTTAACTCAACTACTAATTCTCTACAAATGTGCCGAGTTCAAACCCTCAACCATCAAGTTGACACCTGTGCCTACCCATGACACTAACAAATCACAGGACTTCTTCAAGGCTGAGTAATAGTCCACTGTATAAATGCACCGCACTTTCCACTCCTCTGTTGGCCCCTGCGTGTTTTCCCATCTTGACTAGTGTGACCGTGGGGTGTAGACGCCTCTTCAACCTCATGGATTCATTTCCTTTGATAATATGCCCTGGTCACTGGGTCCCGCGCAACTCACATTCTTACGTCTGAGACCCCCACGCAGTTTTCCGCCATGGCTCTTCTCACTCTGCCCCCACGGCATGCACCGCTGCCTTGTCTGCCTGGCGTGTGCTTGGTGCCAGCCGGCACGGAGCTCATCTCACCGTGGTCTTCGCCTGCACTTCCGTGATGACGGGTGATGCTGACTTTCTCGATGCCCATTGGCCGCCCGAGTCTTCTCTGGGAGAGCGCTTCTTCCTTTGCCGTTGGAGACTCTGTCTATGGAGCGTAACTGCTTACGTGCCCTGGATTCGGCCCCTTCTGGAACGTCCTGCTCTTCCCGTGCCTGCCCCTACAGTCCAGTTGGCTCCCTTGGGCTCCTGGGCACCTCCCATCACCAGCCATCCTTGCTCTGGGGGCTCAGTAGCCGAGGGACCAGTGTCAGCCCCTGACACCCAAACACTGACAAGCTCAGAGCGGGCAGACAGTCCTCTTGGGGAGGCGGGCAGAATGGTGAGGGCCAGTGGAGAACGTGGGCGCCTGGCCGCCGAGGGAAAGAAGCTGCCTGGCGCTGCGCTCCCTGGGCTGGCAACTCTGCAGCGTCTTGCCACGGGATCTCGGCGCCATGGTGAAGGCAGGGGGCTACCACAGGCAGCTGTGCCGTCTGTGAGGAAGTCACATGTCCCTCACCTCTGCCCTGAATGACGTCATTTTTCCTGGAGGGGTCTGTGGCTGTTTGATCCCCCCCATATGGCCCTCTGCAATACGGTCTGTGTTCTACCTGGGAAAGGAAGTGAGCCAAGCAGGGGAGTCAGCGGGGCTCAGTAGAAGGGAATCGATCCCCGCTTGGCCTGAAGTACTGGTCACCTGAGTGCAGACCCCGCCTCCAGTCCCTCAGCTCCTTGCTGCAGCAGGGGGAGTGGATTTAACCCCGCCGGGCGGGTTGCATACGCCTCCTCTATTCTCTCCTTCAGCTCTGCACCCTCCTCTGTGCCGATGCAGAAGCGTCCGTGGACCTCCTGGACCACACAGCGGCTTCTGTGTCTTTAAAGCGTGAGCGAGGCCAAAGGCTCGTTGCCTCCCTTGGGATCAGACTCCTTTCCTTCGACCCCCGCCCTCCCGGGCCTCTGAACCTCTGCCCTGCAGCTTCTTCCAGCCTCTGGGCGATCACAGGGGGAGGACCTTGAGGTGGACTCGACCCACCCTACTTCCAGGAGATCTGCTCTCAGCCTTCTGGATGCTGCGGCCTCGGCCTCCTCCGGCTTCTGCCGCCAGCTACGCCTCTTCTGCCATCGAAGACCGTCTCCCCCCTCTGGAACCTAAGCTGAATAAATCTCCCTTTGCCCCTAAATTGCTTGGCTTCGGGGTTCCCCACAGCAGCAGAAAGAGTAACTAATATGACCGCCTCCCTGCTCAGACCTGTCCTTGGCTCTTGTCATCTGAGTCTGCGAAGTCGCAGCACTGGCTGGGGGTCGTGTCCAGCACGGTCACCCCGGTACTTCCCACCCGGGATGCCAGCAACTCCTTGCACCCTCCGGCCCCAGCTCTGGGGCAGTGGTCTGCTGCGCCCCTCTGCCACGGCCCCTGTCTCCAGCTTCACCTGCTGTCAGGACGCAGAGCTGCCTACCGCGTGCCCTGGCCACAGCGGGCTCTGCGTCCTGGCGACGACGAAGGAATTTTCCTTGTTCGTTGGCATTTGTGTGGGTCTCCCTGCCACAGCGCTCGGGCATCTGGGTCACTACCTGTGCTGGCTCGCCACGCCCCCCATGGAAGGACGACCCATGAGGAACACGCCCCAGGACCAGAGCTAGGAGCCCTTGAGCTCCTGAGCCCCCCAAGCGCCCCCAAGCGCCCCCAAGCCCTCGGGCTGCTGGATTTTGGGGCCTCAAGCAGTGCGGTGGGACCTGCGCTTGCTCTCATCCATCACCCACCCGAGCGACCCCCACTCTGGGGGCCTCAGTGCTGTAGCCTGGACGAGGAGCGTGTCCTGCCTCTTACGGAGCTTCATGCTGCCCCGCACCTGCCTGCCCCGCACCTGTCTGCCCCGCACCTGCCTGCCCCGCACCTGTCTGCCCCGCACCTGTCTTGGCGTTTCTCGTGGTGACCCCCGGGCACCTGGACGCCACACATGCTCGCAGAGGGAAGGACATCCGCAGGTTCAAAGCCAGTCCTTGCCTCAATCTGCCTCTCTGGGGGAATGGAAGGAATCTATGGAAGACGCTCACTACTCACTGAAACGTGCGTTCCCGTGACACCAGCCCGAATCTCATCACTCCTGGCTGGAGATGTGCGGGGACATGTGCAGAGGCTGTGGAGCTGTGTGGAGGCTGTGGAGGCTGTGTGGAGGCTGTGGAGGCCGTGGAGGCTGTGGAGGCCGTGGAGGCTGTAGAGCTGTGTGGAGGTTGTGTGGAGGCTGTGGAGGCCGTGGAGGCTGTGGAAGCTGTGTGGAGGCTGTGGAAGCTGTGTGGAGGCTGTGGAAGCTGTAGAGGCCACGTGGAGGCTGTGGAGGCCGTGGAGGCTGTGGAGGCCATGTGGAGGCTGTGGAGGCCGTGTGGAGGCTGTGGAGGCCGTGTGGAGGCTGTGGAGGCTGTGGAGGCCGTGTGGAGGCCGTGTGGAGGCCGTGTGGAGGCTGTGGAGGCCGAGTGGAGGCTGTGGAGGCTGTGGAGGCCGTGTGGAGGCCGTGTGGAGGCCGTGTGGAGGCCGTGTGGCTTACACCATTGTGGTTATTAAACGCATTTCCATTGCACTTCCACCCCTGCCATCTGTCAGCTGAACTCAGATACATCAAGGCCTCAAGGGCACAGAACTAGACCTCGTGAAGAAGCACCGCCCAGGCTGGGCCTTCCTGTGGGCTTGGAAAGCCCACCTGCTGAATGAGCCCAGTTTCCTGCTCAGAGCAGCTCTGGTCTCCAGGCTAGCACATAGCACCGGGACTTACAACAAGAGAGGAAAACTGACACATCTGGGTGGGTCAGTGGGCAGAGGAGTGGGCAGTGCCCAGCATCCGGGCACAGGAGCAGGCAGTGCCCAGCACCCGGGCAGAGGAGCGGGCAGTGCCCAGCACCCGGGCAGAGGAGCGGGCAGTGCCCAGCATCCGGGCAGAGAGCGGGCAGTGTCCAGCATCCGGGCAGAGGAGCGGGCAGTGCCAGCATCCGGGCAGAGGAGCGGGCAGCGCCCAGCATCCGGGCAGAGGAGCGGGCACTGCCAAGGCTGTACTGAGCATCTGGGCGAGTGCCGTGACCATTATCCAGGCAGATAAATGGGCAGTGCCAACCTTCAGGGCGATGAGTGGGCAGAGTCCAGCACCCCCCAGGAAAGCTACTGGCCCTCCACCAGGACAGACAAGAGGGGAGGACAGTGACCAGTATCCCCTTGGGAAGCCACTGGCCCGACGCACTGCCTCTTGCTTCCAGGAGTCCAAGCATGCCTGGAGGTGCCTTTTTTAAGCACAAAGGGGCAAGATAATGACTGGGCTGCTGTGAGAAGCCTTGTCCCCTCTGATAGGAGACGTGGGTGTGTACTTCAAATAACCCTCCTGGCTGCACGGACTGCATGACTGCAAGGATCATATGGCCTGCACAGATTGCATGACCTGCAAATTGATTGTGTGGAGTGCATTGACTGCACAAACTCATGGATTGTATGGACTATGCAGATCGCATGACCTGCATTGATCACATCGACTGCATTGAGCCCAGACTGCGTGGATTGTATGGCATGCATGGCTGCATGGACTGCATGGACAGCATGGCTGCATGGCCTGCACAGACTGCATGGATACATAGCTGCATGGACTGCACAGCTGCACGGCGCATGCACAGCGAGGGAAGACTTGCCTGTTCTCCAAACATCGCCTGCGATACTGTGTACACCAAGGCTCTGAGAGGAGCGTTGAGCCAATCCCTAAATTATGCCTAAAAATAAATAAAAGTACAATAGCACCTTATTACATCCTGTCTGTTACGAGGACCATGCTCTGTGGGGCAGTAATAACAGGCGTTTATTGAGGTCAGAGAGCAATGTAATCTGCATATATTGTTGCCTGTTTCTCAGGGCTTTTGTTAGGTTCTGATGTATTTAGCACCATTTCAAATGCAAACAAATAAAAATGCCACAAGTGCTTTGTCCACCACGAGCAGCAGGGGCTGGGAAACCCGGCCCCCTCTGCACCCTGTGACCCCCTCTGCACCCTGTGGCCCCCTCTGCACCCTGTGGCCCCCTCTGCACCCTGTGGCCCCCTCTGCACCCTGTGGCCCCCTCTGCACCCCGCCGCAGGCTCTCATCATGACCCAGCTAGTACACAGGGCCATGCCTGGCTTAGGCCCCCCTCACCAGGAAGGAGAGCAGGCACCAGAAGCCCCTGCCACAGTCACAGGTTTCAGCCCTCTGTGTAGCCATCAACCAGCCACAGCCAGACACAGCTGGTTTCAAAACAATGCTCTCGCATGCCCCGGGCCATTCTGCCCTTGACTAACAGACCATCAGCCCACTCGGGTGAGTTACTGGAGTCCTGCACAGACATCTGGCCTCCTGGCTTGGTGTGGGTCTCATGCCGAAGTGGAAGGGCTGCAGGCAGCGGAGCTGTGAGACAGCAGGGCCAGGGTGAGAGGAGCTTGCATGCTGAGGTGGGAGGAGCTTGTAGGGCCGGGTGGGAGGAGCTTGCATGCTGAGGTGGGAGGAGCTTGCATGCTGAGGTGGGAGGAGCTTGTATGGCCGGGTGGGAGGAGCTTGCATGCTGGGGTGGGAGGAGCTTGCAGGGCCGGGTGGGAGGAGCTTGCAGGGCCGGGTGGGAGGAGCTTGCATGCTGGAGTCAGCAACCAGCTAAGGCAGCCCTGCCCCTCGTGCCTCCTTGGAGAGTCTGAGGCAGGTGAAGCAGGGGACAGACGCGGCGTGAGGAAGGCTCCAAACCTCTCCACCATCTTGGTCATCCTCAGGAAGCCACAGACTCCACAGTCAGTGTTTTAGCAAGAGCAGCCTTTACGTCTTTGCTTGCATGGTAACTCAGGGCAACCATTATTCTAAACCGACCATCAGAGGCATTCACATAAAGCTTAGTGTGGATGTCCCAAAAGAACGACGATAAAGTCACAAGAGCCAATGACACTTTGTTCAGACAGTTCCATAGCATCTGCCTCGATCTCGGGACTTGTGAGGATACTGTACCGTATGAGCTTTTCTCTCTGTCTCCTCTTGTCTCCGCTGGTCTCTTACGTAGACTTCTTGCATCCCACCAGTTTCACCTCAGTTTTGCCATAAGAGGTTCCTTCTCATAACACCTAGCCTTGGGTTCCCGTGGGGGAAGCCCTGGGGTGCGTGTCCCGCAGGATCACTACTACCTTACTTCAGTTCCACCTACAGCACTCTACCTGTTGTGAGACAGCCCAATGGAAATGCGCAGAGCTGAGGGCACCGCGCGGCACCTGATCTTGCCAGCAGAGCTGACGGGGGCACCAGACTTGCCAGTGTCTGGCGCAGACAGGACTCCACGTCCTCTTCCACACCCCGACTCCTTCTCTCAGAGACTCGTCTCTGCCCAGACGCTAACAGCAGCATCTGTGACTACCAGCTGGAGAAGTTAGACAGATAATTACCTCTGCATGCAGCGTGGAGATTAGACGCTGATTAATTGCTTCTAAGTCTGTGCCAAGTGACGTGGAAGCAGTGTGGACATGCAGTGGCCACATATCTGAAAGGACATCTCAGACACACAGTCACTCTGCCCCACGGTGCTGCCCCCTCGGAGTCCTGCGGAGCTTTCTAGAAGACACAACCCCATCTCATTTGCATTCCACCAGGTGGCACGCAGACTGAGGTCCACAGGCAGGGGGCACCACGCATGTCACTGTGGATCCATGTGGAACCTCACAGAGGCTCCCACCCAAGGAGACCGGAAGTTCCATGCCTTTGAACGGGGCCCGTGGCCAGCAGCTCACTTCCAACCAACACGGCTCCTCTCCACGTGCCACAGCTTTTAGCTTTGTTCACATTTAAAGCAACCGGCCATGACCCTCATGAAGGTGGGAGCCAGCCTAGGGGTCCACAGGAGAGCCTGATGGGGATCGGGACCACAGCCCCCACACACCATGCGCCGTCCAGCAGGGGTGGACATGAGCAGCCGGGTCTCTAAGGAAAGGTCCCGGGCTCAGGCAGACGCAGTGCTGGGGCCACAGATGCCTCTCGCAGCCTCTTCCTCTTACTAACAAAGGCCAACACTGCATGGTCTATTTCCAATATCACGGAAGATAAGGTCACAGAAGACAGGATCTGTCCCATCCCCAGGCCCCAAGATCCCCCACAACCCCATGAGGATGGATTCCACCTCTGGTGTCCCAGGCTGAGGGAGCCCGTAGGTTTTAGAGGCATAAAAGATACAAAAAATAGAAGGTTGTGGATTCCTTCTCCAAGATTTCAGAAAATGGCAGAATCCAGGCAGCCTGTGGCAGGAAGCCTGCAGTTTAGAGGCCCAAGAAGGACAGTTTGTGCTGTGGAATTAAAGAAAGCCTGGTTTGCTGAGAAG
This sequence comes from Typhlomys cinereus, assembly GCA_023101885.1. NCBI lineage: Eukaryota > Metazoa > Chordata > Mammalia > Rodentia > Platacanthomyidae > Typhlomys > Typhlomys cinereus. The sequence continues at coordinate 883,065 of JALPQD010000510.1, forward strand.
TAAAAATGTTAGGGATGCCAGAGACAACATGGGACATCTGCCAAGGACAGCTGTATATCCTGGAAAAAGTCAGCCCAAGAAAGTGACGTGTTCTATGGGCAGCTGCATTGGGGGGGTGGAACCAAAGCCCTTTGGAACGGAGATGATTTCAAGAGAGGCTCACCTGTTGGACTTGGAGCTACAGGGTTTGGAGTTTGTCCTGCTGTTTTTTGATCTTGTTATGGACCCATCTTTCCTATGCCTCCATTCCTTCCTTTTGGAATGGGATGTTTATTCTGTGCCATTGTATGTTGGAGGTATGTAAGTTGCCTTTTGATTTGATAGGAGACTTTTGACTTTGGACTTTGGGACTGTGTTGAGACTACAGATGTAGTCTGTACTGAGACTTTTACAGTTGGACTGAGTATGGCTTGCACTAAGAAGACATTTATGGTATGTAATGTAATGTTAATCTGTAGTTATGTGGTAAAATGTAATCTACATTATGATATTGTGTTATGAGACACTAAAGACTAAGAATTTCTCAAGGGACTTTTCCACTTATCTTGGCAAAAATAATGCATTTGTGGTTGGTTGTATGTGGATAACTATGTTGTGTTAGAATTATGATTCTTACTGTTTTTATGTAGAGATTAAGAATGGCCTAAGGAAATGTGATCTGGTGTCAAGTTCACAAGTGGTGGACTTGTGAGAGTTAATCCTGGGGGTCAAATTGATGTGCTTGGCATTAACTAAGATCAGCTGAGACCACCTGAAGAGATCATCTGGATAATACGAAGACCAGCCCTAGATCCCATTGGAACCTCCCAGTAGTGGACCAGATAAAAGATAGCACAGAACAGAAGACCGAGAAGAGAGACTCTCCAGGAATCCTCCAGCCATGTGGATGTCTGCCATGACTTAGCTGTCTACAGTTTCAGCCACCAGCCGTGTCACCTCCCCGAGAAAGACCGTGTCTCCCCTCTGGAACCTTAAGATGAACAGACGAATAAACCTCCCTTTCTCCCTTAAGTTGATTGACTTTGAGTGTCTCTCACAGCAACAGTTAAGAGTAACTGTTACAGGCGGGGTGTTTACGTGCGTGTTTACACCGAGGGCTGGCAGGGAACTTATTGTATATGCATGTGGGTTTTGTTTTTAATGTGGTTTTCCTCGTCCCCACTGCCTTTTACAAGCTAACGTGATTAGTGCCTTAGAAAGCGGAGCTCATTAGAGATCCAGAGTTCTGGAGACAGCCCGGAATATCAACATCTGAAGCAAAGAGAAGGAGCCCTTCACAGCTTTCCAAATCAGCAGCACCCGGCCGCATTAATTATTAACCACGCTGTGACCTAAATAAATCGGAGGCTCATGCTTCAGTCAGACAGCACTTGTCACGCAGCGTGTCCACGGGCCTGCAAATGGCTCAAGCACAAGGAGAAAGATGTCGCCTTTCAAGTGCAATTACCACCTGGTATCGACGCAGATTAACGCAGCCGTGAGAAATGCCCTGTGTTCAGGCACCTGCCCAGGTCAGGACGATCCCGCACGGTCCATAAGAGCGCACGGAGCTCTGTGGCTGTGGCGAGCAGGTAAAGTTACTCTAATAAGTTCCGCGCTCTCTGTCAAGCGTCCATCGGGGACGTCGACTACAGAGATCTGCTTTGCCAATAGTCAAATGACAGTTAAATGACACCAATTAGAATAAATTGCACATTTATTAGAATAAATGCTGTCCTGGCGGGTAAGTTCAGAGTTCTTCTGGCTATGGATTTGTGTTGGTTCAGCACACGCGAACACCCCTCCCTGTCTGCCAGCGATCTGAACCTGATGACAAGACACAGGGTCTGCTGAACAGAGAATCGATGCCTGTCGCACCTCAACTGTTTGCGTGTCTGCTTCTGCCAGGATGCCCAGGAAAGTTGAACATAATTCTCTGAGCGTAACTTCCCTGTGAAATGTCTGAGTACTTCCCGAACGCTTTTCAATCAATGCAGTCTCTTCAGCCAGCAGAGTACCTGTCAGCTGGTCCCATGACCGGCGAGCGTGTTCACTGCGTGCGGACCGCATGACCGGCGAGCTTGCTCAGCTCGCACGGACGCTGTGACCTATGAGCATGCTTGCTCACACCCACCTCATGACCTATGAGCACACTCAGCTCACACTGACACTGTGACCAGTGATGTTTCTGGGGGCAACCGCGAAGACCAGAAAGAAGGCCACTCCGAGGGCCTGTGACACCCCGAGCTGTGACAAAGCAAGGATGCTCCCTTGGAAAGCTCTTTCCAGGTAAGCCGAGTCCCCCAATCTCAGGTCAACACCCAGCTCCCCTCTGAAAAGTTAGACGGAAACACCATGAACCGTGAACCTGGGCTGTGTGCCAACATCTGATTCTGATTGGAAGGAAACGACCCCCTACAAGGAAAGAATAAATCCAAAGCAGCAGAAAGCTCGGAGGATCCCGGGCGAAGGGGCGCGTCCAGCTTCTAACTTCTAAACGGCTCCATGTCCCTCTACAGCTGTGGGGCTCCAAGGTGCCTTCCTCCCCTTCACAGTGCAACTCGGAACGTTCCGTTATTTCCCCGAGCACCCAGGCTAAGAAGCAGAGCCTGTGCTGAGAGCAGCTGGCACAAAGACACCTATGGCCCGCTAAATGCTGCCGTGGAAATGTCACGGCTTAGGAGAAGGGGGTCGTTTCCTTCTAAATGGGATGATGAGAAAATTTCCATCATGTTCCTTGTTCGGGGTCTTCATTTGCATATTTCTCAAATTCCAGAGAGCAATGAGCTGGGGTTTGTATCTCATTTGCATCTTTTCAGGGTACCAAGGACAGCGCCGCGTGGCTCGGGGCCAGCCCCTCCCTGACAGATGCAGGGCCTTGCCGGTAATGAGCCACTTCTCACGCTAATGGCTCAGTGGCTGGCCTAACGCTTCCTCGCTGCCCCTCTGGGGCAGTGCGCGGATCCCAGGGCTTGTATCTCACCGAGCCCTGTGTTCCCTCTCCACAGAACGCTGGGCGACCACCAGCTTGCCTGCGACTCTGCACAGCAGCCTCACAGGAGAGAACACTGGGGACCGCCGAGGGCGTGTCCTCCTCTCTACCCCATAACACGTCACCCTCTACAAAAACTGGACCTCAGAGTTGGGAGCGGCCGGGCCTCGGGGTTGAGCTGCAGACCTGTGGGGCCGCCTGCCATGATGCGGGTCCTTGGCTGTCACTGAGGTATGTATGAGCCACTCACTGTGCAGGCAGAGCCACAGCTGATTGGCTGAAATGGGGGAGGTCAGAGTGATTCTCTTCGAAGCGTCTGGGGCTTGGGGGGCCCTTCAATATTTAAGGAAAGCAAGAAAAGCTTCCATTATTTTGTAGTCACTTTTTGTGGGTCTGTCTTCAAGTTTTAGACTGTGCTGCATTGAGGCCATGACAGGCCCCCTCGGCACCCTGGTCACCGACTGAGCACATCCATGTTCTCAGCTTGCTTGCGAGGCCTGGGAGTGTCGATTTCACTCTGCAGCCCACTGGCTACCTGTGCGTGTTGCGATGGAAAATCCTCGAGTGGGAAGATCCACGCAAGCGTGTGTGTTGTTGACAAGGCTCCTGCGCCTGGACATCTGGTTTTCATGGGGATGTTTGGCCACATGAAGAAAGCATGTTATCTGTCATGAGACCCATCACTTGAAGAACGTGGTGTAGCTGGTTTGAAATGATCCTACAGCCCGACTGATGAGCGTCTGCCCTCTCGGTCTGCTCTCTCGGTTCCTCCAGCGGCTGAGGCAGGAGAATCGCATTCCCGAGGCCAGCCCCAGCGACACGGGGGATTCCAGGGGAGCTTGGAAGCTTGGCAAGACCATCTCAAAACACAATTTATTCTCCTAAGCGCTGAGCATCAACTCAGTGTTTATGCGCGCTCTCCTGCCTCTGTAAGACCCTTGGGGGCTGTCCAGAACCGTGAGAGCAAAACAAATGATTCTGTTCTCAGAACAGCAAAGCTACGCAGAGAGGCTGACGGACCAGGTAGAACAGGAAAGAGGTCGAGTCGGAGACCTAGGAGCGCTGGTGGAGTCTGTTTGTCTGTTTGTTCGCAAAACTTTGATATTTGCGAGACACAGGCAGCCAATTGAGAGTGGATACCTGGATCTGGGCACGTAGCTCTGAGATGTGTGGGGGACCTGACGGAAGGGGGACGGGCATGCTGATCACTCCTTGCCCTTTCCCTCTGCGGGCTCTCCTAGATGAACATGGAACACATGACGCCCGCAGTGCCGTCCATGCAGCCCAGCCTCTGGGGCACAAAGGACGGTGCAGCTGTCGAGATGAGTAGAAAACATTCATGCGAGATACACTCAAGACGACACATGGGCACGTCGCGAATCACCTGTGCCTGAAAGAGGTTCTCCAAGAGGTGCATTCAAGAGACTGACATTGGCTGCTGCTGGATTAATGTTTGAAGTGGGTG